>BOPP01000010.1:80118-112608 GCA_017312745.1 Gryllus bimaculatus | reverse complement strand
CCCCCCCCGGGAGCAGCCAGACGCACAATCCTCAGCTGGCACTCGCGGGCCAGTCGGTACGATCTGCTTTGAGAACAGGGATTAGTGAACCTTTACTCTACGAATAAAGTAATGTGCCTATCCAGATATGTTCACTAGCACACGTTTCCTTTACAATGAGCTCTTAAAATTTGTCAGAGTGAAAATAGGTAAACTAACTTACAGAAAAGTTGCTTTGCCTCAGAACTGCAAAATCGAAAACGCGAAGTCCACTAGCGAAGATCTCGTGGCGTTTTGTTTTAAGCAGCTACGGCGAGTGCAAGGCTTCGCTTCCGCTCGTCAAAGGCAATTACGTCTAGCCCAAGCACAGGCGCGAGCAGCGAGGAATAACGACGTGACTGCAGCAAAAGGGTCTTCAGAACTGCAAATGTAATGACGAAGAGGAGACAAATGAAAAAGCAGCAAGCATTGGCAAATATTCTTGCATTTGCATCTTATTACTAAATAAAGATGTTGAAATTTGAATTTCTAATAGAAACATTTTTTGAGATTTCTTTTCAACTTCCCGGTTATATAGCCGCTGTAACTTTTAATTTTGTGGTAACGGTGGGGGAACTCATACTGACAACATACGCAAACATCCATGCTCAGGGTAGGATTCGAACCCGTGACCCTTCCAGCCGAAGCAGCTGCCTTAGCAACCTCGGCTATCCAAGCGGGCTAAAATATTTTGTTGGGTCTCAATAACGAAATAAATCATTGTGAATAAACTGGGCAGAATTTTATATTATCACTTTACTGAACCAAAAGTGTTAGTCTTTATATATTCCTTAAAACCGAAGCCCCGAGTATTACGAACCAACAATTGATCAGAGGGGCACCATAAGGGGAATGAGGCTAATACTTCTACACGCACTTCTCCCGAATTCCATAACACATTCATAAATTTTATTTTTACTAATTTTTTACATTAACGAAAAACATTATATATCTCAATTAAATAATTATAAATAAGATATGCTAGGGGCTAGCATTAGCAGAGCGTTAGCATTAGCGTAAATGAGGTTTGACGAATTCAAAGAACTCGACTCCCCCAACCGTAAAACAAACCTGGATTTTGTTGTCTGGGCTCCGTTAGGTGCCTTACTTTTTACGTATTAACATTTTACTCATTTTTCAATTGTAAGTGAGGAACCGGATCTCCAATCGTTGCGTATTTAATTTGAAATAAAATAATTGATACTGAAGTTTCTCAATTTATAAATTAATATATTAAACCCATAAAATTCACAGTAATAGAATCCTGGACTAAATTTCTCTGGTACAGTCTAGAAAATCAGTTTTATTTACTGTTAAAATGCCTTACACAAAAATAATGTTAACCAGATGAATAAATTGTGCGCATTTTTGAAATTATAGAAATAAAAATCAATATCTCTATAAGTGTTTTATGTACGGGAGGTATTGTGATTTTTAGATGTCAGGCCAGATGGCGACTTGAGAAGTAGCAACATAGAAAGAAGATTATTTATTATGATTCTAATACCTATGCGTTATGGCTACATCTGAATGGAAGAGTTATTTTGTAAATATGTTGTAATACCGATGTAATAGGAATGATGTTGGATAAATAGAATAATGAGAGGCAGGTAAACGAGAGAACCCTGAGGAAGAGAGTCGCAAAATCTCTTTGTCCACCACTAATTGCACATGGATCGACCGGGATTTGACGTCTGACACTGGAAGGAGGCGGTGAGCGATAAAGGCCCTTCAGGGCGGGACTGTCCCCCAGTGCGAGAGCCGTCCTTCATTCGCAGCGACTGCTACCGACATCACTGGCAGAGCGTCATCCCCTTGCGCAACTGAGATGTCCCGCGCCCGCTAATCCTACTACTTGTATAATGGCAGTAGTTTTTTACGTGGTTCGCCTTTCAAGCTCTGGTTATGGATCCTACATGGTATAGAGGAGTTACTCTAAGGGACCAGTTCGACACAAATGACTATCAAGCGTAGAGCGATGGCGTTGCAAGAGATGGTGATAAAAACCATTTACTAGTGAGCTAACTAAACGAACGCATTGACGAATTGCGTGCATTGACATTACCTACTGATGTGTTGTCAGCAGTAGCCAAGTAGTTGCTGTCAAAGGGCTCCCTTATAAAAACCTCTAAATCCGTCTAGTCCTTGAGGCGTTCCCCGGCAGAGCGAATACGGGATCTGATTACGATAGGAACTGTCGTAGGATTACATTTTGCCGGGCATTCATCCGGAGGCCTTTCTCCCGCAGCACAAGTGCGGCCTGCCCTGTGCGCTCTGGAGCATCGCGCACGCAGTGGGTCAGTAGGCAGCCGGGCGGCGCGGCGCGGCGCGGCGCGGCGGTGTCGCGTTCGTGGACATGACCGTCAACGCCGCACCGGCCTAGACGCGCCGACGCTCGCTTTCCCCGCGGCCATGGAGGGGCGGCGGCGGCGGCGGCGGCGGCGGCGGCGGCGGCGGGGGTGGCGAGGACGGAGGGCGGGGGGCGGGGCCCGTATCGCACGCGCGGAGCCCCCTTAAGCAGCGGGTGCCGGCGGGGAGGCCTCCAGTCGTTGCCAGTCGCGGCCAGCGCTATGACGGTGTTCATCTCTCGCGGCGGCGGCGTGGGTAGCGGGGGCGGCACCCTGCGGAAGCGGTGAGTGCCACAACTTCCTTGGAGCCAATCCCCCTTCCCCCGCAAACGCCAATAGACCAATTTTAGCACTCCTCAATTTTTCAATTTCTTTTCAATATCAAACGATTCTTTAACTCTTTAATATTCGAAATAACGTTAAATAATTCTTAGGTAGCCCAATGGGATGTGACAGCTTCGCTCGGAAGTGTTCAGTAACTATTAAGTAGAAGATTTCGATTTTACTATTTCGGAACAGTGAAACCAAAAGTTTCCCTAAATGCAAAATCAGCTATAGAACTTAAAAAAAAAAACACCGATTTTGACACGGAGGACTTAAAAATCCCTAAATAGCGTGTTGTTTGATATTTATGTAAGTGAAAGAATGAAGTTCCTGAAACTGACCAACGATGGGAAATTGGTGAAATCAATTGGTGAAAAAATTGCGTACTTTAGTTTGGGTTTTTGATGTAAAATAAAAATCCAAAAAATACTCTTCCTTTCACGAGTAGAGTAATTACAGATTGGCGTAAATATTTTTCATTGAAGGAATTCAAATCAATAATTGTATATGTCTATTGTAACGTAACAATCTCACGAGTAATAAATAAGCTAAAATTTAACAAAATCGACAATTAATATTAGTAATATTAGATCGAATTTATTGGAAATTACAGGAGTATTGTTTTGTACTCAACGTTTTCGAAAAATTCTGAAGGTCTTGTTTTGTTTCAATTTCGCAGTTTGTCGCATCCTCTATAACACAATCTAAGAATACCCATGTAATAGTAAATAAATGATGATATGGTATAGATGAGGTCAGTGGTAGTGATGGGTACTGCAAATTATGGGAATATGATAATGAAGGAAAACGCAACGATTCTGTAGAACTCTGTAATGAATTCCCCCGTACCTCAACTTACCTCGTTGTATTCAGAGTAATAGTAATTGTACTCAGTTGTGAGTCCCAGGACTTCCAGTTTCGATTCCCGGCGATGTTGAGTAACGCTTGAAACAATCTGATTGACCATCTTGCGATCCTTGCGACTTCCACATATTCTCGCTGAGGCTGTAACTGTATTTTTTACGTCATCAGTGCCGTTTATTTTTCTATTTATTTACCTCAAAAACAGATAAAAAACTGTGTGTGACGCGCTATGGGGAGAAGTTAATTTGAAGTTACAGTTATGTCCAGAAGCAAAACAAGGGGCCATCTCAGCATTTACTCGAGGATCAGGGAAGCTGGACGAAAACCTGATCGAGAACTAATCTAAATACTTCTTTCGGGAAACATTTCGCAAAGTTCATCGTGAAAGAAAGGTGACATTGACGAATAAAAGTTAAGGAGTGCAGGAAGTGATAAAACCTATCCAAAACTTATTCGTAATGATAATTATCGAAAGCTAAGAGTATAAAATAAATAATTCCTAATATATTTGTAGGGAAAATGATTTATGCTGTAAAATGTCCCCGCCACACAGGTGTTCGCATCTGCTGAACTTTCACCCCATTTGTCTTCGACGTGACCACGTTCAAAATTAGTCTCTCAACCTGAATTTAAACTTGCTTCTCTGTTAACAATCTGAGTTTATCCTTGAAGTCTAAGCCATTTATCAGATTACCCTTTGAATTAAAGAAAACAATCCTACGTATTGAGAATCTTAAATATCTCAAGGAAGCATTATTCTCTTTTCAAATAAAATATTTTTTCCTAAATTTTAATTTGTATTTGTTACACAAATTTGAATTAGAAGATCCGAAAACATTACAAAATTAGTTTTGTCAATATCGGCCAGTTGAAGTGTGTGCATTCGGTGCATGGCCTTCGATTTGCGTGACATTTGTTCCTCCTGATCCGTAGAGGAGGCACAAGCACTCTAGCGAAAGCCCTGTCGCGAAAGTGGCGGCTTCCAGAGGACACGAGAATGGTGCCCGCGCTCGAGTCAATGGGTGTCAGCCTTGGCAGGAAAACGTTTTTGCCACAGGAAGAATGTTATGCGCTGTCGTTTTATAAGGTCGTATTTTAGAAAGAAGGAATAATTACGATGAACAACGCCTTTGCTTTCAAAGAGAAGAAATACCGTCTCTCGAACCATTTTGAGATAACGTATTAAGTGTATTCAAATTCCCTCTTTTAGTCTTCATATTTCTCGACGTCTTGCTACATGACTGTTATGTAAAATTTCTCATGGACGTTAGAGTGACGGAATTCACGGCCACTTAACAGTTGCAAAATTTTACTTTTAGAGGCGAGAAGTTTCGCGCGTGCTACAAACTCGATGTGCAAAGTACGCTTAATTACCGACAAATTTCTCTGAAACGAGAAATGAAGTCCTTTTCATCCCCCATACTATAAGGAATTTCTTAAATTCAAACTTCTAAATTATTTCACTGAATTAAAGATACATACAGCCCAATATCTGTAATTTATATTTTAGAATTTTCGTACACTATTTGTTCAATTATTCGTTCATTACCATTCAGAATATTGCTTAAACAAAAGTAAAAACATAAGGAATTTTATAAAATTTGTGGAAATAAAGTACTACGTCACACAAAATTGCCCATCCAATTTGGAGAGCACGAGAAATTCATTTCGTTTACAAATTAAATGACTAAAAGAAGTTCAAATTGCAGGACATTGTGACCCTTATAAATTGACCACCCAATTCTGAATGAAAATTAATAGCCAGTTAGCCAGTAACGAACGACATGTGAACGGTTATGATCAAATCCAACGAAAGAGCATTGTTTGTCTTCACTGCTTCTGAATATAATAGTACGTCAACATTAATATATTGTCCCAGCAATTTTTGCGAAGATTGTCTACGCCAGATGCACTTACTAGAGAACTGTTTCAAACAGTTTTTCTTCGATTTTAATATTTTTATTAAGCCAAAGTCGACTAAAACATGTTTACATATTCAAGCGGAGTAAAATTTTGGAGAAAGATAGTACGATAACATTATGTATTGTTGAAGTTGTTTAGTGTAGGAAACCAAAAGCCACTACATTAAACGGAACCAAGTAGGAAATAAAAAGGTAACAATTATCACAAAAACTTCAGAAATTCCTTTTGTTTTTAAAATGTCAATTGTTTTTTATGATAAACATTTATCACAAATTATTTCCGTAGTCACGTTTTCCCCCACCTAGATGCATAAGAAAATATAATCCGTCTCCTAAAACCAATAAAAAGTATGCGCATTCATCACACAAGAATACTGGCACATTTCAAACATTTTTTTTAATTTAAAATGTCTGAAAGGTTGTTCACAAATATCAGATCCAACACAAACATCCAATTTGTCTGAGACGTAATCGGTTCCGCTCAGATTAACAGTCACTTATTAGTGGGAAGGGGGGCGGCCCACATCGGACCCAAAACAGTCCTTTTATTCCTTGTTTTTTTTATAGGTAAGGAGTTACTGTTTCATCACTTAGAGCTTTTGTTTAGAATCATTCTGAACCCTTGATGATCATATTACGATTATCGGATGATTGCGAAACAAACAAATGGAAACTATCGCCATGCGCAATAACTTCATAGAAACTACAGCGTTCTCTTTCAGCCAGGCTAGACAGGCATCCTAAACAGGTTAAAATCTTATTTCAAAATCTCTTGAAGTAGAAAGTAGTTGTGGAATCAAAGCAATATAGTGAGCGTTGTATTACGTATTGAAAAGTTGACCACCATCTATGTAAAGGACTGAAAGTACACAAATTGTTCAAAACCCTTATCACACTTCAAACAAAATTACCCCAAGCATGCAGAATGTGATTGTAATGTTTTAATTATTAAATTAACAGATATGAATATATTTATCATTTTGCAGCTAACGGTGTCCACTTTGCCTGGGTCCAGATTAAGTCCCATCTTGAGGGGTGAGAGAGACATGTGGCGAACAAGACTTATTCTCTTCACCGTCACTAGCACATTCCTCCTACCAGAGCTGCTCTTCGCCACACTGCTACAGACACTGAGACGATTTTAAAGGAAAGCTGCAACTATTTTTTGCCTTGACCGAGAATTGAATCCGGGATCACAACACGGGAAGCTAGATTAAATATACCAACAGTTTTTAAATATCTATACATTTTCCTTCAGTTTTATTGCAATTTATTGTAGGGTCCGACGCTGACCCCCATTGGTGTACCCATGTTTCTAAAATGGGGTTGACGTTCTGCAAATGGGATTTTTTTTAAATGTGTCACATTTATTAGGCGTCGATGATATTTAAAATAACTAGCACCGTTTGTAACGATCGTTTCGGGAACGTTATCGATTCCAATTGGGCTCTGCTTGATTAATTCGGCGTGTATGTGGGCCAAGCTGGGATACGAAGAGTTCGCTGTTCTAGTGCACCAATATGTTGTTTTTGATTGACTGATTGATTAATTAGTTGAAGTTTTCATGCACGTCAGTTGCTATGACCATTAGCCTGCTAGTGAAGTGAATTTTATTAGGAGGGGGTGAGGATTCCGTTCGCAGCCGAATAGCGAGATCCGGCGCCAACCTACCCGCCGGGGTTTCTCTAACCACCAGGCGTCTTCTACCAGCGAGGCACCGTCCCAGCCGGAACAAGCTCTCAGCTCTCGACATACTATACCCCATACTATACATGTAGTATACTTTCTTATTACACCTACTATACTATACTTATCACACACTATACATGTGTGACAGTGTAGTGCATGTAAGTGTAAGTGGGGGTAAGTAAAGGGTGAGGAGAGGGCAGGGAAGAGGAGGGAAAATCGCGCGCGATCCGTCGCCTGTTTGTTAGGGTGCTGCTTCGGCATTTGGCTAGTGTTGAATAGAGAAACCTCGAAAAACCACTGACCAGAGCGGCCGACCGCTAGAGCCCTCTTCCAGAGAGCGAGTGAATTCGTCCTAGCTATGGAGCTACGACGCACATTGGACTACGGCTAGTTACTAGATGCCAGCTAGCAATATCGCTCTTTTCCCATTTTCATTCAAAATTTGATATTCACAAGAATATTTAACGTTATTTGATACAGCGAGGGTATATTTGCAGACATTTTTTTTTTATTTTGAAGAGTATTTTTCGAATGACAAGAGGTCACTGGCTCATACCTACGTTGAAATCTCTAGACCTTTCAGTTATCAGCTTAGTATTCAGCATCTTGTAGCTACCTCTTTCCTTTGTTGCAAATATCCACTTTTGTACGTTTAATATTTCATCTTCTGAAGCAATACACGGCTGTAAACTATCCAACGGACATCGCCTTCTACATACTCCATACGTGTAAAGAAAATTATGTAATGCTCTGGGGAAAAGTGCCAGGGAAACATTTTGTTTCCGTTAAGTGTTTGGATTGGGGTGTCATTTTAATTCACATTTTATCTGATAATGAAGTGATAATGAAGTATAAAAGGCTAAACGGAGATTTAGCAGAGATGTTGATTGAATACTGTAAATGTACAGTATAAAACACTAAATTCAACATTTTAAATTCAAAATTACATTTTGGTCCATTTCTTAAGAAAACTTAAAAGGGGGTCCGTCCGTAGTAGCGAGGTTTGTACTTATGAGGTCAATTGAACCGTCCAATGCAGAAAGGGTACATGTTCACATTTTGGCTATTTTAATTTTATGAATGGTATGCTTTTCTTTTAGCTTTATATTTCACTGTGCAAAAAGTATTTCTATAATATATTACGATCAGATACTGCAAATATATCTGAAAAAATTACAAAATAAAATAATAACCATAATTATAATAATGTCAATAATAATTAAAAATCTTGTTACAAATCGTTTTTTCTATCCCATGTCAAGTTGTACAACTGTAAGATATACCCTTTCTGGATTGTACAGTTCAATTGAAATCAATAATCCTTAGAGATCTGTCAAAGAATGACCAGAAGAGCTGTAAGAATTGTTTTAAATTATGGCTCACGTTTTTGAAGGAACATTTACAGGCCATGAATGTTTCTTTTGATGTGCGACACCTAGTTATCTCAAAAGTTGTCACCGTATCAGTGGCATGACCGTGACCTAACTGGAAAATGCCGATATCCCGCAATGTGTTAACGCATGGTCGCTAGTTAATTAACTTATTCCGAACAAAATCGATGCTCGCTACTCTTAATCAGTCGAAAATAAACAACATATGTTATGAGAATTTGATGAATTCGTTCTTTAGACCTCAAGAAATTAATTAAAAATCCAAATTCGTACTATAATTATTCTAGCGTGCAATTTGTACATCTAAAAAGAGGGGGAAATATATATTATATACAGACTTATAATTATAAACTTTATACAAAAAGACTTGCTTTTAATCAGCCTGTCGTTTTACTTTCCCGTACACGTACGTATATACCGAGTAGTATACGTAGTATAGGGAAAGTTATGAAATGATGTGGAAAATCGTTTTCGAGATTTCAACGGAAATACACATTTTGGAGTCACCTGATACCGAAAATTTGTTTTTTCAAAACGTCCGTCTGTCTGTCTGGTCTATGTGAACAACACTAGCACCATGCACCATTTTTCTAACTTGAAGAAATCCCTGTCCATATGACATCAGTCTAAGCTCTGCGATTTTGAAAATCATTCATTAGTTTTTGGGGGTACTTCTCGTACTTTGAGCCCTTGGGACATTTTCAAAATTTTCTAAAAAATCGCTCTAAATTTTTTCTTTAAATTTCTTGTAAGAATTGGGTAAAATTCACTTATAAAGATGGCATAGGTCCCATTTTGAAGCTAAACTCTGAATATTCGAAAATTTCAAAAGTATTAATTCTTTTCCGTGTCCTCCTTCTACTACAAAATGAAAGATAGAAATATTTCGTTCAAATAAAATTTGTTCTCAATAGTGAGTTCTTTCAGTAAGGTCATGTACGTTTTTTGGAAATTTTAATAGTTTTCGCGCAATATTGCGTGCAATATGTACTATTTCAAAAAATTACACGAACAAGATTTTCTCAAAAACCGCTTCAAATTTTTTCTTTAAACTTGTGGTAGAGATAGTGGTATATGTACCCTATGTAATGACATAAACATCATCTTGCTCTATTCCTTTGTTTTTTAACAAATTACAAAAATGTATTTTTTGACATCTCTCACGTCGTTAATATTTTTGTATTAGCGGAAATTTGTTCACATCATTATATTTATATGTATATGTGCTTTAAATAATGCCAGATACAGGTTGTGAAAAAATCAACCGTTCTCTGTGAAAATCAACTCAAAATTCCGCATTTTCAGAAACGCTGAAATGCCAATTTCTCAAAAACGTACACTCCACTTCTCAAAAACGGCTCCAATTTTTTTCTTGAAACATTCCGAACGGATAGTGCTAATTGCCCTTTTTAATTTGACGTAACGCTCAGTTCGGTGTACTTTTTTGTGTTTTAAAAAAATACACAAATGAAAATTTGCAGGAAAGAATAAACTAATTTCCATGTGGTCTTCCTTGAAAGGTGGAGTATTTTTTCCTCGCTTAAATTAGACTATTTTATTTTCATGTAGTTATTTTATATTGTAAAAGAGTTGTATTTTTATACAAATCCGCAGGATACAACAGGCACATTTGTGCATTGCCAACGACATCCGACAGATGATCGGTTCTAGCTCCCAAGTTGACTCCGCATGTAGAGTACAATAGATTTTAATCATGTAAATACGTTCATGAGGGTTTAAGATGCCCGTTTCATTGCTCTTGAAATGGAAAATATACAAAACGTCGGGACGCCAATAAACAAGATTTACGCTACCAGGTATCTATTTTAGGATTGATCCTCTATCCAACAGATTCCCATCTACTGCAACATCATAATTTGTATCAATAGGATTATCAATTATGATAAAACGGTTCAACAGGAAAAACAACAACAGATTGTAAAAAATAATAATGTATTATTATTATTGTTATTATTTTTATTATTGTTATTGTTATTATTATTTTTATTGTTATTATTATTGTTATTATTGTTATTGTTATTCTTGTTATTGTTATTATTGTTATTGTTATTATTTTTATTGTTATTATTGTTATTATTATTATTGTTATTATAAAGAGGACACAGACGGTTGCGGCAGCCGTCATCTAACCAAGGAGGCTGCAGATTCGATTCCTGCGCAGGCATGGTGGTATTTGTGATTGTGCTTTTACCCTTCATTATTATTCCGCATTATTCATAATTGAAGGTGTAACAACCATGTCTTATCAAGGGATAAAGCCGTAAAAAGCTGATTCCCATAATTACACATGTCAAATTCCACGGGGCGTCGGAGGATAACGTGGAGCATTGCCATCAATGGTCGATACAATAATAATAATAATAATAATAATAATAATAATAATAATAATAATAATAATAATAATAACAAAGACAACTTGTCAGAAGTAATTGGGCGTTTATTGGTGTCTCATTGCTCACGCCATATTTCCCTAACGCCAACATTACAAAACACGGGAAGGCTAACAGCAGTTAAAGATCTTTTTTGTAGCAATTCAGCCAACACTCGGAATCATGATTCCTTCCCGCCCAAGCAGATCGTGGCATTACTTCACCCCAAGTGGAACAAGCGGAACGAAAAACACGCCCTTGACTGCTTCCGCTCGGTTTTCCATTTTCGCGCTCCATCGAAGGTTCCCCGGACTGGGTGGGCGTGGGCGGGCGTTTGCCGCATTTTTCCGTGCGGGGACGGCCCGCTGACCTTGGCACGGGTCGCGCCTTTCACCGCGTCGCGACGCCACCGGACGCTGGGCGAGGCGCCGCGACGCCCTCCACGAGATCCTCAACCCCCACTTCCACTTCCGAGCTCAGCGTATTTTTGGTGTCGATATGTGTTAAAACGCGATATTTAAAACCATAATTAGACCGTTCTCATTGTATGTTCGTCGAGTAGGACGTAGTTAGAATCGCCGCAGGATCGAAATCACAAATCGTTCAAAACCCGTTCTTGCTGCGTAATGTTTTTTATATGATGTTCGCCCATATCCGAGGACAAAGTTCGCCCATATCCGAGGACAACTAATAAAAAGAATTGGAGCCATTTTTCAGAAAATTTTGAAAAAGGTGCTTGAGGCTCTATATAAAGTACCCTCAAAATGAAAACATGTTTCAAATTCAGGGAACCTCGAGTTCATTTAATTTGTTTAAGATATATCATTATTGGAGAATATTGGTTGAAAAGGCTAGTCGACCACACACAAACAAACGGACAGACGTTTTGCCGTCAATTGATTTTTCGATAACAAGCACCCAAATAACATGGATTCTGATTTCACGTGTATGAAGTTATGTTTCTATGTATTGGGACAATATTTATTCACATTTTTGTTACCAGGGCCCTGCAATATGACGTTTTTGCCGAAAATTCTCCGTTTTTCCGCGAACGATTAAAATACTAATTCTCCTTATGAAGTAAGATCGAGAAAGTAAAAAAAAAATAGTTATCAGGGATCACTAAAATATGTATTTCTGTTAAAATGTCGAAATCTATTTTCTACAGCATTCACAAATTTCGGTATACTACTAGTAGTACTCGTACTCCACATACACATGTCTTCGATTAAGTAAATGATTTATTGATGGTTCTGAACACGTCATCTGCTATGGTCATTAGTCCCGTTTGTGTAGGCATTATTAATTTCTGGAGATGGAAGTGTTTACTTACAGAATACTGCAATAAAATTGTGTAGTATATACGGATACAAAGTACAAAAAGTATTTACATACCAAGAATGTCAAAAATGTGCTCCATAACACAATAGCAAAATTCATGACGGGCATTTAGCATTTAGCAATAGCGGGCGGACTCTGTTGGGGAGACTTGGTGTAGCATGATGTCGGTTCTGTCGTAAGCAATGAAATATTCATTATGAGAATTTAGTCGGAATGTGCAATACGAGAGCGAGCCGGATAACACAATCAAATATTTCCATTTTTCAGTCAATATTGAAATCGGTTGTTTTAGGAGTTTCCTCGAGTTCTACGGTAACTAATGAAAACAGACAGCTCTGACTTATCTGGGCGACGCATAGTTTTCTTTCAGTTTCTTGGTGCCTTAGAATTTAATACAATAGATTGTATTTAGAGAAATGTAGAGAAAGCGTTGTGGGTTGCCTATATTTGAAGCAAAATGTTTCCCTTATCAACTTTTTGTTCGTATCGGACGTATTCCAACGTATCGCGCCCGCAGTACGTCATTACACATATGAACGCTTTACATCCAACTTACTATTATGCTAATAGCGGAATGAAGTCTGACGTTCTAAAACATCCTCAATATTGCCGCCGCAACTATTAGGTTGGAGGCTTAAGAGCAATTGAAACCCCCTTTTTGTATTAATTTTACTGCTTCGTGAAGGTGTAATAATACACTGATGTCCCGAGTGTAATTATTGCGTACCAGCACAAATTGAAACCATTAGTTGTCTCGAGGAGTACCTAGTTGTTCCCGATCACAGTTCGCTGTTGGGAAAGAATGGGTACACTATTTCTCACAAGAAAATAATGTTTTCTGATTATGATTAAGCTTTTGCGATATGACATCACTAATGTACAGTACAGTGCTGAGTAAAGAAAGGGTAAACTATTTCTTGACAGAAAATATTTTCTGTATTATGATCACGTTTTTTCAGAAACATTTTATACAATCTTGTTCGTCATTAGATAGTGCATACTGTGATACAACCTGTGGAGCGAGTGGGTCATATATGAAACCTGTTTTTCAAAACTGGTATTGATGTGTCTCATGTTAATTTGCCAATGTGTAATTATTAAGAAGTATACAGCAGTTTTAGCATTTTATGAATGTTTTATGATGGATCTATTGATGTTTCCGAGCGCGTCAATGCTTACGGTCGTGAGTTCCGTTGTAGTGGTGAATGTTTTTACGCCTGGAAATGATATTTCTCGTCCGCTGAATGGTGAAACCCGGCGCCGGCCTACACATCGGCTTATCCTCCAGGAATCTCCCCCAGAGG
Source organism: Gryllus bimaculatus (assembly GCA_017312745.1). Classification (NCBI taxonomy): domain Eukaryota; kingdom Metazoa; phylum Arthropoda; class Insecta; order Orthoptera; family Gryllidae; genus Gryllus; species Gryllus bimaculatus. Next base: position 99,017 of record BOPP01000010.1, on the reverse strand, counting down.
AGCACCGCCCCAGCCGGGGCAAGAGCTAAACCAACGAGTGGTCTGCCGATGTGTGCACAAAAGCATGTCTAAGAAGAGAACAGAGCGAGATCCTGGAAGGAAAGATCTTTGCCCCTTCGTAAGAGTACTTCTCCGCCTAATTTTGTTCGGAGAAACTACAGAAAGCTAGCAATCAGAGCAGCCGCCCGGTAGAATTCTCCTCCAGACAGCGGCTGAATTCAACCTAGCTACCTAGCTAGTGTCGCCATCATCTTGAGTCAAATTCTAGGACCACCCAGTCAGAGCCCCTTCAGAAACGTAAAAATGCAGCATCAGAACGTAACTCTGCCAGTTCATCTGTCGAAATTAAGTTATCTTCCCGGTTAGTCTTTTAACAAGAGGTAACTCTATTATATTATATCTCAAGTATAATTAACTGGGAGAAATCCCTTGAATATTTGTATTGCTGAGAATCAGGATGAATTGTATACACATTTATTTAAGGAAACTCCGCTTGTGGTGTCTGCTACGTGGATTGAGTAGCTTAGCAGCCCACTTCCGGTCCCAAGCGCGGATAGAAGAGGAGGGTTCCTGAGTGAGGTTAGCAGCCTGCTTGGGGTAAAAAAAGATACCGCTCAGAGCGCCAAGAATTTTGCCTTGGATAAATCCTATATGTACGACAACTCTCGCGAGAAAAACGACTACGAATTAGAAAAGGAAGAACATTACACGGATCGGAACATGGAATGTAAGATCGTGGAATACAAGCGAATATGAAATACTAATGGAACTTGACAAGGACAAAATTGACATATGTTGCCTCACAGAAACTAAGAAAAAGGGACAAGGATTTACCCAAAAGGGTCATTACACACTTATATATAGGACCTCCAAAACATCATAGAGCAAAGGGGGGTGTAGCAATCATAATGCATAACAAATATGTAAATAACACAACTACATCTCCGAAAGAATTGTATCTGTGAAATTGGCAAATAAATCTAAACCAATCAACATTATATACGTATACGCGCCAGAAAATAATAAACCATCCCCCGAAAAACAAAAATTCTATGAAGACCTCCGAGAAACGATCAGCCAAATGATCGACCCTAAGGGCCCGGTTGTGATAGCGGGTGATGTGAATGCCAGAGCAGGAAACGACATTATGCCGGGAATTAAGAACAGGGTCAATGAACATGATCTCAATGAAAATGGAGAAACTCTAATATATTTCTGCGTTGAAAATGAAATAAGAATAAATAATACTTTCTTTGATCATAAAGAACAGTATAAAACTGCATGGAGAACACAAGAGAACAAAAATCCACCATTGATTACTAATCGTGAAATTCACCCATCCCAGATACTAGAGGTAAGGAGCCTATCATGGGCGGATATTGGCAGTGATAATAACCTGGAATTAATAAAACTACGAATGTTCATTATGAAGAAAAATATTGTAAAAGAAAAACCGGAACACATACAAAAGATAAACATTGAAACACTAAGGGATGAATCGACCAGATATCTACATAAAAGCAGACTAATGACAACATATCTCGCGATTCAGTCTTGGATAATGACAGCGTAGAAATGTCATGGCATAAAATAAAAACAAACATTATTCAAGCTGCTAACGAGGCCGTAGGAATAATAGCAAAAAAGCAAAAAAGAAAGAAAACAAAAATCACCTTGGTTTACCAAAGAACTAAAGAATATAGCACAAAATAAAAGAACGGCATATATAAAATTCAAACAGAATAAACCACCAAAAACACATAAAGAATATAAAAATATCAGGAACAAAGTTAATGCAAGGGTTAGAGAAATAAAAAAATATTACTGGATCTCTCCTTCACCATGCGACTTCAATATGATTTCTATGGGCGACAAAAAGATATCTAGAGATTCATTAGAGGTCAGAGGACAGAATTAAATGAACTTATTAGCACACACACACACACACACTAGTATGTATATAGTATCTGATGAAACTTGGATAAAATACTTTAGAGAACTACTCCACGATGACACACCGGAGATAATAGACTTGGTTGAAGATTTTACATCCAAGGAACAGTGAGTAAAATGTGAAGAAATATCAAAAGTAATCCGAACACTAAGAAATCGGAAGTCACAAGGAGAAGATGGAATATATAGAATATATAATGAGCTCATTAAATATAGAGGACAAACCGTATGCACAGAGATAACCAAACATATTAATAAAATTTTAAATGATGCAACAATACCAAAGGCATGGAAATCAAGCATTCTTATCCCTCTATTTAAGAAAGGAGACAAACACGATTCAGATAATTACAGAGGGATGTACCTCCTAAACAGCTCATTGAAAATCCTCACGAAATATATAGCAAACACTCACTACGTGAATATGATAGAATGGGAAGAACACAGGATTTTAGACACGGTAGATCGTACACTGACGCAATTTCTATCATCCGACAAATCGTGGAAAAATCTCTGGAATTTAACAAGCCAGCTTTCCTATGCTTTGCGGACCTAAGCAAAGCATTTGACTGCATAAAACTAATTGATGTCATAAGAATACTGAAACAAGAAAAGATGCCCTCTAACCATTTAAAACTAATGATCGATATAGATATATATATATATATATATATATATATATATATATATATATATATATATATATATATATACATACATACATACATACATACATACATACATAAAACATAACAAAGATTAAAAACCAGGGGGGCGGATTACCTGCTAGGGGGATTCATTGAGCCCATTGTTATTTAATGTAATAATGAACAGTATTATAAAACAACTAAAAACAAGAAAAGGGTATATTATGCGAAAATATAAATAACATATGTTACGCAGATGGCACATTGTCTATAGCAGAAAATGAAGATGACTTACAACGATTACTCTACGAGTTCAGTAAACGTATGAATTTTAATTTACAAATATCTACCCAGAAGACGAAAGCTATGACAATTGCTAAATATCCGATGAAGTGTAAATAGGTAGTGAATAATCACATAATAGAGCAAGATCTAAAGATGAAGTATTTGGTAATAGTCAGGGAAAGTATTTGGGAATGCATACAAACTCAGGACAAACGGAGAAAGAAAAGGAGTCAATAATAAATGATAATAGGATCGCTGACTGTCTCAACTACTCAGTATGGTGTAATAAACATCTAATGACTCGAAGGTCAGAATATATCAATCAATAATTATACCAATATTAACATATGCAGGAGAAACAAGAAGCGAAACGAAACGTACCCAACAACAACTTGAGGTCGCCGAAATGAGAGTTCTGAGAAAAATAACAAATCACACTCTACTAGATAAGGAAAGAAACAGAAACATCCGTGAAGAATGCAAAGTTAAGCCCATTACGGAATGGGTAGCAGACCGAAGAAAGGAGTGAAACGGATTCCATCGTTATCGGATTGCTATATTGAGAGAATAGAGGAGAAAAGAATGGATGAGGATTACTACGGAAGAAAGGCTCTTCCCCTCGGAAGAAGAGACGTTGGCAGACCAAGGGAAAGATGGAATGACTCGTTATAATTCTTGGAAAGGAACGTCTTAGACTTTTTTGGAAGAAGATTTTGAAGGAAAAAACTGTATTTTGACACTGAGAATTATTTTTATTTTCCGTTATTGAAACTATTTTGAAGTAGTGTTGGTAATGTTGAGATTTCTGCGTTCAAAGTCAGGATTTCTTCGTTTCCCTGGAAACGTACGCTACAAAAACAAATCATTTTGTGAATAGGGTTGACCACAAAGAGGCCAGAGTCACTCACAGGCGACGTTTTTGCCAGATTCAGGCTAACGAAACGTGACTGCGCCTCTTGCCTACAGAACAGAATAGATGGGGAAAAACGAGTCTGGCAGCTACACCGAGAGGCTTTTCGTGGTAACCTTGGCCCCACTCTTCACGTCTCACGGCGCCCTTCAGGTCGGCGCTTATTTTTCAAAAGCATGGGAGCGGTTTGCGGCGGTTGGTGATACGCAAGAAATTGTCTGGGAGGAGGCTCGGTGCAAGATTTCAAAAATGAACGCTTTCCTCCAATTATTCTCGAATTTATTAACGGGAAGTTTTAAAATAATGGATAAAGAATTGATTAAACGCGACCCGTTAGACCCGATCATTCTGCACTTATCGCACTTATCTGCACATTCTGAAATTATTGTTTTAAAAGTAAAAATTGCTGCATATCAAAATAGAATATCTTTGGCGTCCCCTGTACTACGGTGTGGAGATATACTACAAAATGTAATAAAGATTCATGTCCCTCCAAGTCAACCGTCCAAAAGACAAATAGAATTCCAATTTAGTGTATTACGACAACTTTTACACCTAATTTTAAGAGTTTATGACGCATCGTTTCTGGGTTATGCACGAGGCTAAAATGTATTGTAGCGTACGTTGTTTCAGGTTGAAGGGGTATCGTTGTATCATCTGCAAATGCCATTGTATTTACTTTCTCTCTCCGCTTACGTAGTATAGAGAACGTGTTGGAATGCTACAGAAAAAATGGCGAAATTTTCGATAGAAATACTCTTATTGCTGTGCCCGCGTAGTGAACAAATCATGCCTCTATATTGTGACGTACCTGGGAAGCGGTACTTTCACGACAATAAAATTATGCAAGGGGCAGGTGCTTTTTCGTGAATGGATCTCTGGGAATTTGGCGCAACATAGGAATAGACTTGTCATAAACTCTGTCATACATCTAAACGTTTTAATAACCCAAGAACACACCTTACAAATAATATTTACAAATAGCAATGCTTAGGCCTTGAAAACAAGCGCGCCGGTCAACACTGCCTCGATGTCTTAAAAAACCATCTGCTTCCTCTGGAGGCGACGTCGTTGCAATGGCGGCGGTGGCTTCGGCGAGCTTCGGTTCGCCCGGAAGTCCGTCGGGAATTCGCCCTCCCTCGGCGACCAACTCCTCCGGCTCAACGTAACGGCTGATGAATTCGCCGGGGTCCACCCCAACCGGTGTGAACAATGTCTCACAAATATGGGAACGCACTACGCGAGATTAATGTTCGTCGGCTGTTCTGATCCTTTCAGCGACCTTTCTCGGGTTCGCACAGATGTCCGTTCAGCGCTGCCCATGTTAATATAGTTCCAGACGGTATAAACGACTAGCCCATCGCACGCGATTTACTGTCTTATTCGGTCTTTCTCATAATTATAATTCGCCAAATATCTAGATATTATCCTTGCGAACTAGTTCTACATCGCGGCCTCACTTATTCAATTGCATTTAATAACTCACGAAATTTTTGGGCGCATCACACCCGTCATGTCTTACTGATGCCTCTCGCCACATACTCGTCGTCGCTCGCCGATTTCCCCCGATTTAACCGTGCAGGTGGCGGCCTCGGCGCGTTCCTTTGCGTCTGATCAACTCAAAATGCTTTTCAATTTTTAATTTATAATTGGTGATTATTTTAAATAGTTCTTATTATAGAAAACGTTCTTCGTTTCAATATTGGATTATTGTGCATCCCTAACGGTTGTGTACCGGTCATGTTTTGTTGTCCTTGATACCCGAATTCGATTGACGGCAAACGTCTGTCCGGTCCGTTCGACACCTCCGTCCGTGTCAAAGCTTACCGGCCCTTAAACCATTTACCGTATTCTCCAATGACTTCTTCAATTACCTGCGCTAAATGTCCGACCCTAAAATTTAACCGAATTTTTATTTTGGAGTGAGTTACATAAAACGTCCTCCGACATTTCAAAGTTCAAAAAACAACGAATGGGCCACCCTTTTTTTTCTTACAAGTTTGCTTGTCCTGAGAAGTGTATGGATCTTTGAGAGAAATGTTCAGATTTCGTTCTCTTGAAATCAGACTTTTGGAAACATAACAAAGGTTCATTTTTCCCGGTGACTTTCTTTCTAACTACCATATGGAGAGATATTATATAATTCCTATATATATATTATATATAGAATATATATAAATTATATAATATATATCCCTATATAGTTATATATCTTCACTATTGTAGTTCCATATTGTAGTCCTATATGTCCAGCGACTCTTTATGTACCCACTCCCCAAAATAAAAATTTCGGTTTTAATTTATGGGTCGCGACATTGCCAGGTTATTGAGGAATGTCGATTTTGGAGAGATATCGTGTTTGAATGGTTTAGGCGGTTAGCTTTTGATCACGACCGGACGGCTTTCGATACGGACGGACGACGTTACTGCGTTCAATCTCGATTTATTTCAATGGTATCCAGCGGACACACAAACTGGATCCTGTTACACAACATGTTAGCGGATGCACATATCTTTTCACCTATATATTGAAGAAGAACGTTATCTATAATAGAACATACTTTAAAATTAATCCCATTATAATTAATAATTAAGCTTTAGTTGGATTCGCGCCCAGAGCAGTACGCCGCCCGCCGCCCACAACGGATGTAATCGGGGGGCGAAAGGCGAGGCGAGCGCACGGTTAGTAGTCGTGCGGAGACGCATCAGGAAGCCGGACGTGGCTGTTGATGCGCCCAATGAGATTTCCCCATGTAGTATTAAATGACAGTTTGCGCATACGTACGGCCGTTCGAGGGTACGACACCAGTCGGTCAGGATTATGTCACATATTGGCGGAAGTAGAGATGTAGAAGCAAACCCCATAACGCATGTAAATCGCGTTGTGGCGATGGACGCAGTTACGCAGCGATGTGTGTCGTTTCCCGTCCTGACTATTATAAGTGGCAGCGCTGAACGGACATCTGTGCGAACCCGAGAAAGGTCGCTGAAAGGATCAGAAGAGCCGACGAACATTAATCTATATCACATTGCTACAATCAACAACACCTTTTGCAAAACCTTTCACTAACAACAGAAATCCGATTCCAAGGAATATTCTAAGTCTAATTAAAAAAGTACGCAAAAGTACGTAATGGTTTGGTAAGCCGTAAAAATACGGCTCTGGCAAACCAACCGCAGACATAACCTTAAAGCAAAAATCAAAAAAATTAGGAAGAACAATAAAAAATAAACTAATTCAAGTTCGAATTAACAATTCTTAAAGTTCCATAACTTAGATTCACCCTAATAGCAGACCACTCTGGTCAACCATAAAAAGAATCCATGTAAAGAAACTACTGACATTACTCAAATATAGTTAAACACAACTCAAATATAGTTTGTATGGATCATATGAAAGCCAACATGTTAGGTAAATATCTGCAAAACTGTTTTAGTCCAAACACAAATGCAAATTCTACTTATAATTATACTGCAAGAAATTCCCTATTACGAGAATATAATGTCCCAGATAAAATAAAATGTATAACCCCATCCGAAACTTCTAAAAGTATTAAGCAATTGAAAACCTGAAAATCAGCTGGTCACGATCATATTAACAACAGAGCTCTTAATGAATTACCCAAAAGAACAATAGCTATTTTAACCGCTTTATTTAATTCCTATCTAAGACTGGGCTACTTCCCAAAAGATTGGATTTTTTAAATAATTTTACCCTTTTGTAAACCAGGCAAAGATCGCTTTCCTTCCTACAAGATACAGACCAATAAGTCTCCTACATTCAATCGCAAAGGTATTTGAAAAATTGATTCACAGCAGGGTTTCTTCATACATAACTAAAATTTAGCGCTATCCCAGACTTTCAGTTCGGATTCAGATCATAACATAGCACCACCCACCAGCTGCTCCGATTAACCGAATATATAGCAAATTCATTTTACAGTAAGAAATACACAGTTGCAGTTTTCCTAGACATTGATAAACTCTGGCATGAAGGTCTTTTGTACAAACTGCACCAACTAGGAACTCTCAAGTAACTACTCCATTTAATCAGAAGTTTTCAAAAAAATATATATTTTCTGTGTGCATTAACTCAAGCCTCTCAAACAGATATGAAGTTAATGCAGGAGTCCCTCAAGGTTCTTGCCTTTCTCCCCTTCTCGGTTTACATGTGGGATTTACCAGTCAGACTACATAGAAACTGCCTTTTATGCAGATGACACAGCACTTTTCACCTCTAATTCAGACATTAACTGCACTTTCGACAACATACAGATCGACCTAAATAATTTTATTAAATGGGCCACAAACTGAAAAATAAAGATAAACGCATCTAACACTGAAGCCAAAATTTTCACACTCCGTAAACTTCCTCATCCACTCCTCCTCTGCTTTCACAACACAAATTTTGAATGGATGAATAGAAATACATCAGAAAAATATTTAGGAGTACTACTTGGCACTAAGCGAAACTGGAAGCAACATATCAAATATATAGCAGATTAAACTTATTCAACAATATCTAAACTAGATCCAATAATAAATTCAAATTTCGCACTTAGCACTGACTGCGGCTTAATCGTCTATAAAACCTTATAAGACTAACCGTCACATATCGCCCGATCTGGAACAACTCAACACTAACCAAACTAAATAAAATAGAAGAATACAAAAAAATATTTCTCAGAAAAGTCATTAAAGCCCCTTGGTTCATAAGCAATACGCAAATCCAAAACGAACTAAATAGATCATCCGTTAACGACTATATAAATCTTATGACTCATAAATTTTTCTCGTCTCTTCTCCAATCGCGCAGTACTACAATATTCCAACTAGGTAAAACGGATAGTTCATCAAAGAAAATTAGATCACGATTCCCTAAAGTCTCCCTTCGTCCGCCTTAAATAATTAAGCCATATTCCCCTTACCTAAAATTCCACTCACTAACAGCCCCTTAAAAATCATCACAACTCCCCACAGTTTCTTTCACTGGCTAATTAAGATGTATCATCAGACCCCTGAGAAAGGAAGTAAGGCAAGCGGATGTCCATCCCTCAAAGTTTATGTGTAAATTTTTTATAATGAATTCCCCTCAAAGGTCGAAATGCCAAGCAGGCAGAAATAAAAAAGAAAATCAAATAAAACAGAGTGTGTCCATCTTTTCTTTCTAGTATCTTTTTGCCATACTGCGCGCTTTGCGTATTGGAAAATGTGACACGGAAGATTGCGAGTTCTCAGAACGTGTGACACGGGAGATTTCGTACGAGCCGTACTCAGGAAGTTCACCGCATAAACAAAAATGATAAATATAAGAACTGTAAGTCTGACATGAAAAAAACTATTCATGATGGAAATACGTCTTTGGAATGTAATACAATCAGTACAAGTTAGTCTAATCGTTTTGAATAAATTGAGAAAAATCATTAAAAAATAGATTTGTTGTGGATCGAAATCCTCATGACACACCTACACCCTCCACTGATGTTGTACCACTATAATGATAGAGTATTGATTCAGTAAGTACCTGGTCTACAATGATCTCCCTCCCTTACACATTTTGATACTGTTCTACCTTGGTCTTCAATAAATATACCTAATAAATAGGAGGTGATTAGAACCAGAGATCACCATCCCAACGACAAGCTCTACCCACATGACGTGGTGTAGCACACTCAGTTACCAGCTGGTAAGTTGGGCACTCAAGACACCAGTCTGTTTAGTACTGCCTTCTGATTGCTATCACTAGAACTACATTTGGATTACCCATATCTTTCGGTAGGAAGGCTTGGCATAGTCTCATAAAAAGTACAATTGTAGTATTGTACAAAGTACAATTGTTGTAGTATTGGAGGAGATGGGTCGCACCCCGACCTGAGAACTACACCTGACGTTTGGCCCGGCAGTGGCCCTAATCATATCCGAAAAGAAAGACCGGCAAGCCGCGAATCGAGGCCTGAGACCTTAAACTCTTCCTGTCCCATGTTGGATTTTAAGAGTCGCAGCAAAGTTGCAACATTGCGAATATGAGTGATGTGAAACAATAAGAGTGATTGCGTATGTCATTCCGAGTGCGTTATTAACTTAAGTTATGAGATTGTGAATATGTGTTTATTGTGTAACTGAAAATGTTCATAGCGGCAGTAGGAAGACCGGTATTCAGGCGCTACCCCTATGACACTATAATCTACTACTTAACAAATTCACTTTTGAAAAACTGGTGTTGTATAGCAACTCTTTATGTGAACGGAAAACAAAGAAAACAGAGATAATTGATGATATTGAGATATACATAAACAGATAATGAAAATTTGAATTGTAAGACCTTAACTTAAGACATAAAACTACCATTTACACGTATTTACAGAGTATTAAGATATCTCAAAATAGTGTATTTTTTCGGGAGTGTCTGTGTTCTTCCCCGCCTGGATTGTAATATCTCGCGCCGACCTATTTGTCGGCTCGCAGGTCTTCCGCTTCCTGGTATTTCCTCGAAGGAGCACCGCCATTCGCCGGGCATGTTATAAGCTTGTGCAGTTGTGTGGTGCATTTACGTGTAAGACAGTTTGTAAGAGAGAGGGGAGAACGAGACCGTGAGAAGTATCGTGCGCAATCCAGATCCGATCGTTTTGTCGGGGTACTGCTCCGACATTGACTTTCGATGGATCGGAGGAATCACGAAGAAGTACTGATCACGGCAGAAGCTGTTAAAATTCTCCACCAGACAGACTAACCGTCGAAACTCAAATTTTACAACCTCCCGGTTAACGATGCAGCAGACACAACGAGCAATCCAGCCCAGACCTCCATACTAGAGCCCACTATATGAGCGAGAGAGGGTAATTCGATGGTGTTCCGGTAAAGGCAGTTAAATCATTTTTTGTGAAGGTGGAGATATGTTATTTAGTGAGTTATTCATGATGAAATCTGCTATCTACATGAAAAATGTATTGCTAAAATGAAATTAAATTAACGTTTCTGAAATATATACTTTTATCACAAAAAAAAATTTCTATTTTTAATCGATTGATGTTTCCGGGCGCATCAACTGATGTCATCATTAGTACCGTAAGTGTAGTGAATGTTTTTATCCCTGTAAGTGGTGGTGTTTCTCCCACACGAGTAGTGAGATCTGGCTCCGAACTTGCCGTCGACTTGCGGAGTTTCCCTTCCGATAAGAGCCCCCCAGTGAAGCATCGTCCCAGTTGGGACAAGCTCTAAGCTCTTGACTGGTCTCCAAACATGTGGTACTGTAGTGCTTGTACGTGTGTTTGTGATTGACTGGTGATGATATAACAAGGAAGGGGAACAATCGCGCAGGGCCTGCGGCCCTATGGGTTGTTAGCTACTTCTCCGGCACTCGCGTACCAACATGGATGCCTCAGGTCATCAACTGATGTCTGACCGTAAGGTTCTAGAGTTTGAGTTCTGACGGAGACAGGATTTTCGACACTACGTTGCTAGATCGAATTCAGTCGCAGTCTGGAGAACAATTGTAGCTCTAGGCTGTTCTGATCGGTAATTTTTCATAGTTTTTCCGATCAAAACCACGCGAATGCCGGAGGAGTAGCCTAACACACGGGCCACGGACCGCGCGCCATCTTTCCTTCCTCTTCCTTGTTCTATCCGTTACTCACACGCTTACGCTCACATGCACTACACTACCGCAGTTGTTGAGAGCCTAGAGCTTGTCCCGGTTGGAACGGTGCCCCGTTGGTGGGAGATACTTGGTCGGGAAAAACCTCCGCAAGCCGACGTAGGTGGACGCCGAATCTCGCTCTGCAGTGGAGGAAAATCACCGCCCCTCTCGCGATGTGAACATGAACTACTCTTACGGGAATAATGACCTTTGACGTTGACGCCCGGAATGATTTTTTAGTCAATCAATCAATGCGGAATTCGCTTGCGACTGATCGGAGAAAGCACGGATTGACTTGTGGCTTCGGGCGTGGTGTGTGCGCAGGAGCGGCGGGGACGCGGACGGCCTGGGCCCCGAGTGGATGTTCTGGCGTCGCCGCCGCTACATACTGGCGCTGCTGGCCTTTTTCGGCTTCGCAGTCTCCATGGTGATGCGCGTCAACATGGCGCTGGCCATCGTCGACATGACCACCAACAAGACCAAGGTTGGGGACAACACTACCTACGCGGTAAGGCACCCTCCCTTTGCAACTTCAAGTATTTTCATTTCCATTTCGCTCTTGCGGAACAAAAGCCTCAGACAGAAAACCTCTTCTTCTAGGAGAGGCAATGCAAATTGAACAACAGGTATTCCCCGAGCGTCACTAGAAAAGCGGCACTCTCGTATTTTGGATGCGTGGTGCAGCAACCTAAAAACTGTGGATTTTTGAATCCTAACTTTTTCTGAGAGCAATTTGTTTCCTTACTTATGTCGATGTAATTTCGAATTAATATTAGTTAACACACACCTTTTGCCATTAAAATATATTAATGGAGAATTAAACTTATCGTTATTCTTGGAAATATTGTAAGACATATTTTTGATTTCAGAGTATTTTAAATCCTATTTTACGGCTCTTGAGTCAGCTTGAATTTCAAATTGAATAAGATTAATTTACATTAATATATATGTTACAAAATATCAATATAAAAGACAATGTGAGACAAAGTAAACAAAGTAAACAGGTGCTACAACTTGTACATCGCACATACTTCCTCGTACTAATAGTAATGGTTACTTAACTCGTTTTTGCTCGAGTTTATTTTGTTTACATAATTATACTTTTAGCAAATAAATTATGACATAGATGATATATAGTTGTTCTGAATGAAAATTATCGTTTCTTGTTATCATTTTCAAAATATGGACTGTTTGAATATTGGAACACCAGGCACGAACTTCTCCAGAGTTTTTCAAGAAATATGGCCACACCTATAATACGTATCTATTTATTTAAATTTAAAAAAAGACTACATTTGATTTATATTCAATATCAAATTAAAAACGAAATAATTAGTATGGAGTATGAAACCCTTTTCATGCAATTTCGTGTTACATTTTTCACATTCATTGGTTGTGTTCTTTTTACACATTGCACATTTTCCTTACTTTGTGACTGTGAAATACAGTGTCCTGAACTATCAAAACAGAAAGTATAAACGAGATATTAGTAATCTGCTAGTTTTAGGCCTTCCACCTGATGTGGGTAAACTTTTATGCTTTTGAATATAATTTTGAAAAATAGATCTTCTGAAAGAAAAGCGATCCATTTTTTGACATTGCTCTGTCTTTCTAAAGCTGCTAGCTATTGTGAAAAGCTGTATCAAAGCAGAACATGAATGCAGGACACCACCGCTTTTTCGATCTGATTTCAGTTCTATAGCACTCCGAATTTGCGTCCATTCTATCAACACCTCCCATGAATTTATTAAATTTTCCTAAAGTTTTACGTTGCACAATGGGAACTTTCTTTTTCTTACATGAAAGCCATATCGAATCGGTTTACCACAAACGAATTGCTTGGTTACATGCTTCCCATGATCTCATCTACAGCCAAGTGTTCTTCGCAAATGCCGTATTTTGCAATATCGTTTATTCAGTAAGGAAATGCGAGGTGTTAATTTTGCAAATCAGTCATTTTGTTTTCAGGTCATTGACTGCGCAACTAGCATCTATTTTTTTATCACCTGAAACCTGTTTCTTCTAATTGCCGAACTGACAACTTCATTACGACATTCTTGACGGAGTATGTTTCCCTAAACAGTCATTTTGGTACAATATTGTATCCTGATAAAATCAGGATTCCAACGACACATTTTGCTTCCTCAAAAGAAAGTGTAAATGTGTAATCACCTTTCAGATAATGCGACAATTCTTGTAAGAGTCCCAAACATCATCAAAAAATATTTCAAAACAACACTGGGTTATTTGGTACTATACTTAAGTTAATCGTAGTAATGAAATTTGTAAATTCGCGATGTATGTCAATTTTTTACCTCTTTCTTACGTTCGAAACACACGCGTAAAGAGAGTGTCTAGAGCCAAATTACTCTCTGGTTCAGGCTTGAAAGAATCTTTCGGACTCACTAAATCGCATAATTAGTGCATGTTCCGATCTAAGTTGGTTTCCAGGCAGATTTTTCAATATGCCGCCAGACTTCATCACCACTGGCCTCCAACACTGATACATATCTAATACTTAGTATACATATGATCATATAGATGATCTGATACTTATGTACCTATGATCTTGTACTCTGTACCTACGATCTTCTGTAGGCATAATAAAGATAGCTGCACTGAAATAATCAGTATCCTTTTCCAGAATTGCAATTATTTGTTCTGTTGTAAATAGTCAGAGAGAAGAAAGATGATTTTTTTAAAATAATTATTCATGTTACCGTTTGTGCTAGGTGTTCCAATATTGAAACATTTCTGAAAAATCGTCTCCAGCTCACCTAAATAGTAATATTTTCAAGATTTGTAACTTTACAAAACAAGAACAGTCATTAACAATTCTCATAGGAACAAAAAGTTAAACATAAAATATAACTCGATTGTTTTTTACCCATTATCATTCATGGTGCTACCAGTGAAACGTCGGCTCAATAAACCCTCTCCTCTCAGCGTACAAACGTGAAATAACATCAATTCTTAGCTCTATCGGGAAATTTGATACCTCTGCTACAGTTCTAGGAATATAATGAAACCTCAGTGTGCGTTCGGCGATAAGGAGGAATCAAAGAAAAATCCACTGTCACTTGTTCCAATAATGGAACACCAGGAAAATATGAGTTAATATTAAATTGCACCTTCTTATCTGCTAATACTTCAGCTCTCACTCCAAAAATTTTGAAGCAAAAATTGCTTTATTTAAAGAAATGTTTTTTAAAGAAATAAAGGCTCATTTTTGAAAAAAATCGTGTGTATATTTTTTTTTAAATTGTCACCCTTGTATTGAAAATTACTCGAATACTACTCATGTTAAAAAAAATACATGATATTAATTAGAGATCTAATTTTAGATAATAGTTTCAATTCATACCAAAACTCTATCTTCAAGAACGTAATGGCAACATAAGATTTTTTTCATTTGTAATTTTTTTTAAATTTGTAGATTTTAATGAACATTTGATCTTCTCCATTTTTAAAGATGTCAATTGGAGAAAAAAAAGGGCAAAAATTAAAGTCACTGGGGCGACGAATTTGAAAATGAAGAAGCTTCATGTGGAGTATACCCGAAAATTAAAATATCCGTTTCAAATGTAAAGGGCCGTGACATCAACAACAAGAACCCACGAAACGTGAATTATGTCTACACAACGTATTAGAGAAAACAATTTACTACTTGACCTGTTTCACCGGTGTCTCATAAAGTGTCTAATAGTCTATCCAGAAGTTATCTTACTGATATGTTGAGAATATGTTTTACGAGTGCCTGATAAATCTATCCAGTTGTTAAAGAGTTCAGTAAAAAATCAGGTTGGAGAGGCTGTTAAATGTTTATCTGGTAGATAAATTCCACAATAACAGAAATTGTGAACTTGTGCGTAAACGTGCTGTGATTTTCAAGGAATAACTGTGGTATTTCCATGACGGACAACGAAATAGAGATGATCGACGACGAATTATTTGATGGTTTACAGTGACCACCCAGACATGTCAGCCAGAATATTTAGAGATCCTTGACGAACAAGATTGCAAATCCTGTTTTAGGTTAAGGCTAAATGTCCCGACACTAGTACAATATGTAGCCACCACGTGGCAGCTCCAAAGTAAGTAAAATTTACTTCACTGATAACGTTTGAACCAATCGTCCAATTTTCTATCTGTAAACAGCTTTTGACGCCTTTATAAAATAGAATTTACGCTACGAAGCCCTTTTTCCAAAAAACTTGCAAAAATTTCAATATTAATTACTTTTCAAACTTTCGAGAAAAAATTAAAAAATTAAGGCTTATAGCGCGATGGCGACATGCTTCCAACGCGGTGACAATCATGCAAATCGGACGAATAGGAGCGTCGTAAAGTGAAATTTAGGAAAACATTTCGCCCCCTCTCCACCTTCCGTGCTGTTGCGTCACCCACCCGTTTGTTGTGGGCCCTCTGTCGGCGCCACGGCACGGCCAGGCCAGGCAGCGTGCGGCTAGCCCCAGTGGGGCGGGACTTGCGGGATACGCAAGCCAGACAGTTGGTTTATGCTTTCGTCACTTTGTATCTCAATCTATTTTTCCACAGATACCAAACTAGAGATGCTATACTACTATTACAGACCGAGACAAATGTTCTATAATAGTAGTACATAACTATCTTTTTCACATATTTCCGTCTTCCTTCGAATACCATCTTAAAATTGTTTGAGACATTACTCAAAATATCGATTCCAATTTGGAACCAATCGTCCGTTGGAAATGGTTTTTAAAAAAATGAACTAATTCTGTTAATATCACCATTATTCCACCTCCTCACATCTTATTTTAGATACATTTTACTTTTAAGATCTTCTGTTATCATTCCACCTTGCTCTAAGATCTTCCGGGTTCCAATACCGAACAGAATGAGCGGATTCGTAAACGCACGAGCTCTTTTATCCTACAACTCGATTTTTGGTCTCAAAACGACGTTAACCTGCTTTAAAGAGTTCATCTGGTCAATCTCTCTTCCCAAGTGAAATAGCCGAAGCTAATTTCAAAAATATTTTCGTACTTTCGGACAAATTTAAAAAAGTGCATGATCTAGGCTGTCCGGGTGACGTCGCGTCGAAGGCTGTGTTGCCGACGTTTTGACCATTTTGTCGTGGTCTTCTTCAGGGTTGGTATGTCCATACATACAGGTTGGTATGTCCAAGGCATAAAAACCAAGATTTCTTCCCCTGTATCTTTGAATAGTTCGATTTGAATATTATCTACAACTGGGGACTTCCCATATGTCTGTGGTTTTGTCGCCCTATGCATTTCTTCTATCGCTGGTTCTTTTTCGTAATCATCTATATTTATCCACTACTCTATTTGTAAGTTCTTCACACAAAACTTTTTCGTGTATTCTTTCCATCTTTTCGTGATCTCTTCCTTTGTTCTATTTATTTTGTCGTTCTCGTTCTTAACATTCGCCATTGTTGGATTCGTGGTCATATTTCAGGTGACCTGGAAAATTTCTTAAGATCTCCATTTGTTGTTATGTTCTTCCACTTCTTCGCTTTTTTCTTGAATAAACTTTTCTTTTCTTGTCTTGGTCTGGGCTGGAATCCTCTGTAGAGTTTTCTGACTTTCATCTGGTTATACGCTTTCTTTGCAGAGAAATATAATGTTTGAAAAGAAAGAAATATAAGGACTCCGTTGTACATAATAATAATAGTATTAATAATAATAATAATAATAATAATAATAATAATAGGCACGCGTTTGAAGTAAAAACCAAAGTATCTATACTATGGTATTGCTTATATCGTATTCATCAAATCTTCACTTCGATGTCTGAGTTTCCAAGAATTTGTGAAACTTCTTTATATTTCACGAAAAAATCTTGAATGTTCTCTGCGAGTCTGATTCAGCCTGTCCATTGTAATAACTATTGAGCAGGTAGTTGTCCAAATGCATCGGGCGTTCGTTCTTTCATCGTCACCTGCCGCAAAGGACTAGGGCAGGGACTAGTACAGGGACTAGAGCACGGGCTAGGGCACGAACGAGCCTAAACTCGGGTAAAGTAGCCGTGGGGGAGGGGGCCCGGGGTTTCCAAGTACAACATGGCACTGGGACATTGGTTCGCAAATAGACAACGTGGGGAATGCTCACACCAAGTATACTGATCGGTTCGCTTACTCGATGCCCTTCTCCGCTTTGCACTTCGGCTCCACGTCCAAGTGTCTACTGCGTCTGTTCATTCACGAGCCACCTCATTCTTAGTTGGCAGCTGACTTGATTGCGAGGCTGAGGAATGCGCTCGGTGTTCTTGGAAGCTGCCCTCCCCCCCCCGCCTAATCTGCAACTACTAGCTGTCCGAAACATATTACACCAAGTATCCGTAGACAAAAATTAAAACATAATTCGAGAATGAGGAAAACAAATAAGCAATAACTGAATGTCATCAATGTGGAATTTTTTTAGTTCACAATATGGCCTTTTCTTATCGGGAGTACTCAAGCCTGCCCGGCTTCAAATCCTTCTTTTTTATTTGATGTCACATTTCGAACTCAACTTCAGTATAGTTTACTACCCGAAAATTGCTGTTATGCAGCGTATGTTGAAGAACGTCCGAATTCTTTTCTTCGTCACATTTCTTAATGACGAGACGTATAATTTCCGTAGCTTAACTGTGTATTGTTTGACCTTTACTATTAATAGAAGCCATATCATTCCACCAAAAGTCACAAATCAAATTAAAATTAATACGCTATACACTTGTGTTACAAATAAGAAGCAGACATGTCACTCATCGAGTTCATGTCTTCTCAGAACAAGAAACATTCTATATTAGATGAAGTGATGTTGAACCTCATACAATGTTGTCAAAGCAGATATACTACTTCCTATGTGGTTTATGAAAGTTTTGGAAATATATTTATTTGTGCAATGTAATTGAATTTCCATCACTATTCAAGAGAGATTATTGTCAAATTGCCGCCTTGCGAAAGATGAAGCGTCAAAAGTCGTTACACTAGTGTGAACACTTTTCAGTTTTCAACGTCAAAAGTAATTTGTTGAGACAGCAAAGTGTGACAGTGGTTTTTAGATTGTACTATCTCAGGTTCTAAAAACATCGATTTATAGCGGCGTATACAGCACTGTAATTCAAGTGGCACCAAATGGCCAATTAAATGAATGTTTGTAAACATTTCTTTCAATATTATTATAGATCCTCAAATAATGATTGCGAAAATCAGAATTCCAACGTTGCTTCTGCATCAGAATCGCTTACAACACCACCAACAAAAAATCTCTGCCGTCATCTCGAAAGAGAAAAAGAGATTGTTGACTTCTAATCGCATGACTTGGAAAATGGAAACAAGAGACAGTGAGTGATGTATCAAAAACATAATTCGAAAACTGCAGAACTCTTCAGTGCAATAAGTCGCAGAGACAACGACTCATTTTTCATAATTTACTTTTTTCATGTTACAAACATAAGATGTACAAACTTTTAGAATTTCGTT
>BOPP01000010.1:0-79981 GCA_017312745.1 Gryllus bimaculatus | reverse complement strand
ATAATAATAATAATAATAATAATAATAATAATAATAATAATAATAATAATAATAATAATAAGCAAAATTACACTGTAGATAACTTCAGCTACATCTATAAAAAGTATCAAGAAACTCAATATTATAATTTACTTTTAGTTTACGAGATAGAACGTTATCCAATGTTACCAGTAATTGTAGCTCGCGTCATGAAAATTCCAGTCTCCCCGTCATCGCCAGATCTGTGCAGGATCTGCGGTCGCTTTCGATGACATACGAGGGACTGTGTTATTGTCTTCCGCTTACTGAGAGGTGTCACAGCAGGAGCGGATGCAGCCGATTATTTTTCGGGAGGTGGGAGTATATTTTTGTATACATATATTTTTGTAAATAATAAATGTATTTGTTATTATATAGCATATTATTTAGAGAATCGCCAGATGAACACTTTAAAGCAGGTAAACGTCGTTTTGAGACCAAACATCGAGTTGTAGGATAAAAGAGCTCGTGCATTTACGAATCCGCTCATTCTGTTCGGTATTGGAACCCGGAAGATCTTAGAGCAAGGTGGAATGATAACAGAAGATCTTAAAAGTAAAATGTATCTAAAATAAGATGTGAGGAGATGGTATAATGGTGATATTTACAGAATTAGTTCATTTTTTTAAAACCATTTCCAAATTGGAATCGATATTTTGAGTAATGCCTCAAATGTAAGATGGTATTCGAAGGAAGACGGAAATATGTGAAAAAGATAGTTATGTAGGTACTATTATAGGCCGTTTGTCTGATCTGTCGCGTATCCTGCATGTCCCGCCTCCTCCGCCGGGGCTGGCCGCACGCCGCCTGGCCTGGTCGTGCCCCCGCGCCGACAGAGGGCCCACAACAATCGGGTGGGTGACGCAAGGGCGCAGAATGGGAAGGGGGGCGAGGTATTTTCCTAAATTTCACTTTACGACGCTCCTATTCGTCCGATTTGCATGATTGTCACGGCGTTGGATTCAGGAAGCATGTTGCCATCGCGCTATAAGCCCACATTTTTTTCTCGGAAGTTCGAGAACTAATTTCAAATTTATATTTTTGCTAGATTTTTGGAAAAATATCTTCGTAGCGTAAACTCTATTTTATAAAGGCGTCAAAAGACGTGTACAGATCGAAAATCGGATCATTGGTTTAGAGTTCAGTAAAGTTAATTCCCCTCTGATAGTGCTGCGATCTATTGAATTTTCCTACAAGTATTTTTCGGTGCATTTAGCCTTAAAGAGTCTACGGTTAGCAAAGCTATGTCTTTGATAGAAGAGAAAATAAAAGATTTGTGAATACCGACTTATATTTCTGAAATATCCTGATAAAATAATGGTCCTATTAAATTCATTTTATGTCAAAATAATAAAATGTATACTTGGTGTTTTGTTAGCAATTCCGACTTCTCACTCTGCGTTATTTTGCAACGGCATCATTTTTTATCGTAATTATAGTCTTCATTGTGGTGAGCAATCTGTTGCTTAAAGTGTAGAGATTTTGTGAAGTTTCTGAGGAATCAGCCAAGGTCCAATCACCAAAGAAGATTTTTAAGAAATTGCTAGATTTTCTAGAGTTCTCACAGATTGCACACGTGTTCCCATACCTGGTAATATGTAACATACATTTCCTCGATGTTTAAGACAAGTGACATCTCAAAAATATATTTTGCAGGAGGATGGTTTTATGCTGAGTGAAGCCGATTTTATAGTGTTCTACTCTACACAATGACTGTCTTGTGAGCTATATTTATGAAATGTTTCTTAATAAATTAATTAAACGCAAGTATCCTTTACTTTTTTTAACAATTAATGTTTTTTTCTTTAAAAAAGTCTTTATTATCCAATACACCGATTCAATGTGTAAATTACACTCATCAACATATGTTACATAGGTCTAATTGACATGATCCGTCTGGAAAAAGTGTCAACAAATTGTAAAGATAACGAATAAAATAAAAGTTACATAGAAATAAATGAAATTCATTACAAAATCAAGTACAAGACAAAAAATATATAACTAGTATGTAGAAATTATAAAAGTAGAAGGAAGAAAACTTGCCAAAACATGTTAAATTAAGCAGATATTTTTACAAAAACACAGAACTATATAAAAAAGCCAATCACAAAAAAAAATGATTCCCATCATGCGAACATTCTTATACATCCTCACTATAAGAAGAGAGGCAAATATGAAAAGAAAGAGAGAGAGAGGATCAACATAAAAATAAACCGTATTATTTTGTATAGACGACCATGAAAGCAAGTTAAAAAGAATAATCAGAGGTGGAAGGAACAGATGTAAACATTAATACACTATTAAATTTATAAACATCCCATCCACTTTGTGATATTTGTACACCTATATAACGATATACCACATGGTAGAAAACAACCCTAAATTTAGTCATCACAGACAATCTATTAATCTAAATAAAGGTTTAGATACCTTATTATATTCGAACGAATATAAGAAAAAATTGATTACGCTTTGTGAAAATTGTAAATTTCTTAATGACATACGATAATACTATAAAATTAAATAGTGTATTTTATATAATGCCATACAATGTTAGTATATATGGGTTATGACACTTTTATTGATGTAATGATAGATGAAATTATAATTGTCTAAGCACTTGTTATAAATCTTAGTTGTTGATGTGGCTAACTAAAAATAAAGAGAAAAAATTATGAAGGCAATTGGAGCCTATCACAAAGTATAAAAATATATTTTTATACTATTTTTATTTTAGAAAGAACATTGTCATAATGGTTTGTGAAATGATTTGAATCTGACATGGAATTAATAGTCATGCGTTTTTATCTATAGTGTTTTTAAGATTATTCTAGTATATTTTCTGGTACCATTATCCAAAATTAATTTTTATTTTAGCAAGAACATTGTCATAAATGTTTGTGAAAAGATTTGATTCTGACATGGAGCATGAAAGGATTTGGAGCGTGAAAAGTTTTGATTCTAACATTCTAACATGCATTAGAATAGATTAATACCATGTTAGAGTCAAATCTTTTCAGAAACATTTATGACAATATTCTTTCTAAAATAAAAATACCATAAAATATATTTTTTTGAAAAAATATGTTCATGATTGTTAAAAAGTAAAAGAATACTTGAATAATTGACAATCATATTTTTTCTCACATTTTTATCTGTTTAAACTTTCCTAAACTTTGGAGTTTTTGTACAATTTGTTTTGGTATTGTTATTTTTTTAAATAGATCACTCTCGTTTCAAGGAGATTCTCACACTCCTATTAGTAGGATGTCAATCAGTGTGTTGGAGTTCATTCTGTTGAGATGTTCTTTTCTTAATTTAGTCAATTTTCTCTGACCTTTATTTTCTTAATTTAATTGTAAATTACACACTAAAATTCTGTTCAGGGAGTGAATAGTATTTAGAAATGTGTTTTCATAATATACAATAGGCTGGTCATCAGAAGAAAGTCTCACTATTGAGTAATTTATGAGAAATAGGTTTTAGAAATTAATGAATCCATTTTCGATGATATCCTCCATAATCATGTCATAAATTACTCCCGTTATGATTTCAGAATCTGTGATTTTTAGTAAACATCATTTTCATTATAATTTTGTTTAAAAAAGTTATAATAACATTTATAATAATATAAACAGTTATAATAATATTTTCTTTATCTCCCTTCAGAGCTTCATGTTTTTAATAAAGATGTTTCCCTTTGCAAAAAGCATCCCCCACCGAGCTAGTCAAAGCCCTCAATAGCTATACATGTCAATTCCTATCCCTCGTACCCCATGATAGCACAATTTACTTTACATTTAATATTTTTCCTCTCCGCAACGAGGGATACAAGTTTGTTTCCTCGCGTGTAAAATTAACTTTTCTTTCTCGTTTCTTTCCCCTTTCCATTTTGAAACTCCTACTCACACAAAGGACGACGCAATAAAACAAACTTTTACATCGAACTCGCACACAGCTCACGCCGAAGTAAACTGCAACACAAAATAACAACGAATGAAGCGAAAAACGCCTGACACATTACCAAAACACATTCGCACGCAGAGAGCGCGTTCGACTCGAAAATGCGGCGTTGCCGCTAGTGAAGGAGCAATCAGCCAAGTTATGTATCAGAAAGATATCTGTCAGATATTTTACAAGAAAGACCTTGGTGAAACGCAAAAAAAATATCAGGAACTTTTACCTGAAGGATATAATATCTGTCGGATTAGTATTCGGAACTTTATCAGGCACCGGTGAAAAAGGCAAGAAAATCCACTTTTTCTCTATCAGGAACCCATAAGACGAGTTTTTATATTGAAAAGTCGGCGCTTTTGGCTACAGCATTACAATACTTTGTACTCTGTAATGTACAGTGTTACTATAGGAAGAAAGTAGGAGTTCACTTGCAGAAGTGAATTAGAGACTCCAGAATTTAAAACTCTTCACAATTTTTTCAAAATATAAAACATTTTAATTTTACTCATTGCTTCAAACACCGATCAGTCAATTTCTGCTCTAATGATTGCGTAGGCTTCGTTTGTTACTTCAATTCAGCTCAAATGCTTTATTTTATGAATTTTATATCAACACTCGTAAACATCACAAGCAAAATACATAATCAATTGGTACAGTACCTGAAAGCTACATATTGTATTGAATTACCAGGGGTGGCTAAAACATTGTATTCTCCTGGCCAGGCACGTGATAGAGACAGTCTGAATCTTCTTCTAAATCCGTACTTCTAAAAACTTTCTAAAACATGCTATATTACTATATGATGGTAGGGTGTCTCTAATCTAAATTATGAAGCACTTTTTCTCCTAAAATACCACCGTTTTCCGTCGGATGAAATTTGGGAGATATTTTTGTCCCTTGTCAACATGCAACAGGAAATTACCGGCTGGAAGGGAAATTGTTAGAATTGTATTTGCGACTCGAAATGTCCGCGACTCTGTACCACTGCAAAGCTTGTTTCACCGCGTGGTATGCTAAAATGCACTAATGGAATAATTGCATTGTAATAGGAACGATTTCTAATTCATGCACATTTAAATTAGTACATAAAATTAAAAACGAATGCCAATTTATCACGAATTTGGTCTTAACCATGGGCGAGATTTCTTGTCAGATAATGAAAATAACTGTACTCAGTTTAATTAAATGTTGTAATCCATGTGGCAAACTCATGCATTTTTATATAACCGAAACACCTTCATGTAGGAAACATAAGGATTCCATGCTAACTCTTTCATCTCGTGAGAACATAGGAACTCGCGGTTCAGAAGCATTTCCTTAGTTCATCTTACGTCAAATTCTTCCAGCTCTGTAATTTAGATGATTTTATCAGATGATAACAGGGATACATATATTCCCGGAAAACGAAAAAAGAACACCTTGACGGACAATTCGCAAGCGTTAAAAACTCAAGAGGTCGAGGCCTAGTGCTAATTATCATTTCACAAATCAAAATAAAGATCTGAAACTTTATCCAGAGGCCAAAATTATGATCCACACTCTGTATAAAGGTTTTCATTGAACTACAGGCATATACAGTTGCTCACTTAAATGTTCGATTACACGTCCAACTTGAATTTTCATATTGTATTTATGTGTTAGGAAGGTCAAAGTAGCAAAACAACAGATTATTGTTTAAAATATGTACAAAATGAAACAAAATTCATGTTTAGATGACTAACAAAACCATACAAAACAAATAAATCGAACTGTTAGCACCAATTCAATATTCGGTCACTCTTCATAAATTAACAAATGTTACATGGTTTATTTTAGTACTGGGTAATGCTATCTTTCTGTGAAATCACTTCTTTTAATCGATTACCCATACTTGCAGTAATTTTTTCGCGACGCTTGCAGAGTTAAATAAATGTGATTAATCATTATTGTCACTTGCACGGTGTCGGCAGGCTCCACCTCCGGACCACATAACGTACGCTCAGCAGTGTGCACTGTTAACATGCGAGAACGGGGTCGCACACGGAAAAGTACAAAGATGAAAACTGAGAGAGCAAAGTCAGACGCACTTTCCATCATAAACTAAACATTCTAGAGAACTAAAAACGCTGTTATTACAATTTCTTTCCGAATATAAACAATATTTATATAATCGACTTCGTCTCTTTTAGTACTTTGGAATGGTGGTAGAAAAAAATATATTTCCATTTAAAAATTAAAGTAGTGACCCTATCTCAGACATTAAAAAAGATACAAACTAGAAAACGAAATATACCCCATTATCTACAACAACTTTGATTAAAACCATATCCGATACCTCAAACCGTTTCCAGGATATTTGCTGTGGAAAATGTAGGTGGCCCATTCTGTATAGTGAGGATAGGTTAGTTGGTATGTGTAAACAGAAATTTCCGATTCGCAGTGAAACTCGAAACTACTTGGCATTCACAAGCATTCAAATCTTCCTCCCAGAAATGATATTCTCGTATATTAAGTAACTTCTGCTTTCCCTCGTTATCATAATGTTATTCATCTACTTTGTTCGTGTGCGTCCCGTGTCATCCGTCAAGCAACTTAGTGTGCTTTGAAAATTAAGCTAATGCGGAGTTAGTAAGATTCGACCATAAGCCGTAACATATACACGAACTCAGACCTTTCTGGGCTGACAACAAACGAAGTCGGCGTCGATAGCCGAACTTTACAGGGCCATAGCTGCCTCTGGACAGAAGGGTCGCTGTTTCGAACCCCACCCGGGGCATGGAAGTTTGTGTGTACACAGTTACCATTACCTCCAAAATTACTTACCGTGGTGGCTAAATGACCATAGTACTTAAAAAGCGACCTTCAATAAATAAAGAAAACAACACACCGTACTTTCTAAAAACCATATTTTCTGCCGGCTGAAAAAATACAGGAATTGGGATCATGTTAAGAGGCTATTTCCAATGGCAGGTGTCGTCTGAGCAGATGTTGCCGTTGTGGAGCTAAATTTAGCCAGGTGCGCGGCGTGTACAGAGGTGTAGTTCGGCAGTACATTTATCAATCCGAGCGAGAACTATTGACAATTTTAGAGCGTAACATAAGTTCTGTATGTAAAGTTTGTAAGGCTTTATTTGATGTTCACTGTCAACAATTTCTGTATTACTTTTAATGTAAAAGTACATGAAAGTAATTATAATGAACGCCCATTAAATTTAATTTACACGTACAGTAACTTTAAAGTAGTGTACATTAAATTTAGTGTACGTATACAATTAAATTTAATGTACTTTTTGAGCGACTGTACTTGCTCCTTCAAGAGCAAATTCTTCTACTCTTAACACGACATGGCTTTTTGTTGACAGTATCAATATAACTCGTATTGGTGCATAAATAATCATTAACTTGTATACCAAATATTATTGAGTTAATTTTACCAAGAATTTATATTGATTATTTATTTATTGAATATGGATGAATGAATAAATATTTTACTTTTATTAATATGGAAAAAATTTATTTTCTTACCAAATACAGCACTTGAGAAATAAAAAATTCACAACGTATTATAATGTACTCTTCCTGGTGTTTTGTCTATCTTTTTGGCCAATTTAAAAACTGCAGAATCAACTGTTTTGCCTTCTTTTTGAGTACTTTTATCTTCTTATGTTGAATTTATTTTCATAATTTCCCTCAAAGTAATACTTTTATTATTAATACATAATATTTATTCAGCATTACTTTTTTACACAGTTAAATAACAAAAAATAATTGACGGAGGCAATATATTTGCTTATACGTAGGAACTGAGTATAAAAAGGAGAAAAAACCTACACAGTTAAAGAACAAAATGAGAAAGAAAATCGATTTAATGTGAAACAAACTATTAGTAATACTAGATGGTAAAATAACTATATAATGTTACCTTCCTTCTTTGGTTAATCTAGAAATTACTAAATCAGACAAATTATTTTTTGTTGTCATTTTTAAGATTGCTTCTAGGTCATTCGCACAGAACAATAAAGGATAGAAGTGCACCCTCAATGTTAAACGTCGGAAACAGAAGTCGCTCGCAGCACTCCAAAAGGCCTGGCAAAGAACTGCACACAACCGCCCGCACGGCGCAGCGTATGAAAGTTAATTTCACTCAATCGTCTTCGTGAAAGTTAATGGATATTAATAGGCTACATTCTACTGCAATTTTTCTCAGGTATAGTAATTATCAATTTTCGTAATGCACTTGGGTAAGGTCAAAACTGAGGAGAGTCATCTAATTATATGATAATGGCAGAAATGAAGGAATCTAAATAAATAAATAAATAAATAAATAAATAAATAAATAAATAAATAAATAAATAAATAAATAAATAATTGCCTTTGTTGTACAATTTATATTAAACGATACAGACTTCAACATTTTAATTTATTACCATTTCACGGCCCTTTGTATATTTTTTTAAGTTTGTATTTTCTGTTTTTCATCTATTACATATTTGTATATTTAAAAACGTACGCACTTTTTAAAAATAAGTTCTTCGGATAAATCACTTAACAAATAATGTATCATAAGGTGATTGGGAATTAGAGCAAAACCTTATCTTCAAATTATTTAAATGGTCATTTGTTTTCTAGAAATGTATACAAATATTCACGAACATTCTTTAAAAATATTACATTAAATAACGAATCATAATAAATCATTACATTACATAACAAAAAATACATATCTTCCTTAAAGTGTTATGTGAATACAGTAGGATACAAATTGCATACAAATAATCGTGAATGACACTTTAAATTAAATGCTAACCTCTATACTACGAAACATCATTGTATTTCACTAAGACAAGCGAATCGAAATGGAGAAAACTCGAAACTATAGCGAATGTGTCCGCTAAAACAAAATATATTGAAAGGCGAAACACACACATGAAGACAAAGAACACTAAAGGAACTCATGAACGTAACCAACGGCAATATGATTCACTCTTCCGCCATGTGGAAAACGCAGGCCGGCTGGATGTGACGTACAAGAAACAAGCGAAAACCACTAACCAATCATTGCTTGATATTCTTTCAACTAGCGCGTAATAGTAATACAACTCCTATTTACCTTCCTATGAATCCGAGGGCTGTTTCTAGTTTTGTAGAATAGGTATATTCAGAAACGTAATAGATGGCAATTATCACACCTTCAATAACGTCTTTACAAAATAGTGTAATTTTTTGTTCCAGGATTACAGTTATTTACTTTGGACTTACTTTGTCACACTCATTTCCTGAACATCAGTTCATTGCCTTAATTTGTTTGGTCCATTCTTATATTTAGAGAGCCACCTGCAATCTGCAGCACGTATCGATCAATGGGTGAAGATTAACAAATTTCCCATTTCATGAAAATAATATTAAATAATGTAAATAATGCAATAATATTAAATAAATAATACTGATTAATATTAATCAGACTTTACCTTCACAATTCCAATATGCCTGAATTGCTTCAGCTTCTCTAGATGTTAACGGTCAACCGCTCTAGGAAACTGCTATGATGAGAACAGGAAGTAAAGAATAACATTCGTTAGTTTTACACGCTTTCATATTAAAATGTTATGACATGATATTAAATTTGATTTACAAACGCACATTATATTTACATTGATTTTAATTTAAGCATTAAATCTAATGTACAAATACATTAATATCCTTTTAATGTACTTTGTACATTAAAATTAATGTGTATTCGTACATTAATCCACATTAAATTTAATGTAATTTCTGACAGTGTAGGTTCCGTATTTGGTGACATCACTTGTGTACTCTACTGATCATCATTCCTTTCTTTCTTGCACAAGATGTGTCACATACCTTTTCTTTCCATTCATTTTCCGGTTCACTTTATCCAGTACTCCAAAACTGAAAGAGTCGCAAAGGGAATTGAACCAATTAGTGTTCAAATCTCAGAACATGAAGTAACAAAATGGCCACGCAAGAGATTCAGCTCGTCGCGTGGCGCGCGGGCAGCGTGTTGGAGGCATGGTCTGCGCAGGAGCCGGAGTTCGAGTGGGACTCCCGCGAGGCGGGCTTGGTGCTGAGCGCCTTCTTCTACGGCTACGTGGCAACGACGCTGCCCGGCGGGTGGCTGGCGGGCCGCTACGGCGGCAAGTGGGTGTTCGGCGTGGGCATGCTGGGCACGAGCCTCTTCACGCTGCTGACGCCGCCGCTGGCGCCGCGCGGCCTCGACGCGGTGCTGGCGCTGCGCGTGCTCGTCGGAGTCTGCGAGGTCAGCCACCCCGACTCCCGACGCGCCCCACGCGCAATGGATGAATAAATCAATGATGAATGACGATGTATAAACGATGGACGAGTAATACATGAATGAATGAATGAATGAATGAATAAAAATAAATAAATAAATAAATAAATAAATAAATAAATAAATAAATTAATTAATTAATTAATTAATTAATTAATTAAAGTCTACGTTTTTGGCAAGACTTGGGTCATTGGCTCTGTTCTTCCACCTAATTGCAAAAATGAATTACGAATGAATAGTGGGTCATTCAAAAGCTTCAAGGAGATGGATTTTCGACGAGTGTGATAAAAACTAATGGGAGGAAAGTGGGGTTTAAAGAAAAACGCGAGTTTTTGCAACATCTTTGTTATTACTGTTAATTGTGAAAATGAATTATATTGTGAGATTACAAAATGTATTTTCAAGACCATATAAAACTTAAACCCCTTTTTCAAATATGTCTCGATTGCTGAATGTAAGTATAGGGGCCAAAATAGAACGCGCGTTGGGAAACGCTTCAACTACAAACGGATACGATAGATTCGCCAAAAAATGTTAATTTAGAATTCTAAGGATTATATATACTTTAATCACGTATTTTATGTCCAGTAATGTCAATGAGTGAAAAATGATTGCATAGTTTATTTTGTGCAAAATAAACCATTGGATTTCTAATCACGTATATTGCAGCAGTTAGGCAAAAAGAAGCTGATGTCAATAGAAATATATTTACTTTTGCTGGTTTTTGGGCGTCAATAAATTTCTTAAAGATGGTTTAAGTGATTTGTAAATCGGACATCAGTGTTTATTTTATGAAATAAGTTACATTTTTTTCGCAAACTGTTGGTTACATGATTCAAGTACAATATAAAATATCCTATGAAAGTTGAAATACACAGTTCCTCCATACATCGAATCTGAATGTTATTTCAATATTTATATATATATATATATATATATATATATATATATATATATATATATATATAAACACATTTTTGCAAATTCTTTTAAACAATTTAGGAGAAATTGGGTAAAATGAAAAATTCAACAATAATAAACAAATGTTTATTATTCGTACCACATATTTATTAATGTTAACAAGAAATTAGACTGCGTACATAACTGACCTAATATTTAAATGAAATTTTAAAAAAATCTGATGTCTTGTTGCACGTATGATTCATTCTGTTCAAAATGCAGTTCACACCTGTTAACCCACTGAAACATTTGATCTGTAACATTTTAACTCAATCAAAAACTGGCGAATTGTTTAACATAATTTTAGTACGTGTTTTACATTTTTATTTCATTGAAATAATTGTCACTTCAACGTCGCATTTGGTGTTAAATTGTGTTCGCCTGACCCCTTGCAGAGTCTCTTCGAACAGTCTCTTAAGAAAAGTCACTTCAGAAAGTCGCTTCGAAAGTCACTTCGAAAAGTCACTTCGAATAGTCACTTCAGAAAAGGAGTTCGATGTAGAAATAATTTTCGGTATATAGCAACGTTTTTAAATGAAACTTTCAAGGGACAGAAAAATATATCAATTTCTAGAGAATTTCGATGTATAGAGGTTCTATATAAGGAGCTCTGACTAGTTAAAAGCTACAAATACAAATACATTCTAAACGATTCACGATATCGAAATGAAGTTTCCGCTCAACAATGCGAAATAATGAAGCAAGTAATATGCCGTAGAAATACTGTTTGTAATATTTGTTTTCGATAAATCTATTTACCCTTGATTGTTTAAATGGAACTAAATATGTTTCTCACCATCAATGGATAGATCGTAAATGAGGAATTCAATGATGTGTCATTTGTTTATATTTTGATACTAGTTT
Source organism: Gryllus bimaculatus (assembly GCA_017312745.1). Lineage (NCBI taxonomy): Eukaryota > Metazoa > Arthropoda > Insecta > Orthoptera > Gryllidae > Gryllus > Gryllus bimaculatus. The sequence goes on along the minus strand of BOPP01000010.1, from coordinate 67,893 downwards.
GACTATAAAATTGACATGATATTTTAAATTAAACCGACAAAATTTCCTACAGCTCTTGGAGAAGGAGTACTTCACGACCTATTGATTAAAACTTTTTGAAAAATGAAAATGTCGAAAAAGAACAAACGTAAATTCTGAATAAATGATCAATTTTGAGTTTTTAATAATGCAATCATATCGATATAGCACATCAAATTCAGCCCATAACTAATTTTTCATTTGCTCTTTGCTGTTGTTGTTAAATGAGAAATTAAATCTCACTTACTATTTCCCTGATATTTATTTTTACAATTTTTTTAAATACTGACGATACTGGGGATTCAGGGTCTTGCGCACACATATCGTCAAGCAAGTGCTGCGTACAAGGTGCCCGTGTCAGTAATTTACAACAGGGTGAAAAGTAGAAAAGGCCCGATGGAGCGGATGGGACAAGGTGTGGAGGGAGATATAGTGGAATGTATAAAACAGCGAGCGAAAATGGGATACACCGGTAGTAAAGAAGAACTCTTGAAACTAGTGGAACAGTATGTTAAGCTGAATAATCTGAAAACTAAATTTAAAAACGGTGTTCCTGGAAATGATTGGTATTATTCCTTTATCAGCAGGCACCCCGAGCTATCTTTAAAAAGCCAGAGCCCCTCCAGAAATCCAGGGAAAATGACAGACAACCAGATGTAGTATACGATTTTTATGATCTACTAAAGAAAACTTTGGAAGGTGATATATCCCATGGCCCATTTGTCTTCCATGCAGACGAGACCGGTTATAATCTTGATCCCAGCAGACTCCGTGCAATTGGCGAAAAAGGGAAATCTCTCAGTCGAATTTCAGGAGGATCAGGGCGAGAATCTGTTACTGCGCTGGCCTGCGTCTCTGTAGGCGGAAACAAACTGCCACCTTTTATTGGCCCCAGTGCAGGCAAGGTGGGCCTCCCCTGGGACGCTTTTGCTGCCTCAACAAACGGTTGGATGGAGGAACTACCTTCTTCTACTGGTTCAAACATTTGTTATAACACTATCTTAGACTTACGTCTGAACAAAATAAACGAGCCCTTCTTATGTACGATGGCCATTTTACCCATATTAGTGTGAGAATTGTAGAACTTGCATTGGAAATTAATATTAAAATTATTAAATTTCTGAGTCACTTGACCGATAAGCTTCAGCCTTTAAATAAATGTGTATTCGGGCCAGTGAAAACAGCTTAGAACAATAGATTAGTGGCCTTTGGAAAAAGTCAGCCGGGGATAGGTACAAGAAGGCTACCCAAGAACACGTTCGCTTTTCTACTTGCGGAGGTGTCGAATGAGACGCTTACGCTAGAAAATATAATATCAGGATTTATGGCAACGGGCGTTCTTCCAGTTGAACCTTCTAAATTTCCAGATGACGACTTTAGCAAGGAAGATCTTGAGAAGTACTATGAAGAAAAGAGGGCAAGGTGCCAGTCATTGCCGGAAGTAAACACAACAGAAGTCATTGAGACCAGCACTACGGAAAATGGCGGGGCTGAAATTAATGATTTGTCGAATTTGTAAATAGATTCAGTAGATAGAATGTAAATTCCTGACATCGGTAGTCCCGTACAACATTCAATTGTTAATATTTTTCAATCCTTAATTCATGCATTAACTGGACGGGAATATGTTAATTTCAAGCCTCCAACAAGTAGTCAACCACACGTATTGGCACATGTAGCAGAAACTTCTAACCAGACGAAAGGTCAATCTACCGATTGTGTTGTTTCTAAAAGTTTGAGCTCTCTATTTGATCTACCCAATCATAAAATGGCCAAGAAAAAGGCAGTACCTAGACTTAAACAACTCACGTATGGAGAAGTGCTGATGACTGAAATTGTTTTGGAAAGGCTTAAAGAAGCTGAAGAGAAATCAAATACAAAGAAAGGCCCAAATCAGTGAGGTCGACCCAAAAATGGAAATCAGAAACCAGTCATCTCCAAAACTGATGCAGGAAATAATGAACATTGAAGCACCTCGCAAGAAGACGAAAAGTAAAATAAGAAAAATGGTAGAAACTGTGTCTGACAGTGAAAGTGACGAAAGTGGGAATATTTCATTGGCTCAGAATGGCGACAATGAGTGGGTCGAAGAGGAGGAAGAAGTAGAAATTCTCGTGGAAGAGAGAGCTGTCGAAAATAAAAAGGAAGGAGCCTTCACGTTGGTTCAGTTTAAAGGAGGGGAGAGGAACGCCCAGGGCCCTATAACTCCCATATAACGTGGTGGAGACCATTACGGTGGCGCGCTCTGCTGCATCACCTTCTTTACATGAACTAAAACACGAACTGTTGCCAACGATACTTTAAACGTGCGTGGCTACTTCGTGAGTTCGCGGGACGCAAGCAGGCCCATAATGTTGCAAAAGATATATGTTCGCGCATTCTTCAGGTTTCTTATAAGTATAGATTTTGAATAATAGTACATTTATAAGACACTTTTCGTATTTCTCACAAATTAGCAAATTTGTATGTGGGAAAGTTGGCGAGCCTAACCTGCAGCTGCACCCGGCGACACTAGCGCTTCCTATAGTAGCAACCTCGAGCTTTGTCCCCCGTTTTGATGGAGAGTTGCCGGGCCCTGGGAACGCCTCTACACACAGCCGAATGCCGCGTTCAGAAAGGAGGAAATATTCATAAAGCTGAAGAAATAATGGTATTGGAATGTAGGAGCGTGGTCAACTCTAGAAAAATCTTTCAAGTAATTGAAAATAAAGTTGCGTCAATAGAACACACTCAGATTGTAGGCATATTGCCTATCACTCGCCTGAAAGTAATTATTTTCATTAAAAGTACATGTATCTACCAAATAATACCCAAAGCATACTTGAAAGCATGTTCAAATGATTAGTACATACAGTTAACTAAATGTGTACAACGTATCTTGAAAAAACCGTTAACATTTACTCCACGTGTCCCTATATGAAGAATACATATGGTAAATTGTATAGAGGTTCTCACTGTCAAGACACTTTCTGGCATTCTCTTGTCTCTGGAGCTCACTCTATGACATTAAAATTAATTAGGACCTTATATTCTGAATAAGGATGGTTGAGAGATAATAATTTTACATTTTAGCTCTCTTTGCTCTTAATTTATTTTCTAATAATGTTCAAATTTATAAAGCCAAAAATACAGTTATTGGCACCAGCAGTGGCTGACATTAATGTAGTATTGTCACTGGCACTCAACACTTAATGGTGAAATGAAGTATAAAACACAATATGTTGAATTCATAAGCAGACGTAATTGTAGAAAATGATAAAATATTAGTAGTCGTAAGTGTTAACAACAGTGGATGTTTTAAACAAATGGATCCACATCAGTGTTCCACATCAGCAATCTTAAAGCACAAGTGGCAGACGTAGGAACCATCTTCTTCAGGAATAAGCACCTTGTGAATATCTGGTGCTCACCTCTCGTGAAACAGTTTAAAGCACAATGCACAGAGTAAATCTGTTGGCCCTGCGACTTTTGTACATTTCACCCTGCGGCACACGTGCTGCTCTCTCATATGCATCATTTCAATTATAGGTTATCTTGCTTCGCAAACTTACTCTAGGGTATTTCACACACAAATACACTTCTCTTGTGTGTTTATGTCCGTTTGCTCCATTGAAGCCTTTCCTCTTTTTGAACATGGCTTGGACCAGCCTCATTAGATGCATGGCTTTGTTGGATGGCCACTTCGGAAGACGAATTGGGTATTTTCATAGTATTAATAAGTCTTAAAAGCCAATTCTCCATCTTTTAAACCATCTCTAGCATGCGGTATCTTATGAGATCAATTCCAACAATTTCCTGAAATTCTTCAAGTCTGAGCAGCTTGATACCAGCTTCTGGTCTTACCCTCTCTAATGTCTTGCAAAGTGAGCTCCAATTCATCTGAGTTAAATCCATCTTTCTTTCTTCTTCTCAATCTTCCTCGATTTGACATGTGCCATTTTGATGTTGCTAAAATAAAAAATGTCTACAGACCTAATAACATCTACTGGCAATGCCACTGACTAACCGTTTGGCAATGATTGGCACTGAATATGAGGGCTTGGCACCCTGTGACAACAACTGTTAAAATTGATATCAGGCATTTTAATCAAATGCAATGAACAATTAATTAGTATTGGAGTTATACACTGTCTACATAAAAGTATAATATAATTATAGAAATTTACACAGTTATTGGCAAAGTGTGCCAAACACTGAAAATATTCCATCTTAAATCTTAAAAACGGAAGTCCGGTGTCTTCAGGATTTATAATCTTCCTTGTTCAGTGCCATTCAGCAAGTTGCAGCAACTTCTACTAAGCTCCTACTTTAGTAATAATAAATCACAGTTAGTGGCACCTCTCCAAACTATACACTCCATGATATAGCTTGTAAGCTCTTATCACTACAGGTTACATATAAAAATTCTTCGTAAAAACTCCCAAAGTAAGTTTTAAAAAGACGATGCAAGAATAACACAGAATAAAACCCAAGTTCTGAAGAAAGTAGCTTATGCCTTTCCTTAAGAAACGGTCCTTTTCAGCAGAAGGCAGTTGCACCAACGAGGTATCAAGCAGTCATGACAGAAAACGGAACACTAATAGTGGGTAATTCCGGAACCACAAGGACAAGCACAGAACTGCAATTACAGACACGTCTCAAAAATTTCACTGCTGTTCACCAAAGCCTTATTATCGGAAAGAATATATCCGCGGTGTCAATGACTGCGCGGGTGTTAACCACTGTATAGTTTACCCTATGTTAATGTGATTATTATTGATGGAAAATAAAAAATCGATGAGTCCATTGTTATAGGATGAAAGCAATCTCAATATTTGTAGCGATTCAATTTTTTGGATGTTGGAAATAGGTAAATTAATTTTTCCCTTGGAGATTGCAGTAATTGTTATCGCCGCATATTTTCGTAATATTTTAAGCGTCATAACGTTTCAAAAAAACTATTTTTATCGAGTATATCCATGTGGAACTGACGTTCCAATCCAGGTTGCCAACCTTGACGCTAAGAAAATATATTACAGCTCGTCGGCAAGGCCGTCATTTCCTTAGCTTATCAGCCAGCAAACCCAAAACATAAAAGAAACATGCTCGTTTATCGTTCACACTTTCCTTATTGCTGTAATCGCAGTATCTAACATGACCGTTGTGCAGAAGATAAAATAGTATGAATTTTTCTATGTTCATTAAAAAAATATTTAAGGTATTTTTCAGAGAGAGGTTTTGTTACTTATTATAGCGAATTGAAATTTTAAAAATAGTGTACTATGAGCCTCAGGATCAGACAAAATATTTTTAAACTGGTTGATTAACGAAGCATTGTTCCATGAAATAATTTTTCATAAAAATGTATATGAGTAGCTTTAGTAGTGAGTGGATTTAAACCCGTGAATAGAAGCGATGTTTAGTCGAAATTGAATTTTCTCAAATTCGCTCGTTAAGAGAGAATTTGGCCCCTTCAGAAACTTGTAAGGAATCGGAGGAAATAAGACACACTTGTAAGGAATCGACATTATTTGTATTATCTCTGCTCTCGTACAAAATACCTAAGTGGTTAAAAAAGTATACTTTACATGTTAGTTAATTGTGACTTTCCTAATAATCTTTTAAGAAATAGGGTTCGAGTTAATTTAGTATTTCTGCTTTTCTAAGAAGTAATACCCTTTTTTTTCAGAGTGATAAAGAATAGTAAAATAGTTAAATAATGTCATTATTAAAACAATGATTTTATTTTTAAATGGCTCTAAACTATTCTTCGACTCAATTGAGGCTCACTCCGTTAACCCTATGAGATATAAGCGCAAGTGACTATCGTAAGCAGTTTTATAATTAATTATTAGGGACTAAATTGTTTAATTCATTTATTATCTTTGCTAGGGTCCCATTTTTGTTGACGGTCAGACTTTGAAGTGATTTTTACAGGGTAAATAGAAGGCCACGAACATAATAACTTGATGTAGTCACTTGTAAAAGAGGTTCTTTCAGGGTATGCAGAACGTGCTAAAAGTGTGGTGATGCTCAAGTGTTCAGATAAATCTGTTAATGCAGAAAAAAAGGACCGGCGTCTGGCCACATCGGCTACTACTGACCTTAATGCGAAGGTAGTATCTAGATTAAACCGTATTGTTTCATTAAGTGATTATTGTACTTGAATTAATATAAAATAAAATATGGCCTATCGCCCACGAGCAGTAACAATTCCTAAGTGCAAAATAACTTTTATCACTCGTATCACAAATAACTGTTATTGCCGATAATGAACTCTAAAAAGGAGAGAAGTGGGGACAAAATTAAGGAATTTCCCAGTCCATAGCACTTTTGTCAGAGTACTGCATCGGCATTCGCCTTGTGTTGATTTTAGAAAACTATCGATAAAAGCGGCCGGCTGCTAGAATTCTCCTCCACGTGGCCGCTGAAATCGACCTAGCTTTATAGCTAGTGTGGAAAAGCGCTATCGTCGGAACTGGAAGCTAAGAAACTCCCGGTGCAAGTCGTTGCAGTGGCAACCGCTGATGGCAAGATGAGCTACCTCAGCCGGTGGTTTCGGAAATGAATGCTCGTCGCAGTGAAGAACGGGCCCGAGATGGGCTCAGGCGCTTGAGACGAGCGGCCGAGCGAACGCCCCACGGGGCCACTCGGCACTCGAGCGAAGGCGCAGGGGGAACGAAAAGCACTGAATGAGAAAGAAATTATTCTAACCTGACCATTGTACGCAAAGGCGCTGATGCGAGAGCGTGCACGAGTGTCGATAGACCATTCGCCATCCATCGATCAGGCCATCCAGGGATTCAATTCCAGTTCCATCGATGAATTTGTGGAGCAAAAACGTGTTGACAGCAAATTTTTTCGGGGTTCCTCTGTTGTCCCTTCCAACCTCATTTCACCATTGGAGACGATGGAGATGGTGGTGGTGGTGATAAGAAAAGGGAAGGGAAGGGACGAACGCGCTTGTTGCCTCGTTTTGTAGGGCGTAGCTCCGAGATTCGCCGGAAAGATTGGGAAACCACTGAAGAGCCATCGGCCTATGAATTCGATGTCGCAATGCGCGAACTTGCAGAGGGCAACACCAGTAAATTTGCAAACTTCATTCGAATATTAATATCCACTACATCGACTTTCGTACAGTAATTTTTCAACGACTAATGATTTTTAAAATTAAAAACGTACATGAAATGGTTACGTGGCAGCTGGTATGATCTGTTCAAGCAATGCCATCTACCGGACATTCACCTACATCTCTCAGCATTAGTTAAGGAGAAGCACTGTCCAACTTCAAGCGAGTAATACACAAGACAAGTTAGAATTAAATTTATTAAAGAAATGCTATGAAAGTTCATTATCTGTTCTTATTTCTTATCAGATTCATAAATGATACATTCCTCATAAGAGTTTTCTGAATTCCGAGTTTTGGAAACAGGGAAGAGTATGCGTTATTCATCTCCCGACGTATTATCTCTGCACACTAATTCATACAATCCAATGAAACATAATATAACAATATCCAATGTTTGATTACTTCTCAATCATAAAATAATTGATCAAACACTTCTACTATAATGAATATCGTACGTCTAAGGACTAAGTCTTAACGATTATCATTATGTAGCGAGCTAATAAGGAAATTGTAAACTGAGAGGAAAATATAATATTATTCAACCTCATAAGCAATTTATTTTAGTTTTTATCAGTATTTGTACACGTTATTCTATTATAATTGGGGTTTTTAACTTAATTTTTAAATATTTTTCGGGGGCAGAGGCTGAACACACTTTTATGCTTGGGAGCCCCGCAGAAGTACCTAACTCCAGCCCTGATTAGAATACCAGTAAAGGCAGCCACCACCAGCGGCGGGCAGCGTTAAATTAAAGGCGTTAAATTGTTTGTGGCTCCAGAGTACTTTGCACGGCGCGGGTTTGATCCAGGCAAGGGGATGGTCTAATCACTTTGCACTTTCGTGCAGTAATAACCATTATTTCACTATCTTTTCATTATAAACTATTATTTAATACTTTTTAAAATGTCTACAAATTTTTAAGGATAAAAAATCCTTGGGAGGGAAAGCAAAGCCGAATGTCCCACATAGATGAAGTGCATGTAAGAGGTCCTAAAATCTGAAAGACGCTTCTAAGCCAATTCTTATCACTGTTTGGTGGCCCCAGTTCGCTGCACTAGCAAAAGGAGCGCAGCGAAATGGGTGAAGCGAGCGCGGTGGTGCGCAGGGGGTGACGTGGCCCAGCATGCACCAGCTGTGGGCGCGGTGGGCGCCGCCGGCGGAGCGTGCGCGCCTCGCCAACTTCGCGCTGACGGGGCTGTCGCTGGGGCCTGTGGTCGGGATGGCGGCGTGCGGTGCGCTGGCGGAGGCCGCTGGCTGGCAGGCGACCTTCTACGCCACCGGTACGTACCTCCTTGCCCTTCTGCAACGCTATTTCAGCCCTGTTGTAAGGAAATTAATGCTTATCTGCACGGTTCACTCAATGGTCACGGTTTACTTTTCAGTACGCATATAGTACAATAGAAGTACGCGCACCGCAAAGATGTCTGTCAGAGTTCTATAAAACTGGGTACTGTAATGTTAACAAAACATTGGGACGGATTCAACATGTCTGCCGTCTTACATATTGAGAATGATCCCAAGAGTACATACTAACATAGTATATTAGTAACATACTCGTAGTATATTACTTGTAAGTTGTATTGTAACTATAAACTTGTAAGTTTTCTTGGTCAATATGTATGGTGCTACAACACCACTGCTCTCGCAGTTTAGCTCATTGGTCAGTGTGTGCGCTTTTTATGGCGCGTCCCCTGGTTCGATTCCCGGTCGGGCAAGATTATAGTGTGCGTTTTTCTCGCAATTTCCCAGTATGTGTTGCTGTGTGACGATGAGAAAACTCACTTCTCAGGTTGAGAAGGCCAGAATACGACGTAGAAATGCCTTCGTGCTAACAGCACGTATCCCTTAAACCCTTGGCCATGAGGCCGGGACGCTACTGGCCCGTTCGCGGGCTTCGGCGTCAAGTACAGACAGCAGCACTACTTTCTCGTAGTATTTGTGAACCTTAGTACACAAAATTAAAATACTGCTTAAACCCGCAAAAGTTACCAACACTCAAAAAATTATGTACCCAACTCGTATGAAAGTGTATTTGGCGCATTTACGTAGAAATGCTGGTCTCGGCTCCTATCGTCGGCTCGTCCTTCTACCTTCCGTTCGCACACCAAAGACTCACTTTCTGCACTAGTTTCGTAAATAACTATTTATCGTTTAGTAGATTTATCAGAACATATGAATACAAATCTAGATTTCCAAATATATTATATGTAATTAATTGTGTTAAATGAACCATAGCGTAATGTTAACACGGTAGGCACAAACGTTTAAGCAATGCTCATGGACCAATGACCACTTCGCTGCTTGCTGCCGCTTATGGCATTGAATTAATGAAATATTATATAGTATAGGGCGAAGATATAATAGTAATTTACTATAAATTTGCCGACGACCGCATAAGAAACACATAAAAACCCTACCTTGTAAATGCCCATATCCCATGCATACCAAGAAGCAACTAAATAAGCAAATATTTATATCTTAATATATGTCTTCATATATTGTAACGTTTCTCCGTGGTGAATTAAAACCTACACAGGTATTATTTAAACAAAAATGTTTATTCGTTAACAATGCTACACTAAAAATACTTGATTTATTTACAGATATATTACACAGCCCTTATGTTCTTCACTTGATTATTTTTCTTACACACGACTCCGTTCTCTTCATTATAATTATTTTCACAGTTCACTTCTTCTGATTATTTATTTACACTTCTTCTACACTATCACACTGATGCACTGTCCACGGTCCACTGCGCTGACCACAATTCACTGCGCAGACCACAATTCCTTGCGCAGTCGAGGGTACACTGCACTGCTGTTTACCGCGATGCTCACTTCACAGCTCAGCTTCCACTTCAGACATACTACTGCATACTCACAATGACGGACTGACTGCTTACTACTTCAACTCTTACTTAACTACATACACTGACTGACTCGAAACCGCTTACCGCCTGACTGACTGACTCGCAGCCGCCGGCAGTGGCGAATTTATACCTGGCCGACGCCTGCCTCGAGCCATCGGGAGCGTGCGCAACATTTCTACGCGACTCACAAATAACCTGGAACCGTCCAGTTCGGGGGGAGGGGGCGCCGGTAGATGACGCAATTCGCGCAGCGAATCTCAGCAGGTGATGCAATTATGTTTACGAATTATGTTTACGTAAAGCACTCGTTCGAACAAGTAGCCCAAAGGTTCCCGATATTGATAAATATAACGAATTATTTCTTCTCGGCACCCAAAGGTTACTTTATTTGTTTTTATCAGTGACTATGCTTTTTTACTCTACACACAGGCTTGAATTGGATACGAGGATCTCGTAAGCGATGATATCTTATTAAAGTGAAGAAAAAATTGCAGCCGTTTTTGAAACAAAGGTGTTTGAGGGTTTTGAAAACGTAGAAATTTGAGCTAGTTTTCACAGAAAATGGTTGAGTTTTCGAGAAACTTTATGGGATATTATTTAAAGCACATGTACTCATAAATATATTAATGTGAACCAATCGCCGCTAATGTAAATATTAACGACGAGAGGGACAAGTCACAAAATTAAAATTTTGTAATTTTTGAAAAAACAAAAGAATAGAGCAATATGGCGTTTATGCCATATTTTATAGTACATTTATCACTACGCCTATCAAAAGTTTAAAGAAAAAAAGTGATGCTGTTTTTGAAAAATTAGGTTTTTGTAATTTTTTAAAAATTATCAGAATAAATTGAATTACTGAGCGACCCCAGAGAGAGTGAGAGAGAAAGAGAGAGAGGAGATGTGAGAGGGAAGATAGAGAGGAGAGAGGGGAGAGAGAGAGAAAGTAACTTTGGAAGGGGAGGCCCATTTTTTGCATGCGCAGTGAAGGGTTTTTTGACTCTGCGACATGCGACATTGATGTTGATATTTTTAAAACCTAGACTTTGTATTTAGACATGCTCAGATATCTCAATGGTATTATTAATTAATGTAATATGAAATAGTGGCCAACACGAAAGTAGTAACTACATTTATGTTGTTCCAGAACAACGTAAACAATAAATACGAGCCATTGGCGGTTCGTAGAACAATATACACGTAGCTTTGATTTGGGATTTGGACATTTGTGGAAAATAATTTTTATTTTGAAACACTTCTTATAGAGAAATATATGGAATATAGACAGCCAATGTTGAAAGGTTTTAGTAAAGACATTAAGGTCGAGTCAAGATAATTGATTATCGTGAAACGAGTTGCAACGAAATAAAAATTAATCACAAAAATTTGTGAAACAAACGAAAATGAAGAGGGAGAAGACATTTGGTCATCGATGCGAGCACATGCAAAGTTAGCTCCAACATATAGCTGTTGTGAATGAAAATAGTCTTGAGTAGGGATGTCCACCTGAGGCTTTCACAAATAATTAATTATGTAAACATTGCAAGATATTTAACTTCGGATTTAAGACATTCAGTGAACTTCAATATTAAGACACATGATTACTGGTGAAAACGGAAATCTTCGCTGATCCTCAACTTCGACAACGCGGGCCACGGATAAAACATCTTAGAAGATATTCAAATTCGATTCTTTGCAAAGAAGTAAGTCAGAATAGCTAGCCTAGACCCAGAGACCTAATACGGGAGAGTATGTGTAATTCTGTCGCAGAACTAGTTAAAATTAGCTTCGGCTATTTTATTGGGAAACAGATTCATCATGTGAATCCTATCAAAGAGACAACTGCCGTTTTGAGATTCAAAATCGAGTCGAAGGAGTTCTTGCGTAATCTCTGCTCAATCTTCCCGGTAGAGGAATAATAACGGAAGATCTTAGAAGTAAAATAGGTCGGTATCTAAATTAAGATGTGAGAAAATGGAATTTTCACCCAATTGGTTCAATTATATTTTTGAAATCAGTTTCCAAATTGGAATCGATGTTTTGAGTAATTCTTCAAACACTTTCATATTTACTTTTTGGTATTCGAAGGAAGAAGGAAATATGTGAACAAGATAGTTTTATTTTACTATTACAGATGATACTATTACCGTTTTCCTCTGTTCCAGCATCACTAGTTTGATATGTGGAGAAAAATATATTGAGATGCAAAGTGACGAAAGCATAAACCGCCTGCACGAAAGTTCGGCCCCTCCCGCGCCGCAGGCCGCCGGCCGCGTCGAGGACTCGCAACGGGCGGGTGACGCCGAGGAGTGGAAGGGGGAGTGGGGTGAGGCGTTTCTCCAAATTCACTTTACGACGCTCCTGTTCATCCGATTTGCATGATTGACACGCTGTTGGATTAAGGGAGCCCGACGTCATCGCGCTATAAGCGCACATTTTTAAAATTTCATCCCGGAACTATGAAAGCTATGAGAAAAGCTTTTTGGAGGAAATATTTTTTCGAAAAAGAGCTTCTTAGCGTAAATTCTGTTTTAAAATGGAGACATATGACGTTTACAGATCGAAAATCAGCGCATTGGTACAGACGTTTTTGGTAAACTAAATTTTGCTTATTTTGGTGCTGCCACGTGGTGGCGACAAACTGTACTAGAGGCAGTACATTTAGCCTTAACGCAACCAAGCAGAGAAGTGAAAAGCCATTCTTAACGGCTGGGGTCCGTTAAGGATATAAGAGTCTGCCGTCAGCTAAAAAAATGGAAACAAATGAGTTGTAGCATTGCTGTCGTGATATGAAAGTAAGTGATCACGATGGCAGTGGTAGTAGCTAAAGATGACGTATGAAGTTATTTGCTGTTTATCAGTGTTAAGATGATACAAAGTCTGACCTATGGTATTCAGTTCTATCGTGTCGTTTGGATCCTCAACGCAACTCCCGAGATGCAACGCAACACACGCAACTCACGGATCGCAAGACACGGAACTCAACAAAAATGAGGACCAATACCTTGTTATTGATAGCTCGTATGACAATTCCTTCATGCAACTTATACTTTTAGCACATCAAAGAAGGGTAGTTCGCACTTAATTGGCCAATCCCGTTTTTCCCTTTTTTCTTGATATTTTTCAACTTTAAGAACGATCACTACAATTATAACCACGAGCGAGAATTAACACGTCAATAAATTTTGACATTGAAACATCAGGGATGCAAAAGGTTAAAACATAAAACTTCATTTTTTAAGCAACCCATTCTAATATTCTGAAAATACAGATATAGCGACCTTCAAAATTTCGCGAAACTAGATTAATTATTTCGATTTCCTTTTCATAATCAACGAATAGCCTTTATCAGTGTTTGTCACCTGCTCCATATCGGTACCAATAAAGACGAGTTTTAGTCAATTTGTAGGAAAAGAGGTAGTGATGAGAAGCACATTTGGCTCCCGTGTTGGGCCACTCTCCAGTCCTGCCTGTGGCGCTCGTGCGACGCCTGTGTTGTGCGCAGGCGCGGCCGGCGCGCTGTGGTTCGTCGCGTGGATGCTGGTCGTCAGAGACTCCCCCGACGTGGACCCGCGCATCACCCCGCAGGAGAAGAAGTTCATCCAGGACGCGCTCGGATCCGTCAAACCGCTGGTAAGCGCCGCTTGGAAATTGCGCAGATCTTCTTCCGCCCGTTTCGCTTCCTCTGCGGAGTAGAAAACTTCTAGGAATGTGCAAATTTGCTTTTCTTTGGTGCTGATCACATAGAATATTAACGACAAAGTAAATAACTTTGTACTTTTGAATGACGTAGTAAAACGTGTATACGTATTTCAAAAAAATAACTAAGAAATAATAATGTTTTTGTTTATTACAATTAGCCATTTAAATTAAATAACACCAATACTTTTATTATATATTTTGTTATTAAACGATTTTGTTATTAAACGAAAGATTTTTACCTCCAGGAAAGTAGAGTGCGCTACGTGCTCAATTTTATACGTAGACCACGAATGTCACAATAAAAAGGTCATATCACGTCACAGTTTTTAAAAGTATCGTATCTTGAAATCGTATTATACTGTATTTTACTATGAAAGCAAATAAATTGCACCTGTAAGATATGTAGATTCCATACGCATAAAATCTATTTAAAAATAAAATATTTGTTCAGTTCATCTATGTCATTTTGATGTCATATCAACAAAATTAGGTTTTCGTGTTTTTACCTTCTTTATTCGAAGATTACCGTCTTTATTCTTGCGTCTGGTGGTCGCGCTCAATTACGAGTAGGTATTTGTAGATGTTTTGAAAACAAGCCAAGTGCTTCCTCGTGTTTTTTAATGCGCATCATCGAACGGTATTACTATAACCCCTTACTTTATCGCAATAATACAAGTATCCAACTGTTAGGGTGGCAGATTTTGAGTCAGTCGGTGTCATGCGGAACTGTACCCGCAGTGCACGTGAAGCTTGTGTCTTGTTCGCGCGTGCCTCAAATACATTAATACATTATAGTGCTGTTGTTTTTATAAAGTGAAATTCTACATGATCTGTGGGATTGAATCGGTTCAATAAATTGCAACACGTCATTTCGCATTGAAAGTGTGCGAATCAACCAGATAACGTCTGTGTGGAAGATTTACACCAAACTTCAAAGGGAAAAAAATGAAATTACAAAATGTGCATAATCTTTATTCTTTGGTTGTCGTATTTATGATCAGGACAAATCAACGTCTGCTCACCAGTACAATGTCACCTATACAAAGAATCTTAGGTCGTGGTTGTTGGGAAAAATCAAATTATTGTTATTCGCTCTACCAATGTTGTGGAGAACACCGACAAACCATTTTAATTTTCATATCAGCACATTATTGCATGAACATGCGTAATCCATTTTAACTTGTTTTACCTCATATAAAGCAAGTTCATAAAATCAGTGTGTTCGATTCCTTTGGAATCACCTACTTTTATCCAGGAGGTAGGAAAACAAATTGTTCCCTAGTGTAATCGAGAAAATGGCTTTCTCAATCGCCAACATATAACCTTATTACAGACCTACGTGACGTCTATTTAAGTGATGTCACAACCGTTGTGAACTTGTACCATTTTCCAAATGAAAAGGTTTGTTGTAATCAAAATTAATATTTTATGACTTCAACATTTTTATATTTTCTTTAAGTTCAACAAATTGAACATTCCAAGAATGTAGTTATTGAACATCTGTTTCCAGACAAGTGGACGGTGGAGGACCGTATTACTTGCGGCAGAAGTTTATTTTCTGTTTCGAGTTATTTTATTGAACGGAAAATCCATTACCAAAAACCATTACATATTACCAAATTATACACACACACACAACATATATATATATATATATATATATATATATATATATTATATATTGGTGTTGTGTGTGTGTGTGTGTGTGAGTGTGTGTGTGTGTGTGTGTGTGTGTGTGTGTGTGTGTGATGTATATACATATATATGTATTGTGCACATGTTCACGAAGGAAGCGCGCCAGCCCCCGATAATGCAAGTCTGTTCTCACATTGAAGTCTGTTCCTATTCATGGTCCCAAGTCGACGACGGTCGGTGATGACGGGAGTCACACCTGTGTATCCGATTCATGCTGTTGTCAGGCAACTCCTCAAGCAAGGTGTTCGGCAGGTCACGTTCTGATGCAGCGATGAGATTTTATGACCTTCCAAACATCTGTGCCTGCGAGGTCTTACAATAAGGGCAAACATCACATACGTAACTCCGTTATATGAAATTTCCAACTGTATGTTCGTGGGCAAAATGTTATAATTTACTACCCTTCTACATGATCCAAAATTGTATAGAATTTTTTCAATTATAATTTATTGTTAATATTTAGTTAAAATGTGTGTCTATTTCCATTTTAATTGGGAAACTCCAAGAATCAGAAGCTACATACAACATCAGACTAAATAATTGATTAAGATTCGGACACTATAATAAAAATAATTTATAAAATATTATTTTGGAATGAAAGCATAGTAATTCTGAAATTCTTCATTTCTATATTATGGCATTCAATTCTGTAAATGTATCTAGATAACGATTTCTCCCTACCAATGAGTCACAACTTTGCAAATAATATCGGCAAAAGGCTGATTTGAAGAACACAGGGGTAAAAAGTAGACTTCCCCTTTATCGTAAAGAACGAGAAGAAATCGACTCACTTCCTTGGCAACCTACTTTACCAAATAATCTACGAATGCTGCCTAGGGTCTCCGAATGTAAACTTTAGCTGGATTTTGAAAGCAACTGATTACTCGTGGTGAAATACTCTAGCAGTAGAACTATAGATGCAATAAATTTAACAGTATTATTATTTTACTTTGTACCTTTAATTATTAATTTATTTTGCTGGTATCGCCTTTCATTCTCTTCAAAACTTTGATATTTACATTTTTTAGACATTTAAAATCGGTTCGAGTTCTCGAACCGATTTTAAATGTCTAAAAAATGTAAATATCATATATATAAATGAATCGCAAAATGTGTTGGTAAGCGCATAACTCAACAACGCCTGGACCAATTTGGCCAATTCTTTTTTTTTTTTTTTTTTTTAATGTTCGTTTAAGTTCAAGGATGGTTTTTACGTCGAGAAAAATTCGAATAATTGCCGGAAAAAACCTAAAAACAGCCCTTTTCTTTTTCCCATACAAACGTTTTCTAACTAATACGTAGAGTCAATTTGAGCTTTATAGCTATTGTATAAAGCACTCATTGTTGTGTAAACAATGTAGGTATGTTCTTAACGTCAAAGAGTCAATTTGCACTTTATTACCGTTATACAAAGTTCAAATTCAATCATATCTATCAAAACTGTGTGCGTTGGAGCACAGAATACATCGTCGGAGAATTTAATGTCGCGTTCCGAAACTATTAAGAAAATAATCTATAAAATAGATATGCCTCCTAATACACGAAGCAATTTAGGTAGAAGAATCCGAAACGCTACAAACCAAGCTAATTACCGATCTAATAATGCTGCACAAGAACGTGAGCGCCGAAATGAACGTGAAAGAATTCGGATATCACAAACGCGTGAAGCGCGAGCGCTAGCATTCACATACGCGCAAGTTTGATCGGGTTGCTTTCATTACGATGTGTAATTGACTTACAGTAACTACCAATGTGTTGTTATCGTTCTATGAGCTCGTTTGCTCAATTTGTAAGGCATTGAATATAAAAACGAAGCTAATAGATTGTGTTGGCGAATGGTAAATGAAATTGATACCATTGGACCACCACCAGAGCCATTGTAACTCATTGGTTTCAGGATAGGACAGATTCCATACACTTTTTGATAAATATCAATAATATGACAATTGCTTTCAAATGACTTCATGTGGGTCAACAAATGTAGTTCGGGAAAATTGTATGCCAACTTTGAAGTTGTATTATAGCAGTTAATCATAATTATTTTATGTTCTGTCTCCTAAGTTAAGATGTGTCACTAATCTTCAATTCTTTAATATTAAGATCGGAATCATCACTTAGTCAAGAAATTTAAACGAAACTTGATTTCAATTGAGGACATGTGCTTGATGATGTCAAACGAACTATTAATTCAATTGGTCTTGGCCGGCCAATCGTCCAATGCATGATGCTTTTAACCAAGAGTTATCGAGAAAAACTGTATGTCTCAAAACTTTGAAGAATTAATTCAAACAGATCTTCCACTGATGAAATGAACAAGAAGTATGTTATTTGAATCTCTTATGAAAGTAACAAATGATGAACTGGAGGATTTACTTCTTAGATGCACCTGGTGGTACAGGAAACCTTTATGGTTTCATTAATATTAGCAACGATTGCTCACATAATAAAATTGCACTTGCACTCGTTTCGTCGGGAATCGCACGCAACTTTGCTTGAATGTGGTCGAACAATTCAGCATTAAAATTGCCATTAAATATGCAAAGCAATGAAACTCCGACTGCAACATTTCGAAGAACTCTGCAATGGCAAAGGTCTTGCAGCAATGTAAATTAATTATTTGGGATGAAATGCACGATGACACATAAAATATTTGGAGGCTTTAGACAGAACCTTAAAAATCTACGGAGCAATCATAACATTTTGTGTGGTGCAATAGTTTTTTATGCAGGGATTTTTCGTAAACATTGCCAGTGATCTCACGATCAACACCAGCTGATGAACTCAATGCATGTGTAAAGTCTCCAATTTGTGGAAACATGTACAGTACTTCATTTAAGCAAGAATATGCTGTCGAGTTGCAAAATGACCATTCTGGAAACATATTCTCTAAACATCATTACATGGTAATGCATTTCCTATAGACATGTTGATGGCTGCCATTAACTTTCCTCAAATTTTTGTCAGTTAACGATAAAAGATGAGCTTATTCAGGTGTTTCCAGATGTTTCTCAAAATTAAAGAACCATGATTGGTTGAGCGAACGAGCTATATTGGCTGCAAAAACATAGTGTAATGAATTAAATTTAAAATTCAGAACAAATTACAGGCGAATCGAGGATATATAAATCGTTGATTTGATAACTAACCAAGATGATGTAGTGAACTATCCACAGAATTTTTAAACTCGCTGGATTTGCCAGGATTGCCACATACAATCTTCAATTAAAGTGTCGATCGGTCGTTATAATGTTGCGAAATATCAAACCAACACGTCTTTGCAACGGCACACGGTTAACGATAAAGAAATTCTAAACCACGTGATAGAAAGAACTATACTGAAAGGAAAGTATAAAGGAGAAGACGTCCTCATACCGCATCCCAATGATTCCGACTGACGTGCCGTTTGACTTTGACCCTTCTATGACCATAAAAAAGTCCTCAGGGCAATCATTTAGTGTTTATGGTATTAATCTGGAAAACCCATGTTACTTACATGGTCAATTGTATGTTGCCTGTTCCGTGTTGGAAAACCATCAGATCTGCTTGTCTATGTGCCAGGTAATCAAACAAAAAACATCGTATATCACAAAGCACTACAATGAAAATAAAACTGATTTTTGTTAATAATTATGATTAACAATAAAGCGATTACTTACTTTTAAATGCTTATATATGTTTTATTTAATTATATTTCTTATTCACAACGCCCTATCACCAGGGTGACGGTTCTGTTCAGGAGAATTTGTTGCCCAGACTATAAAATATGTAGGGGAAAAAAAATTACAAACCTTTTGGCAGGACGAAGTCTGTCGGTTTCGCTAGTATATATATATGAAACGCTACTAAATTACTTGCGATTCTGTTAATCGCCTCTTATTGCATTGTTGACGTTTCTGTTAATTTATCGAAGTCATATTTCATTAGATGTATATTGCAGAATACAGACTGCTTTGTACATTGGTATAAAATGGCGACTGATGTAAATCATGCGAATTATTATTTGAAAAACAATATGTCAATCAAAGCACTTATGCGAAAAAATAGTTTATAGCAAACGCGGTGATAGTAAGAAAGTTGTGTGTTTGAAGTGTAATACCAAATAAGTAAATAAATATCATATACGTAGTGTACAACTATACAAACCCAATATGTACTAAAAGACGACGCATCTTACTACTAAGTTACATCAAAATAAACGACGCATTGGGTTTGAAGAAGTAACTTGAAAAGCTAGAGATCCCCAAAGATACATTTTTTTTATTTATTATAGTCGCATCAACAGAAGGGTATAGTTTTTGTGATTTTAAAATGTCCGTACCCTTTGCATGCGCTGTGATTATCCAATAGTCGAATCCCATTGGAGCCGCTCGCAGCAAAGCCATTGATTGCTTGGTGTGCGCAGGCGGCGGGCGTGCGGCGGCCGTGGGGGCGCATCCTGCGCTCGCCGCCCGTGTGGGCGGTGGCGGTGGCGCACTTCTGCGAGGGCTGGGGCTACACCACCTTCCTCACGCAGCTGCCCACCTTTATGACAGGTACGAAGCTCACCGGGAGGTGCTGGGGTTCGAGCACCGGCGGTACCGGATTTGCTTCACTGGCGAGAGAGTTTGGGCGAATTCAGCCGCTGTCTGGAGAGGAATTCTAGCTGGCGGCTGTTTACTCCGATCACCCCACGCAAAAGCCGGATCCGTTCCTTCGGAGAGCATGCGATCTTTCCTTCCCATTCCTTGTCCTTTCCTCACCCTTTAGCAACACACATTTACATTTATCGTACATGCACTGCTCTACCACATTTGTCGAGAGCGTAGACCTTGTTCCAGCTGAAGCGGTTGTACCTCGAAAGGAAATCCCCGGAAAGCGACGAGTAAGTCGGCGCCGGATCTCACCATTCTGCGGGCGAGAAGCCCTGCCTCCTCCTGGGACGGGACTAATGACCAGAGCAGTTGAAGAACCAATCGATCTCCGCCCGGGCCCTCGCTACACGCGAGGCGCTGACTGGGGGCTGTCAGTAGAGGCAGCGAGGGTGCTCGTGACACAGTTATTACCCCTCCTGTGAAGAGTGAATCATCATCATCTGTAGTTAATTCGTTGGATTGGCAAGTACCACGGAAATATGTTTCGCACAAAATTCTTTCAATGGTATTACCTCGATATTGGTAGTGCTGTAGACTTATGAAACCCCTCAATTGATTAGTGTTTTCTGGAGCGTCAACTACTTTGATAATTCTTCGCGTAAGTATAGTGCATTGCGGATGGTGGCGGTGATCTTCCCCGCTAAATGGCAAGAACCTGCGACGACCTCCGCTTGCGCTTATAGTCTTTCCCCAACCAGGTATCTCACCATCCGGAATTAGCTTTAAGCTCCCGACATGTATGGTAGAGTAGAGCATATAAGTGTGTAAGTAAAGGTGAGGATAAGACAAGGAAGATGAAGGAAAGATTGCGTGCGGTCCGTGACCCTTTGTTAGGGTACTGCTCCGGCATACGTCCAGTTTTGATAGGCCGCTACCAAAACCGGTGAATGCAAATGATGTCTTAGCTTAGGGACAAATGCAACTGCCAATCAGGAGACCTGGCTTAAACTCTCAGTCTGAGTGACTAATGCTCTGAGCAGTTTCAAATCCATTTGAATGCTCACTCCAGATTAACATGTTTTCATTTATTTCAACTTTCAAAGAATATTCTCTATGGTGTTTCTCATCGTACCTGTTATCTTCAAATGTTTCATTCTGTTATATTTCCAGAAACATTAATATTTCATGACAAATAACTCTATCTCACTTTTGAAACTGTTTTAATTGTTTGATATCTTCATATTAATTCAAAATAACTTCTAGCCATGTTCTTACATCCTGCCATAATGAACGAAAATCGCTAGCAATGCATCTTGACAGCCGATGTGTGTGTGCCTGTCGCAGACGCGCTGGACTTCAAGCTGGCCAAGTCGGGGCTGCTGTCGGCGCTACCGTACGTGGCCATGATCGTGTCGCTGCCCAGCGTGAGCGTGCTCTCCGATTGGCTCGTGGCGCGCAAGTTCCTCACCGTCACGCAGGTGAGCCTCGCCACCCGCCCCCGGCACCGGCTGTCTTGGCCGACCTGCCTCTCGGCCACCCATCACCACAAAGATATCCCTCCACACAGTCTACTGGCTTTCTCATTGTCACACAGCAATAGAAAACTGAGACATTTGTAAGGAAAGCGCTCAGTTTTAATTTTGCCCCGGCCGGGAATTGAATCCCGGGTTTTACTGTCGAAAGCGAACGCGCTATCCAACACGCCACCGAGGACTTCCTTCACCGTCATTTATTTTGTTAACATCTTTATTTTCTATCTGTTCTATTCCTTTATTTTACATGCCGTGCATGATTTTGCATGTCGTATTACTATAATTGGGTTAGGGCATAGGCACGCGGAGAGTTCATTTATTCGAAGCTCCCTCTTACTTTCTTAGTTTCGTCTTAATTTAATATTCGGAAATTGTGTGATTTTTAATTTGTATTATTCTATTTTTTAATATTATGTTTGTGTGTTTAACAATCCTTTATATTCAATTTGAATTCTTGTTGAAGCGTTGCTCTGTCCCGGCAGCAACTGCCTCCGGAAGGTCCTAGGTTCAAGACCCTGCAGTGGCGAATTTTCGACTGTAGCTATGTAGCTGGGTCAAATTCAGCCGCTGTCACGAGAAGAATTCCAGCGATCGGCTACTCTGATCCGTAGTTTCTGTGATCAAAACTAGGAGTGTGCTTCACCCCACGGACCGTGTACCATTTTCCCTTCATATTAACGCCGCAAACATTTTTTTCTGGACGATTATTATCCCTCGCCCGC
This sequence comes from Gryllus bimaculatus, assembly GCA_017312745.1. Lineage (NCBI taxonomy): Eukaryota > Metazoa > Arthropoda > Insecta > Orthoptera > Gryllidae > Gryllus > Gryllus bimaculatus. The sequence continues at coordinate 45,673 of BOPP01000010.1, read as the reverse complement.
ATTAGGCTACTAGATGTTCTGCGAACAGCTATGTACACTACGCGTAGATTGATCAGCAGCGCAATGTCTCACTTCTCGTGTCCCGCTCATGCATTAATGTTCGTTGAGTACATGTATCTCGCGCAAACTTGAGTAAGACGCATATTTTCCTGAGAAAAAAGTATGTTTTTGTATTTATGTCATTGTTTTAGATACTTTATTTCGGAATAGAATTAGTCGACTCTAGTTACAGCGTTTCTCTGGTGGCCTACACATTTGGTATACTGTATCAGAGATTAACTATATCCGAGATAGTAAATTTGAACTGGATTCTTCACAATAATTGATTTCGTAATTTGAGAGTTTCTGTCAAATATCCAAGCAACGCCAATGCAGAAACAAATATAAACATTTAGCCTTGTAATAATATTTTATTACTTTATATTTACTATGTACAGATTTTTATTGATATATTTTGTGGGACATTTTAGAGGATCCGTACTTTCTTTAAACTTGATTCTGTATTGTCCACCTTCATAATATTTTGTGGATGCTTTATACCCTTGAATGTCTCTTGCACTGTTAGAACACTTGCTTTACATGTATTCTCCTTGTTTTCACTTTGGTTTGCTTCTGTTCTTGAAGATTCTTTCACGGTACTTACGATATTCTAATCAGTCATCTGACTGGAATATCAATTATTTTTAGCACTCAGTCTGCGTTGATAAAGCCATAGATGAACTGAAACAATTTCCGCAGAAATATTTCTACGTTTTTTTATTGCCTGTGAATGCTGCAAAAATAGCTCACGAGAGTTGCAGTCCCTTAAGTTATTGCAATTCGCGGTCCCGAGGCGAAGGTTTTTTGTTTTGTTTTTAAGTTGTACTATTCCTTATGATCAATATCTCTTTTGCAAGGACTTTACTATCACTGAATAGTTCTATGACTATCACTATAGCTCGACCACTTAGAAAAATCCATCACGGCGGCACTTTCCTCGGAAGGCGTGACTAATCCATGTCAAAGATCGTGTTCATTACAGCTCCTACCATATCCTTAGTTTCCGCCCAGCGTAATGTTGCCCTCCATCATGGCAGTGAAAGAATCGTGATCAAACGTCGTGTGGTTCCAAGTTGCTCTCTTCCTATTCCTGGCAGAACTCAACCTATACTTCTCCCTGACAACGATTGAGCTGCGTCCTTTCATGGCAACGATCAGGCTGTTAACCGTGTTGCAGAGGTAGAAGTATAACCGGGCAAGGCTGTCTAAAAGAGCGATTCCTCAATGGTTTGTTGCACTGCTGCCCCACTCAGTGGCCAATGCATTAAAATCCACAGCAATAATAAGAGGCCTTCGTTCTTTCGCATCATCCAATAGTCTACCTAACAGTGTCTTGAACACCTCGAGCAACGCACTGGGTACGTAAACACTATAAAATATATCCTGAACACCTTCATTCAGATGAATCCAACCTCTGGTATTTGCACAACCTCGTGGACTTTTGGTTGTGGGGTCACTTATATTTACCTGTTGCATGCTTCTCTCTGTCGTTCTCTTGACAGAAGCAATGACAGAAACAAACCCAGGGGTTTTCCTCTATCTACTGTGGAGACGAACTTATTCATAGACGCTTTTGAAACAGAAGCCCTGGAGAATGTCCTACTTAAACCAACACTATGGCTCCTTGATTGTACGATTCACTAGGGGCCGGTTTCACCAAACGGAATCAAGAAGATGATCCCGAGTTGATCCGGATCAACTTCAGTTTGATCCCGTTGTACGTTTCTCCGTGCACTTAACACGAATCAACGTGTCTGACTCGGATCAAATTTGACTCGCAATTGATCCGTCGCCGAGCTGTGGATCACGGCCAGATCAGGAGTTATTTCTCGGCTTTGTCGTCTAGCTATTCCAGTTTTCCGTATTTTTTAAGTAAATGCCTGTAGTTGGACTTAGTTTCAGTGTGGAAGTATTCGCTAAGAAGTAGGATTGCGCGTAATATTTGTTGAGCAAATGTATTTTTTAAGATAGTATTGTAAATAAAAGTAAGGTTAACACAATTGTAGGTTAGGATTCTCAGTATTGGGAAGTGAAATTTAAATATATTTTGGCTTCAAATTAGTGTAATTATAAGTATCATTAGTAAAATAGCATTTTGTTATCTGTATTGCAATTGGCGTGGGATTGTTTTATTGAATACTTTTTTTAGTGTAGTAATACTTTCAATTTTTGTTCTTGTTAGGTTAATTTGTATCGTAAAAATAGAGAATGTTTTCGAATGTGACTCTATAAATATTATTATTATTATTATTATTATTATTATTATTATTATTATTATTAATGAAGTCATTGAGTAATTCCCAAAAGAAGCGATTATTTGAAATGTCAGAACGAGCATTAAAACTTTTTTTGTATTTGCTTATTAAGCTTTCGAGTAAATCTCGTTCAACTGGAGGGAAATTGGGCATATCATTCTTTCCAACGTCAGGTGAACACATCACCGAACAAGAACACTACCATACGCATCTCAACACCTCACAAAAACGGAAAGAAATAAAATCAAAACAACTAGGTTTCTACAGCTGAGCGCGAGAATACCCAAAATACATTACAAAATTGTTGCCAACCGCGCATTTTCACGACTGCTCACGAATCATGGGATCCGGATTAACTTCGAAGTCTCAAAACGTTGGTGAAACGCACAGGGATCAAGTCGGCCTTGACTCCGCGGATCAGGATCACGAAACTCGATCAACTACGAATTTGATCCTGGTTGGTGAAACCGGCCCTAAGGGAGGAAACCTTCCCCTCTGCCACCTTTCGCGCATGCACAGTCCAGGATTTTTTTTCTGAGTGGTCGAACGATAGTACTTATTTTTAATTAATGCGAGTTTACTGTGTACCGAGACGACTGTACAATTCTTAACATTTCTCCTTCACCTTCTTCTTGTTTTCATCTTCATCTCTCGTTCTCTTCTTTCCGTCTTTTTCTCATCTGTTCTACTTTATTTTTTCTCATGTTTCTTCTTCGTTTTACTTTGTAGCCCTTACTTCGAAGGAAGAAGTATTATACTCGTACAAAAGAAAACAACGAATGTTTTACAGAAAACCTCTTGCTACCGGACCTTGATAACAAAAAGTATTGTTCCTATATATAGAAAATGACTACCTCTTATGTGAAGTGTGGTCAGATTCCATTTTTATGGGGCCGTAATACTGAAAAATCGATTGACAGCCTTCTGTTCGTCTATCTATACACCAAAGTTTTTATCGTTATTTATGACGAAAATAGTTTGTTTTTTTAATTACAACCAACGTTTAAAACGCCAAAAATGTTGGAACTTTTGCAATTTTCAAAAATGTAGAGACTTTATTGAATATACTTGCGCCATTTCTTAAATGTTCTTCTCCTATCCTGGGAGGGGAAATGATAAAAAACTTTGAAGCTCTTTGAGAAATTTTGAAATTATTCAGGATTTGTGCAAAGTTCCCCTAAAAATTAAAATGTCCGTTTCAAACTCGCAGGTCCTCGAGTTCGGACAGATCGATGAGGGAATATTAATTTTGATGAAAATAGTGTGACCTTGACCACAGACACACACATGGACGAACGGACGCGCAGAGAGGCCTTTTGCCTTCAACAAATGTTTCGGTTTCAAGAACCCACAACACGTGTAATATGTCTACACAACGTATTGGATGAAGTATTTTGTGTCTGCTGTCTGTACGAGCAGTGTTTATAAACTTCTACAATACCAAGGCCGCTAAATACGAGTTTTGCTGTCAAAGCATCACAATTTTTCTTTATGCCACATACGTAGTATGCGAGAAAGTAAACAGGCGGAGAGCACGATGTTGACGACGGCTTGCAAGCTGCTTAATCCACCAAAGACTCACGCGGCTGGGGAACGTCTTCCTTTGAAGCGATCGTAGGCGGAAGCGCTCCGAAGATAGGAACAGCAGTCAGCTGCTTCGATTAGACGCCTTTAACTTCAGGGGGAATTCCGTGATAATATTTTCTCGATACCGCACTCCTTACAATACGTCAAAACTAATCGAAGATAATTATATATATTCCACGACTAACCAGTTTTTGTAAGGTTATCTTCGGAGCTATTGACACTTGGATTAGACAAGTTATGACACAGAGCATATATTCTCGCCTCGTTTCTAACATTTGCGATTTTCTAAAATTCAGGAACTTCAGCGAAATTAAAATACGAGTAAATTTTAAGTGAAATTTGCTCTATCTACGGAAAAAATTATTGACATAATTGGGAGGCATTTTTACATAAAATTACAAGTTGCGTTAACTTCAAACGAAAACTATTCGTTTTTTCAAATATTTTATTGTGAGCGTTTGAAAATACCTTGCTACACTGTTTGTGGCACAACCAATCATCAATCAATACAAATATTGCACTGTGAATGATACTGTGCTGAGTGCACCCTAGCTGCTCCCACTTACCCAGAGGTGATGATGTGCGCAAGTGCTCTGACATCTCCAGCAATCCCTCCATGGCAATCCGCGATGAAACGGCGCTGTGTGCGTCGAGCAGCCGGGCCGCCCGCGCCAACGCAATGCCTCTGTGTGTGCGCAGGCGCGCAAGACGTTCAACTGCGTGGCGTTCCTGGCCCAGACTGTGTTCCTGTTCCTGACGACGGTGGTGGGGTCGCCGTACGCAGTGGTGGCGTGCATGACCATCGCGCAGGGCATCGGCGCCTTCGCCTGCTGCGGCTTCAGGCAAGTGCATCCATCCTTCACACGGGTGTTAGGTGGGTCTCGTTCGACGATCCATCAAACACCAATGCATGATGAGTTGCCTAAAAATCAGGAGTACATGCCACATGTGTAACTTCGTTATTAAGAATATTCCACTACGTCATTGGCAAAAGAAATAATTTTACATCCACGTGTTCTAGAAATTTGTTCTAACATTTAACCTGTGACACCCTCTATGATTCCTAAAAAGTAATTTAAAATGATTGTGTCAAAAATACCTAAGGTACTTTCTTGTATTTCATGACGAATACCAGATTACTTGTTGCTGAGTAAATTAGAGTTTTCAATAATAGTTGACTTTTATCTTACTTCCATGGGTGTCCCACTAGAATTTATCTGTCAGTGTCGCTGACTGTAGCGACTCCGACCACAACGTCCTACAGTTCGAGACTCAACGGCGGATTTTCAGCACTAGCAATTTACAGTTCAGCCGCTGGCTAGGGATAACGTTCTAGTAGTCACTTCCCTAATCGATGGTTTTTCGTGATTCATGCGATTAATATCAGGCAAATGCCTGAAAAATACTCTGACAAACGGGCCACGGACCGCGCGCAATCTTTCCTTCTTTGTTCTGCCCTGTCCATACACACACACTTTGGACTTACAAGCACTACAATATCACTCATCGAGAGACCAGTCGGGAGCTTAGAGCTTGTGAAATTTTATGAAAGCTTGACATCGCATCGAAATCAAAACATTAACTGATATATTTGTTGGAAGGTTTATGAACCTCTTTAGTTGGTAAAGAAATAGCATAAAAAAGGGTGCAGTGTAAATTCGTCAATCCGGAAAAAACAGAACGACAGTAAGTGCTCCGAAAATAGAAAAAGGACAATGAAGATTGTACCACCCGATGTTTATTTTAATTAATGCAAAATTCAGTTTATTGGAAAAATCATTGGTCAGCTTAGTCGTAGTTGTAAATTGTCCACCTGATTTGGCTGTATAAATTCCCAGCGTATCCAGTATGAATTAGAGGCTTTCACTATTGAATAGATGTTGCCAGGACAAATTCAAAATATCAAGAATGTGTTTGATCTTCAACACGTAGTTTAGCCACAAAATAACCGCTACACTTTTCGGTATGCTTCTGTGATCCACGTCTGCACTGACTCTAAACTGAATCAAAGCTGACGAGAGGTAAGCGCGCGCTGGCCGTTGCAGTGTGAACCCGCTGGACCTGGCGCCACAGCACGCCAGCGTCATCATGGGCCTCTCGTGCACGGTGTCCACCCTCTCCGGGATGATCAGCCCGCTGCTCACGGGCTTCATCGTCACCGACAAGGTTAGTCCACTCGTCATCTGGAGAAATTTAATAGTTTTTTGTCTGCTTGGGTAAGAAAACCGGCATTGTCTATACTGATACTGTGAGAAGGATATAGTACAGATTTAGATTTATTTAGTCAAAAAATAGTACTCGTCAAAACTGTAAGTGACGTGTGGGGGAAAAGATAGTCTGCGCACGTTTTCTTGAGTTTCTTGAATCCATTCCTATCATTTTAACTATAAATAGTCGAACGACGAGTAAAACAAAGATAAATAAATAAAAATAAAATTTAAAAAAGCGCGAGATTAGGAACATTTGCAAAACTAGACATTTTTGTTCACGAGTTATAGAAAACGTATTTGTAACGGGAAACGAACTGCAAATATGATTTTTCTGCACTGCTAACAAAATAGTAACTCGCTATCCCTCTAACGTAACACCTCTACTCCTACCACTACTAGCAAAAGGAGAGTTCAACAAAACTTGCGCATAGTTAAGCTACATTTACGTCCAGAAGTAAAACAAGGGGCCATCTCAGCATTTGATCAATGGATCAGGGATACTGCACAAAAAGCTGATCGAGATGGGGGTCATTGACCCGGAAGCTAAAGTACATATTGTTATTATATTATAATATATATATTACTTACAAATTACATAATTGTTACAAACATATTGAATCTTTTTTTTAAATGAAATCATAAAATTTAAACTAATTCAATATATCACTGTTTTGCTAAAAAAATATGATTTTTCTTTTTTTGATAATCAGTATAGTCTCTAATTGTATAGAAACAGTTATGCAGCAGAAACTATTTTACTTCTAACTTAAATTTGTGTATCGACTTCAATTGTTTAATGTCATCTGGCGTTATAAAGTAACGTACATTATTGTATGTTAGATTTCTGGTAGTGAGCTGTTGATACTGACACTTGATGAATGTGATTTCTACGACGTGTGTTGTAATTATAAATATCAGTATGGCATGAAAATATGTTCCCACCGTTAAGTAAGTCACTTCTTACAAATATTACAGATTCGCAAATAAATAGGTAAGGCAATGGTAAGATTCCAAGTTCAATGAAGAGAGGATTGCAGGTATCATGCGAATGGCATTTTCCCATTATTCGAATAATATTCTTTTGCAATATAAAGATCTGGATACTACATGATGAGCTTCCCTGGAATTTTATGCCATATCTCTGGCGGTAATGCTCATTTGCAAAACACACGCAACGAGCTGCACGAAGGCTGGCAGAATTTGAAAGAATTCTGAATGCGTAACATAATGAACTTAATTTAGTGTTTAATTCTGTTATATGTACATTCCTTTTGAGGTTTGACCGAATTGAGAAACCTAGAAATGTTGTTACCTTAACAATAGCTAATTGCATATTGTTCATTTTTAATGGAGCCACAAAATTCACCACTTTTATACTCAACAATTTGAAACACAAAGTTCAAGTACACACTTAAATATTCAAAGTAATTGGTCTATCACATTAGTTCTGAGCATCAAGAGGAATTGGACTTAAACTCGATGGAGATAGTGGTCAATGATTCACAAGTTTACAATAATTATTGCAGATAAGAGTTCATAAAATAATAAATTGTAAAGTTACCTAGCAAATGAATTAACATTTTATTATTGTTTTGTAGTTAGTTTTCATTGTGGAAATGAAATGTACTTATGTCACGTGTTTAAAGTTTACCGTGTAGTTTCCAATGCTATAAAAGCAGATCTTTGTATTCCAGCATTATAAAAGAACCTTTTCTGTTGCAAGAAATCGTTCATAATCGGGCATTTTATGCGCAAATCGTTCACAATCGGGCACAAATGAAGACGTATTACATTTTGTCACGAATGTTTGCGTCATCACACATTCAGCCAATCGTAGCGAGAGAATCGGGGGGAGGTAGAGCTAACCGGAACAGCCGACCACCGTTTACTCGCACGACGTCAAATACCCGAGTCGTACAGACAAGTTGTTTCGCAAAATTAAGTTTGATTCTCTTATAAATATATAATGTTGTTAAACCAAAAATATAGTATGCAACGCCTTTATAATGTTGCTTTATTACATTCGTACAAATTTGAATACTCGGTCCTAAAGTCGCTCGTTTTCAAAACATGTACTCATGCAATAAAGCTTGACATTATAAACTAATTGCATAACTATTGTTTTCAGTGCCACATTTAACTATAATACTAATTTAAACATTTATTATGCGTTATGAAAAACAAAATTTTGCGGGAGACAGCAATTTCTTGAGAACACTTGCAACTGAAATTGCAACTGAAATTAAAAGTTGATATAATGGATATAAAGGGGTCAACTTTATTTAAAACTGAAAAATAAGTATTGCAGAATTTTATAACTGAAATAATTTAAAAATAACTAAGGGTGATGTTATCTCTAGCAAAGTTTTATTCAAGCGCCTGGCTGAGCAGTAATACACAGATCTTCCGCGAAAATGTCAAAATTCACATACCGATTGTGTGTCAGTTAAAAATACATAAAGAGATTCCATCTTCTTATTCAAGATAGCAATTTTTGACGTGGAACGTTGGTTTTGGTAAGAACCTCAATTATTCTGACTATGCAATACCAACAACTCATTACTAGTATATAAATAGTATCGTACTTTCTTAAGTTCCATTCATTGCAGGACTCACATTGAGAAAAAAGTGTTCATTATAAAATCCATAATAAATAACTTCTCATACCCAATGCCAAATCACCACAATTCTTTTTTAAAAGACCTGTTTAAAATAAATACAGACCAGCTAATTGAAAAATGTAACTTTTTATTACATACCGAGTTATTTATTTATTTATTTAGATTAATATTGCTATTATAACTTTTTAAACTTTCCAACTCAATTTTTTCAATGCTGAATCCAGTAAAATTGTGCAACAGATAACGTTCTCTTCCTTATTTTCTTACGGCACGTTTACATGTCCCAAAACTTCGTTTGGAGTTTGCAATAATTATTGAACGGTACTTAATTACAATGTCTAATTATAATAATAATAATAATAATAATAATAATAATAATAATAATAATAATAATAATAATAATAAAGTACAAAAGGTTTAAAAATATTTTGGTACGAGAGTGGCGACGATTAATATATAATTTTGAACGGTTAGAGAAGTGGATTGTTGGCTGCACTATTTTGAATTTAGCACTAATCGTAATCGCTGTGGGTTGTGCGCAGACGCAGGAGCAGTGGAACAAGGTGTTCTACGTGGCCAGCAGCGTCTACCTGTTCGGCGCCGTCTTCTACTTCCTGTTCGCGTCGGGGGAGCGCCAGAGCTGGGCGAAGGACGGCTCGGAGGCGGAGGCGGAGGCGGAGAACAGCGCGGAGGCGGTCCCGCTCAAGGCGTAGTCACCCCCGAGAAGGGCGGCGGCGGCGCAGCATTTTCTCTCTGAACGACCTGCGTGTTTCTGGTGGGGCGCAGCTGCGAGAGTTTTCTCCGGCAAATGGAGCATGGTTGTGGTGGATACGTTATCGCTTTATTAGAATCAGAAGATCTAGGTCTATTTACGTATTTGTCAGGGAACTTTATTTCACTTCTCAAAGACATTTATTCCCCAAATGCAAAATATCTCGAACGTATAATTTAAAGAATTATCGCAATCTCAAATCATAATATCAATTCAATTGAATAAACAGTTAATAATTATCTTACGAACACAATTTATTCACGGTGAATTGTACCAAGAATCATTGGCATTGTCTTTAATTGGATTCAGTGAGGCATTGAAAAGCTCTCTTATTTGGACAAAGCGCTGAAGTTCAGCAAATGGGCAGAGGGCAGGACCCAAGCACACGATACAATGTGAAGCGTCGACTCGTCATTGACAGTTACTTCAGAGATTTCCAATCGAGGCTCTTTGACGAGTCCAAAAGCAATGAAAACGGACCTGACTCGGAGCCCAGCTCCGGCAGCAGAAGCCCGTGAGAGATGGAACTCATAGGCGGCGAATTGGTCAAACGAGACCTGCCAGACCGGATCGCAAAATGTGTAAACGCATTCTTAATGCAAGACCACATGTGCTGTGGTTGTTCTCGGCAGGTTCAAGAGCATCATTCGTAATATCTATTCAATGAGAAGATTTATCTGACAAGAGACATCCATACAATACGCTCCCAATCGCTTCATAATGTTCAAAATATCAAAAACAAGCACTAAAAATCTCAGTTGCAGTGTTCTATACTAGAAACTACATTTCCTTTTCTTCTGCGACTCAAAAATACGGATCAGAAGCAAAGCATTGAAAATTACAACAAAGAACTCGCGGTTGAAAAAGATTATCAAACAACATACCTGTCAGCATTTTGTTATCTAAAAAGTTCCATCGATAAATCCCAAATATTTTGTTTCTATTTTTAACATTTCTAACATATAGGAACGAGAAAGAGCGTATTGCTTCGGTGACCTACAAAGTCTGTTACGCCGCTCGCTTGCGCGAATGCGTAATCGTGCAGGCTCTTTCTTCAACTTGCCAATATCTACTAAGCCTCGTGTACAATTCCATAACTAACAATTTCTCAACTTGATTTTTCATGTTTTTAAATTACGTAAAAAAGATAATCAGATTTTGAATAATAATTTCGCGGTTATCCCTTTAAGAATATCCAAAGCGCGAGTTGTGATTAATAAACCTATTCCACGAGGGAAGATTATAAGCAATAGGAAAAAACTCTAGAACTCAATTGTATGTGCTTAATTCGCAACTAGCATTACGCATAATGAACACGCTGGTGCGCATCCAGTTCACCATCAAAACATAACTAGGAAACTTTACCATACTACTACACGGAAATTCGTATCATAGTGACACACTCAGGAAATGTTTAATAATTATCATTTGCAACTGAAATAATCGTTTTAAACGCGTTCGAAAATAGACACTTATTCACGTATGTAATAGACTCACTCACGTATAGCAATTCTAAATATCTTGCAATTTACTGTCAGACCGACATCAATTTTACTCCTATGTAAAGGATTAATTCGATATCATTAAAAAACCATTCGTTTTTAGGAAAGGGTGATTCCCACAACTTGACAATGCGAGCAAAAAACGAAGGGGATTCATGAAATATAAACGTTCTCGCCACATTTCTGTGGCCATTATATTGAAAACTTTTTACCATAAATGAAAGTTAAAATAATTAAAAATGATTCTTGTGTTTCGAAATGGAACGTTCTCAGGGGGATGTTAGTACTAAGTGTTACAAGTTGTTATATAAGGTGGAAGGGATTTAAAAAAGATCTTTCAAAGGTATTGTATGAATGTCCCCTATTGGATTATTCATAATTTAACGTCTCTATTATTTTCATGAAATTGTGCAACTTAAACATTTAAAAAACTTAGTAATGAAAAATAACTATTTGCAGTAAATCGATACTTATATCGATATTATGTGTTTTCATTTTTTTTTACCTTTTGCAATAACATAACATCTTGAAATAAAAATTAAGTAGGAACAATTTTAATTTTTTCTCAAGTCGACCAACGAAATAAGAATCAACATTTTGACGTTGTTTGGAACTTGCTCTTGACGAAGACACGCGTCTGTGTGCGTCAACATTAAGCAAACCAGTGTGATGTTATAAAGTGCTTTAGATATATACATTTCACAAGATGTATTGATAAAAATAATGTGCATCATCGCTTATCAACAATTCAAGAGGTGAAAAGGACTATTAATAATAAATCAAGCTTAGAGAAGAATCAAGCTTGTAGTAAGGACAACTTAATGGCAACGAAGAGGACTTGATTATTGAAAGTCAATCAGAAAATAACAGAATTACTAGGTAATCATTGTTTGTAAAAACAATTATATATTTTGAACGACTTTGTAAAAATGGAACTATCTATCCCAAGATTTATGTTTTTACAACAACAAAAATTGCTGTTACTGCACATATCCAATTATCTCTGTAAAAAATAGAATGTATTGTCCAGCATTGTCAACAATATGTTATCAATTTTATTCCTTTTATTATTTGGTACCTTTTATTATAAATTCAATGACGTTAATCGATAATTAGTTGTTTTCTGCATTGTATGCACAACTCCCTTCCTCTAAAATGAATCCTGATAATCATTTATGCCCAGTGGCATTGCATGTTGGCTGAGACGGATCAGGGAGAGGGGACACGAATGATATGTGAATCATGTACCCCCTCAAGCCTTTATGTTTACTTTCTCGCCCATCCGTAAGAACAGAAGATATTGAAATCGTGCGCCGGCAAATGGCGAATTTTCGGGACAAAAATTTATTGCCGGACACTGGTAATGAAAAAGTGAATATTGTTTATATGTATAGTAAATTATTCCCTTTAATCCGTTGTGTAATCAGAACGGATGTTTTGTGTGTCCTTGAACCGAAATATCGGTTGACGGCTAAACATCCGTCCGGCTGGAGTCATCGCTAGCCTCTAAACCGATCAGTAGATTTTCTTCAAAATTGATATTTTCCAATCGATTTGTCTTATGTCGGGACCACTTGAATTTGAAACCGATATTTTAATTTTGTGGGGTTCTATACATGAAGCCTTTGGGATATTTTCATTGATATAAATGAGTTTTTTTTATAGCTGGCGTCGTCCCTCGCAATCCATCTTCCAGTACTTGACCCAACCCTTATCCCCAACCCTTATCTCTAGCCTTCATAGCTTTGTTTGCTCCATCCTGCCATGATCTTGGTGGCCTTCCTCACTTTCTGCGTTCTGAAAGGCTTCATTTCCAAAGTTATTTGGGCCATTTGGTATCCGTTGAAGGTTGCATACCACATTAAATGTTTCGTTTCAGTTGTGTCCATGAAACTATTTTCAACCTCTATTATTTTACGGATGGTTCATTTCGAACATATTCTATCCTGGAAATGCCACCACTCCTTCTCAAAAATTAATTTCAAGAGCTAACAGTTTTTCTTTGTCTTTTTTATTTAGCTCCCATGTTTTAGGGCCGTGTGTACATATACTCTCAACGAGACTTTTATACATTGTTCTTTTGGTTTGCTTTGCAATTTTGTTGTTCCATAGCACACAATTTAAATGCCGTATTGCCCTCTTTCCTTGACTAATATTATTTACAATGTCATCTTTGCTTTTACCAGTCTCAGATAGTGTGTCACTCCCAGGTATTTGAAATGTTTGCAATGGTGCACTCTCACTATTCCCAAATCTAAGTCATCTACATATTCCTTGCATGTTACCAGATATTCTGTTTTATTACTATTAATTTTCATTCCTCCTATTTTGTTCTCTTCTTGAAGATGTCTTACTATGTAACTGGAATCCTCTTCAGCAGCAGCTTCCACAACTTGGTCATCCGCAAATAGCCTGGGTATGCAAGGTTTCATTTACAATTGGTATACCCATTCCGCTGCATTTACGTTTCCATTGCACTAGAACCTCTTCAAGATATATCTTGAATAACAGTTTGACAAATGAGCACCCCTGCCTTAAGTACTTCGTAACCTGGAATTCTTAGGATATCCATTTTCCAGTTTTCACCGTACTCTCGCAGCCATTATTCATAGGATACCAGCATTCATGTAGGTCTTATTTACACTTTGTTTATTCACGGCCAGTCACAAATTGCGTATTGGCACTGTGTCGTAAGCCTTCTTTAATTGTTAGTTCAATGATGTATGTGAGATTAAGTGTTCTTCCTCGACGTTTCTCTTTCTCAATCACGTTCCGTATGGTTGTCATGTTTTTACATTTCATTTGCTCCAAATTTTGTCCTGCTTGCTCCAATCAATTTACGCGGGTTCAATTCATAATTTTACTTATCTCGCTGCTACTACAATCAGTTGACGAGCCATTCTTAAGAAGGGGCAAGTTTTTTCTGGAATTTCCCTTTTTTTATCTACTATTAATGTTAGTTACACGTAACTATTAAAAAAAATCAGCATTTCAATCAACATTTGGATTTTATTGCAATTATTCTCTATTCCCCTCCACTCTTTCTATATCTTTCCGCAATTAAATTGAATTTTAATTCGAACTTATGGTTTTCATTGCAATATTTTTTTTAAAATTTTTTTTCCACTCTTGACAATCCACGGGCTCCGGAACTAATCAATAATGTGCCTTAGCTTGGCCTGCTCGACAACATGTAACTTCAACCTTTCGGGGATGTTATTAATTAAAAAGAAACTTTCTATTTTTGTTAAAAAGACCACGGTTGTTCCTTTAACTCCGCGTGAAATCTTATGCGTCCAGGTAAAATGAAAGATGCTGTCGCCCCAGTCGCGTTTAGCGAGCAGTTTCCAGTTTAGCCACATGTTCCTTCAAATTTCCATTACCCCGCTACGTGATAATGTGATTTCCTTTTCTGAATCCATTATTTTGTTTCTTAGTTCCGTAGTTTATATCCCGGTTCTATTATTGACAGATCCTTTAATTAACTTTATTTCTTCCTTCATTTTCTCCGCATTATTATTTCATTATCACCGATTTCTGCTTCTACATTTCCTATTCTCGCATCCTATTGCTGCAACATATTGTGTAAGCGATTCAAACTCGCTTCAGCGCTTGACATTCGTTCATATTGTTGTCGGTCATTAATTTCCAGTTTATCCACATGTTCCTACAAATTTCCAACTTCTGAATTCACGCTATTTATCGGCTCTTTTGCTCCTGTTGTATAACATTCGTTCGGTCCATGAATACATCCACTTCTGAATGAACATTGTTAATTTCCCCCCGCATATGCGCGCATATTCTTATACTTCGCAATTCTTGTGCCAAGTCCCCATATTTGTTATAATCATTATTATCATTTAGTTGACTTAACTGTCCTGTCCTTGAACCTGTCCTTCCAATTGTGCGAACGTATTATTAAGTTTACCAAAATCTTCTTACCGTTCTGCGTTTGCTTTTTCTAATTTAGAGCTTGCTTACCAATTTAGAGTTTGTGCTTTCTAATTTAGAATCAAGTTTCTTAAAATCTTCTTTCATTTCCATCAATAAACTTAAAATCACACTATTCGTATATGAACTTATTGGTGGCCATTTTGGTAATTCTTTTTCCTGTCGTATGGCTTCCCCAAATTCAAGTACCGGTTCTATTTCCAGACTTTCAAGCGGTTGCGATTGAACATTAATATTCTCACCAATTTCCCTTTGTATTTCCTCCCCAATAGATATCGAATACTTTTCCTGTTCACAAGCACTTTTTGACTTACTGATTTTAACTTTCTTGTTCGTTGTGTTTAGGTATATCTATGAATATCTTAGTGAGCGTAACAGCCGTTTGTTAAGGTCCATTCACAATGCAAACGTAAATATAAACATGGCGTTGACATAAAAGTTAGGACTTCGCCCATAAGCGGACTCATTCACAATGCGTTCACATAAGCATAACACGTAAGACGTCAACTTAAAAGCTTGCAAGCTTCAAGCTTCTGTGCTTATGCTTACGGAAGACATATAACCAATAACAGTACATTAACTCAAAATCGAGAATCGAAACTGGAGCGAAGTCTATATCTTGAAATCGATTCTCACATCTAACCTGAAAGTCTCACAGCCAATAGAAACTTATTTTGCTTTCGTTTATGTTAGGCATTGTGAATACTTCAGTCTATCGCTTATGTTAATGTTTATGTCTATGCGCTATGCTTATGTTTACGTTAGCTTTGTGAATGGACCTTAAGGTTAGAAACACACAGAACGCGGCGCGGCGCAATCTGGAACAAATGTTACATTTTTCTCGCGAACTGGCCACGATCTAAACCCGCCAGCGTGTGAACATCGGTGGGAGGATGGATTAATGATTAACGAAGTGTTTTCGAAGCCGCCAATGTGGTAAAGCAAACGTAAAAACCACCTCATCAGAGGTGTCATTGAAAAAATGGGGGATGAAGTTGCCCAGGCAGTGGATATTTCAAGTAAGTAGACATTTTTCGTCAGTCTGCCCATGACCATCGCGGTGTAAGCATCGTCCCTTGGCGCTCCTAGCTAAGCAGCAGGTAGTTTCTTTCTCTGGTTGTCACCGTTACAGCTTTCACACTCAACGACTGCTTGACGCTGTAGAAGCCTACGAAGATAAGTATGTTTTGCTTTACTCTGCCGTTCAGTGAAACTGTATTAATCTCTATCTTCTAGAATTAATTCGTAGTCTTAAATTTTAAGATCTGATCTACTGCTCAATTCCACTACTTGTCACATTTCTCCACAAAACATCTCTCCTAGTGCCTTTTCTTGATCATCTGATTTTCTCTGTATAATTTTTTCTCTTAAGATGACGAAGAGCAATAAGAATTCATCTAGTGCCAATATTGATCTTGAAAGTAAAATTGCGGCGCAAGTGACTGAGGCACTGGATAAGGCAGTAACATCGCCTACATTCTTAAGCTCTTTGGCATCTGTTCTCACTGCACTTGTAGCAAAGACACTAGAAGATTCGATGAATTTTAATAATAATCTTGTGACATCTTTAGAAAAGAAATTGGCTGAACGTGATTGCGAGATTTCAACTCTAAAATCTCAGAAGAAAAGACTGATCAAGGCGGATATTTGGCGTTGAAGAAACTGAATCTGAAGACACTGACAAGCTGATCATCGAAAATGTTGCAAAAAGGATAAGTGTTAATCAAAACCTACAAGATATTGATAGAAGACATCGGGTAGGTCGTCAAATAACTGGCAAAAAAAGACCTATTATTGTTAAATTTTTCTGTTACAGGAAACGGAACGAAATGTTCCGCTCGAAAAGGCTACTCAAGCATACTGGGATAACAATTCGCGAGAACCTCACGAAATCGCGCCTTGTTTTGCTACAAGCTGCCATCGAGAAGTTTGGCCTCAGGAATGTGTGGACAGAAGATGGCCACATCGTAATCAAACAGGGTAGCGGTCGTGCCCGGGTGCAAATCAGGGCCCAGCTAGAGGCACTTAATCCTTAGGGTAGGAGCGCCCCCACCCTTCCACCCACACTCTACACCTCCCCTCTCCCTCCCTCCCCCACTCTGCCCGACCTAATCCTCGTCCCGAAGCGTCTGGCACTATAAATGATCCTAATCCTCGCTCCCTCTCTCTGCACGTTGCACATTTAAATGCCCTGCCCTGCCATTTCGACGAAGTAACAGAAATAATATCTAAACACCGTTTTCATGCACTTCTCATAAGCGAAACCTGAGTGCAGCATTCTCTCAATTCCGCGCTAATAGTAATATCAGCGTACTGCCTAATAAGAGCCGATCGGAAGGTCAGCGTCGCCGCACACGGTGGAGGCGTCGGTATATACATTCGCGAAGATCTTAGGCATAAACTTTTACTATCTTCAACAAATACGGATTGCCTGCGTAGCGAATATCTTTTTATCGAAGGAATTTTAGGGAAAAAATGTCTCTTGGCTGTAATATATTTACCTCCTAAGACAGGCAGCATAGATATGCTGGACGAAACCATTGCATCTGCGATAAATTCCTATGAACACGTTATTGTAATGGGTGACTTAAATCATAACTTATTAAAACCTCCTCCCTCTGCAGAGCTTTTTACGCTGTTTTTCCAAAGCATGTGCCTCGAAATTTTACCTCTAGCACCAATACACCACTCAAAGAACACAGAAACTTGGATCGATCATATTATAGAGTCTAATGCAAACAAAATTCGTAAACACGGACAATTTCCAGTTCCTCGGATTTCAATACACGACCTAATTTACCTTGTATACAACCTGAAGTGCTCTAAATACTCTCCTCACATAATCAAATACCGCGATTTTTCAAAATTTGATAAACAAGCATATATACTAACTTAATAACACAGCTCTACGACCGGCATGCGCCTTTAAAAATTTCGCGTGTAACTCGTCCTCCTGCACCATGGTTAACAGCTAAAATTTAATGAAAGATCGTGATGCAGCGTGTGCAATTTTCCGGAAAACTAAATGCGATCTACTTAAAAAGCAATACAAAATGCTCTGAAATTTAGTTACGCAGAAATGCCGCAACGCTAAAATAAAATATTACCACACCACCTTCGGCAGGAACAGCGACTCGAGAACGATCTGGAAAAATTTGAAAAATCTAGGAATAGGCAAAGGTCCTCCCCAAATTGAAGCGAGTATACCCTTAGAATCACTTAATCACAGTTTCATAAATAACGTTCCTTCATTTGACAGTAACTTGAAAAAGCAATCTCTTTTGTTTCTCCAAAACGCAGCAATAAAATCAAACGATATTTTTTTTCTTTTCGTCCGTTGAACATCAGGATATAATCGGTCAAAGTCTCAAATCAAATGCTTCAGGTTCCGATGGTATAAATGCCAAGCTCCGATAAAATAGCTTAGATGTGTCATACCCTATCATCACCGAAATCGTAGACTTCTCACTAATGAGTGGGCAATATCCCTTATCCTGGAAGACTGCGCTCGTGCATCCTATTCCCAAGAACAGCGCATCAACAAAAACGTCTATTGAATACCGCACAATTAGCATCCTCCCCAACTATCTCTAAAGTACTCGAAAAAGTCGTCCGGAAACAAAACTGAACAGTATCTTCGAACAAAATCACTTTTAGAACGAACAGCAATCACAGGTTTCCGTTCCGGCAGAAATACAGGAAACGCGCTACTAAACGTCATTGAAGACGCGAGAACAGCAATAGATTATAGTAATATACTATTTTGGTTCTTCTGGATTTCAGCAAACCATTCGATTCAGTAGATCACGACATCCTGCTCGCAAAACTAAAGGTCATGGGATTTGCACAGCCCACGCGTAAATGGTTCTTTATTACTTAACTTCCAGAACCCAAAGAAGTGGTGTCCGGTAGCCTTAGCTCAAGGGACTTGAAATTACCGCAGAGTTGCGCAAAGCACCTGTGTTAGGGCCACTGGCCTTCTTAATGTATGTAAATGACGTGGGAAATGCACTTAAATATTGCAGTCATCAAATGTATGCGGATGATCTCAGATATATTAAGTGGTCACCCGCCTCACTCGTTTCACTCGTACAAAAAAATTAATGAAGATTTGATAGCGGAAAACAACTGGGCAGCGTCTTTAGGCTTACAATTAAACCAAACAAATCACAAGTGCATGGTTATCAGCTCGAAATGCCTATGAATTAAATTCATCTTCGCTTTGCCTAATATTTATATAAATACACCATTCTATCTTGTTGTTCTGAAGTCAAACGTAGGTGTAGTTATCGACAACACTCTCAGCTGAACTCGCAAGTAGATTCAACCTGCGTAAAGTTTTTGCTTCAATGCATTCACTGGAACGCCTACGAGCACTTTTGCCAGCCGGTAGCCACGTAAGACTCTCTCAAATCACATATCATGCCACATTTTCGACTATTGCGACTTTCTCTGACCAACATGACATTCAAATTAACAACGTAAACTTCAAGTAGCCCAAACGCATGCGTAGTTTTATTTTGATTAATAAAATACGACCATGTATCCGAATTTTTTTGACAGAATTCGTATGCTTACTCTAGACTAATGACGGTTTACTCCACTCTTTACTTCGTCTTTATAAAGTTTTAACCGGTCTCATGCAACACGCCTCATAAGTAACTTATTCCTCTGAAACTAAATCGAGCGTGAATCAGCCCTGCTTTGTGTACAGTACAACACGACTTCATTCCAGTAAAATCATTCACATTACAGCTATCCGAGGCTGGAATAAATTACCAGCGAGACTGAAAACATTTAAATACTTTCGGTAATTTCAAAACTGAATTAAACCTCATGGTAAGGAATAACGACGTATAGAACGGCGTCAACGTCTTCTTCAATCTCCAGACTTCTAACACTTTCGACGCGCCGGTCACCGCCCCGTTAAACACCCTCTATTTCCCTCCTCTCTATCTCAATATTCTACCCCATACCTCATTTGCTCTATCTCGTCTTCCATTCCCTCTCAAGACCTATATTATAAGCATTACTATTTTTCTGTGTACCTGATGAAATTGTTAATAAATATACAAAATTATTAGTGACGTTCCAGATAAATATATCTTGTAGCTATCTTTGCACCATCATCAGAATATTTACTACAATATTATTGACAAAACAAAATTGATGTTAAGTACCCGCACTCTGTGTTATGTTCCTTAATACTGCGAGTATTGTGTTTTAAAATTAGTTGTTATTTGCTTATAGTGTATTGTGCTTTTCGGTGTGAAAATTATTGTATTTTATTAAAGTGCCACTGTAAACCAAAACGTAGCTTTCTGTAACGTTCCTCAAATAACTTCCACTTTTTTCGCTCTACTTCTTCTTCGTCTTTTCTTCGCTTCTTTCTTCTCCTTCTCGCTCACAAATTTTATTCATTTTTATCTTTTTGACCCCTTCCCCTGTACGTCTTTTCCTTTCACTCCTATGTACGACTTACTCAGTACTATTGAATGTTCGCGCCTAAAGCGCCATTCCTGAAAAATTGAGGTTTTTCTGGGTTTACTCAATCGCTTAAGGCGTATGCCGGGATGGTCCCTAAATTTACTAACAAATACCATTATTTGGAGTTGTTTTATATGTTTAGTACTAGAAACTTATTTATCTGCAGAAACACAAAATACTTTAATTGCTTCAGATGCAGAAACCAATTTAATAAATGTATATTTTAATTCCCAAGATGAAGATATTCACAAAAATGATACATTAAGGCAAGAAAATGAAATTTTGAAAAAAGTAAAATGAAGAATTTAAGAAATTAATTAAAAATTTTGAAGAGAAACTGCACAACCACGAAGCAGTTTTAAATTATTTTCACTCTTGGTCAAATTTAATGTTTGAAGAATCCTGGCAAAAATTGTCATTGGTTTTCAGAAGTTATGGTATCTGCAGTAACACTTCATATCATAAGTCTCAAATCTATCATTATTTAAGAAACACAAAAGACTTTATATTACCTTCAAAAACAACCTTGCAAGAATGGGTGAACTTGACTTTGAACCAGGAATTTTAGAACATGTGTTGCAGTTGATGGTAAAGAAGCAACATGAAATATACTTCTGCTGATAAATTGTTTGTTTTACTATTTGTTAAAATGTATATTTCAAATAAAATAGATATAGTTCTTTAGAAATAAAGAAAAAGTTTGGGACCCTACACAGAGCTTGCCGAGCACCCATCTTTAGCCATGAATTATTAGGAAGATGGAAACAATCAATTTTTTATAGTTTTGATCCTTGTTTAACTAACGACAGTAACTAACACTGATTTAAATGACAATAATTATGATAAAGTCAAAACATTCTTCTCTGATATAATGAAAGAAGAAGTATTAAAATATATATCAAGATTTATTGCATTTAAATTTAAAATTCAGTATCCTTAACTTGGCCTACCAACATCAGATTTAGAAATCTCAGAGTGTTCAATACGGTTGGATAATCATGCCATCTAGAGGACCTTGGATTTATCCTTCTTCTAAATTAATGGAAGAGATTATTATTACTAATAATATATTTGAGAGATTTCATGGCAAAACACTGAAAAGAAAAGCACAGATTTTTCAAAAAGTGTGCAAATTAAGGCATAAGGCTGTGAGAACTAAATAACAGTATTCATTCTTTTAATTTGAGGAAAAAAAATGGAATATCAAAAACTTCAAATAAATAAAGTATAATAATATTATATTTTACAGTTACTAATATTAACCAGATATACCCAACAAACAAATAAATTTGAATACATGGCTCATATTTAGTTTATAGGCATATATTGTGTTGTGAATCATCCTAAAGACTTTAATTGTATTTTGATATTGTGTATTTCATTCACCTGAGTATAATAATTTTTGTTCTGTATGTTTTTGTTTAGTTTTTGTAACTTATTTCATGTATTACAATTTAATATAATAAAATTTAATGTAATACTATACCTATAATAGTAACTGATAACCAAGTTGTTGATGCGGCTATAAATAAATTTAATTAAAAAAATATATTTAAATACCTAAAGGGATTGTTTCCATTTAGAAGCAAAAACTTTAATGTCAAATAACTCGCAAATTATAAGGAATTGTGCAATAAAGTAAATGAATATGAGACGTTGAGAACATAAAGCATTAAACAATCCAAATAATAATTGGATTTAATAAAATTTGAACAATTTAAATTTCTTTCGAAAATATAGCAAAAAATATTATAAGACATTGTTAATAGGCGACAAATGATGCTTGCAGTGTATATTTGCGGCGCAACAAGTGCGCATTGAGGAAAAAATATAACAATAAAATAAGTGAACTGGTGAGGCCAGATAGAAAGTTCAAACGAAGAATTTCGGACAGAATGATCTCCGATTCGGTAGGGTGAGGATCGATTGCCGTCAAGGCATTGTGTAGTAATATTTTTGTGATTAGACCGAGGAGATATAAAACGGATATATGGTCCTCATAGGGAGAATAGCCAGTGGTGGCTCGTGCCTACACACGTGCACACACGAATTAATTCGGTGTGTGTCTTAATCTCTAAACAAGAGATGAATACAAGTCATCTCCTAAACATGGATTTTCAAAAAACCGGCCATTCGGAAACAGCGATTGACTGTCCGCCGTCCGGGCTCTTCCTGGAAGCTAGCCGGCGCGCCGCGGCGCACATTTGGGAATACGAACGAGTAGAGCGCGTCGTAGGCTACCACGGAGCTGGTGGGGACAGAGGGAATAAGTGGCTTAATGGACGAAACGAGAATTCCGCTGTGTGTGATCGCCACGGCGTCTGCGCAGTGCCGATCTCAGCTAGTGCCTTGACAGGTCTCGAAGATATCTCAGCTAGTACAATTTTGTATATTGCTCGCGCAACTTTTCTTGAGCGAAGACCTTGCTTCCCCCTCTATGGCACTATAAACAGTTGAAGACAAAAGCTATCGGCGACTGATGACAATATTCCAAACACATCTTCATTGGCGTAAAATAGAAACTATTTTCTGTCGAAGAACTCCTGTCAGTGATTTTCTCCAAAAAATCTAAAGGAATGACCGAAGCAGGTGACGACCCATCACAGAAGATACCTCGAACCTCTGAGAAAGTTAGAACGCAAATTATTGAGAATGTTGCGAAGACATGCCAGATTCTGCAGAGAATAATTTGCATTGCTTCATAAAATGTACGTAGTGGCAGATTACGTAACTAATACTCCCACTCTACCCGCATTTCTTCAATTTATCGTTCAAGAAAAGTTGCGCGAGAAATGGAAGTACGTGTGACAATGAACGAAGGAAGTGTGAGATATCTCTCCACTGAAAAGAGCTCTCATCTCTTCCAATAAAACAGCGCGCCAAATGCGAACGCATTGCTGTGCAGTGATATTATAACCACATTTTTTATAATGAAGTTAGTTGCAATTTCAAATACTTTTCGAATTAATTAATAATTTCGAATTAATAAGACCCAATTACATTTTGTAAACATTACATTTTTTAATGCGTTTTAAAAAACCGAAGTTAGAGTGTTCGTTTTTCTGTCAAGTTGTTTCGTCACATAGTGTAGACTGCACATTATTTCGATTGTTTTGAGTATTCGGTAACTTGTACTTTTAGCCTAAACTTTTAGCCTATTTGTACAGCGAGCTTTTGGAAAATACTCTATAACGTAGCGAAATTTGCGTGTTCAGACGGAAGATCAGGCCTCATGGCCTGAGCCTCGCCACGTAAAATAACGCATCAATTCAATAGTTAGAGTAAAAAGGTTTTGAATCAACGTGTACAATGGAACTCTTAACCCTCCTGAAAAAACGGTTCCGGCACGTGCTGAGTAGATGCGGGGTCATCCGACTCGAGTACTCGTAGTAAATATTTCGGAGGGATCCTTGCCCAGAGAAGTCGAAGCAGATGTTTGTAAAAAGAAATGACGGCATCTTTCACTGCTAATGAAACATGCTGTTCAGCACCTATCAGACTTCATAAGGAAATCTATGTTTAATTGTCATTGTTTATGTTAATATATATATATATATATATATATATATATATATATATAAAATATATATTATAGTAACGTTTCTCCCGTCGTGAATTAAAACCAACCTCAATATTTTAAACAATTAGGTTTATTCGTGACCAAATTATACACTATAATCCACTGACACTAAAAACTACTTGGTCTATTTACAGATATATTACACTTAATTATTTTTCTTACACACGACTCCGTTCTCTTGATTATTTATTACACAGTTCACTTTTTACACACTATTTATTTACACTGTTCTCTTCTTCTACAGTATACCCAGTCCAATGCACTGTCCACGGTCCACTGCACTTACGCCTAATTCTCTGCGCAGACCACAATTCCCTGCGCAGACCACAATTCCCTGCGCAGACCACAATTCCCTGCGCAGGACCACAATTCCCTGCGCAGACCACAATTCCCTGCACAGACCACAATTCCTGCACAATCACAATTCCCTGGCACAGATCACAATTCCCTGCACAGATCACAACTGCCCTGCACAGACCACACTTCATTGCGCACACCAGGGTCCACTGCACTGCTGTTTACCGCGATGCACCCTTACAGCTCAGCTTCCACTGCAGACTTCAGACCCCGCTGTTCACCCACACTGCACCACTGTTCACCGCAAGCCACGACCCACAGCACAGCTTTCATTCGGACACACTGACGGACTGACTGCTTATTCACTGATTACATACACTGACTTACTCTGACACACTAATTTACACTGACTAAATTCTTACTGGCCGACTGCTACTGACTGACTTCTTACTACTCACTGACGTCTTACTCACTTCTGACTTCTTACTGACTCGCGGCCGCCGGCAGCGGCGCATTTATACCTGCCCGGCGCTCGTCTCCTGGCACCCGGCACATTCTCCGCGTTTTCCCGCGGCTCGCGAATTGTCCGGAACCATCGAGGTCGGGGAGAAGGGAAGATAACGCAATCCACGCGCAGTGAATTCGGCAGCTGATGCAATATTCGTAACATTATATTCTAACTAACCCACCTATGCCCAAACTTACCACCTTCAACAGCAGCATGCATGAGCCGTAAGCGTGTTATCAAGATTTTGCTCGTGAATCAAGCTTTAAAAAAATCTAGGGAGCAGGATCTTCAGAGTGCGAGAAAGGTTTGAACCCTTGACACAATAAAATTACAAAGATTGCACACGCACGAGCGTATAATTTACTCAAACTTTTAGTGGCAAAATTTCATAACAAAAACAAAAAATATAGAATCACACCTTTACAAAGAATGAGCAGAACACAAATGGAAACCTTTACAACACACACACACACACATATGAATGAACATATAATTTACACCAAAATTGAGACTCCGAAATGATTACCCTAATTTCTGCTGGGAATTCCCTTGGAAAATTAAATGTATCTAAGTCTATGCTATTCTGTTTACATTGCACATGAAATCAAAATTTCAATTTATAATCTCCTGCTTCAAAATATTACATGCAAAGAAAAAATGTGTGCTATGCACTAATGTGTGCAAGTGCACTACTCTCATTTACAATTTAACTGTGGCTGAAAATAACAGAATAATAAATGTCCTAATTATAATATTTTATGCAGGCAATAGTGCGTCAAAATGTCTCCTAAATTGATACGGAAATTGATACGGATATTGAAATTCGTTGCCACCCGTGTCCTCAATTTCTTAACACTTTCCTATACTAATGTTTCCCTGCCGACGTGAACTTGACTATTTCTCACGCCTTAACCGTTACCTCGTGGACTTCCCACTTTTGGCCTTGATGGTCGTGCGCTGGTCTCTGCGTCGACGTCGCTCGGTCCCAGCTTCTGCGTCGTAAGAAACGGGATTCGCCTCTGCCGTCTACGTTGTCTTCTTGCGTCATTTCCCGTTCTTCTTCCTAGTCGTTCCGTCTTCTTCCTCGTGCGCCAGGGTCCTCGGCCTCTTCTTCCTCCTCGTCTGCTACCGGCGCCTCTGACTACGCCCACGTTGCGAAAATGTCCCTTGCACTTTGCCGAATACTCGTGCGAGTTCCTCGCTCGTTGCTACGTCTACTTTGCTAAACCAGAACTTTTAGTGCTTCTCTCACAACGGGTAACTTTAACTTCCCGTGTCGTTAATTGAAGGAATACTTTACTGAATCTGCACTATCTCGCGGATGCCTGACTAGAACGTATGTTCGACGCCGAATACTCCTACCTAGTAGTCGTTGCAGCGGCAAACAATATCTAAACTAATGTTCACGAAAGTGTTGGCTCGGCGAGCGGTGATCAAAGTGCTGCTGGCTCGGTGATCGGGAACCCAAAGAGAAGAGCTGCTTACTCGACGAGTGGTGGCAAGAAAAGAGAGCTCCCGCTTGCGGGTTCGCGTATATATCGCCCGACGCCTGGGGAAATTTTTCAGTGGTGGGGTTGCTTCCCCTCTCTCAACCCTCCACAAGGAAAACGTTGCTCGCTAGTTCGCCACCGTCTAGTACGGGCAACGGATACCAGGCTGCGCGTTTAAGAACCTCTGCTTTCCGCGCCTGCTATCCTCGCTGCCTGTGGGTGTTCACACATACGAGACGGTGGCGTTATGGGGTTGCACAATCCCATAACGGCACAATATGTTACGAGTGAGTAGTAATGTTATGAGTTATGTGACAAAAAAGGCCTATCTCGCTAGGGTGCGTTTACACGTAATATACCACGGAGAAGGAGTATGGTCGTAAATGGAGAAGTAGTCACTTGTGACGTCACGGCAGCTGAAACCTAATTCTTCCGGGGTGCGCGGCGCGCAACGTAGTGTGTGAAATGTGAATTGGTGTGCATGGATTGGTAAGGATCTTGACAGTATCGAAGGCGATGGAAGGTGTGAAGGAGCTCACTCAAATACTACACAGTATTTCTCTATAGTATTTGGCTCATTCGCAGATATCAGCTTGTCGGTAGGGTGTCAATTGCCTTGGAGGGCAGGCGGAGTGACAAGAGCGTGTATTTACATGGCGAGTTCGGACAGACATTTCGGTCAGAAACAAAATATTCACAATAATGGGATCTCACAAAAAATATATCAAAACAGAATGTCATCAAGCGCACCGTATGAATTTTTTTCAGTTCCCTTTATAAGAGTATTGATACTTGAAGTTATAGAATATTGTGTAGAGTAAGTGATATTGAAGTTATTTAGGTAGAACTATTAACCGAAATGTCTTTTGCCATCAGTTGTGAAAAAACGAACGCACGAGAAATCTGACACCGGTAGATAGAGGTCGCGTAACGTTCCTGAAGCTGCCGATGCAACGGATGACTCGCTGCGGGAGGCGTGGAGGTCACAAAAGGTCTTGATGCAAAACGCTTCTAAAATAGTTTCTAATACTGCACTTCAGAATTTGGATATGTGGGTTTTGCATGATGTTCTATCAGCTGGCAAAATTTCGTGAGAAACCGAAGTATCCAGCACGATGAGATTTCGGTGTAAGTAAAAATATTACGAAGACCTTTCTAAGGACATTAGGAAAAACAACGCCTACTTCCATTATCAAGACAGAAGTAGAAAGAATAAATATCCTAGGATTCCATGCTTTTTGGAATTCTCGCCCCTAAATTCAGAATTTTCACCAGCAGTTCAATCAAATAATGAAATCTCTATTGCAACTACAAGCCCATTTCTAAATAATTTTGAAATGAAAATGTAACAATGGCAACACAATCATTTGTGTGAGAAAGATGTAGACAAGTGCCATTGTCCATGGAGCAAGCAGAGGAAAAATAAGTATGTTTTAGCGTACAAAAATGCAAAAAACATTCATTTTAAATATCTATGTTCAAATTTCAATATTCTTAGGGGAACCTTCTAGTTTCATTTTGTTTAGGGCCCCTTTAGATATCAATCCCGCTCAGTCGCGGGAAACTGGTTTTGATTCCTAGAGCTGTCAGGTATGATCCCATCTTCACTACTCCCAGTTTATTCCTCTCCAAACATCTCTAACAATATGTACTACTGCCCTAAACAACCACTTAATTATAAATACAGTAAAATCAGTCTAAACCAGAACCTGTACAAGACGGAAAACTGCCTTAACCGGAAAATTTGTCCGCGCCGTTAAGTTAAATGGTATTTTACACAGCATAAAATGGAATCTGTCCAACCCAGAAAGGAAAACCCCTGCAGCGAGAGAAGCCTTTATAAAATGGACTTTTTGTGAAATGAATGCAATTGACAAAGAGACCCGAGAATCTCTTAATGGAATAAATGCCTCTGCAAGTCTGTTTTAATTTCTCTGTCCTTGTGAAATGCGTTTCAGTCGTGGCAGCCGACAGTGATGGTGAGGGGGCTTCAACTGTCAGAGTAGAATTTGACCTGCGGGTAGCTTGCCTCTCAAGATGTATGTGGTAGGGGAATTCCCTCCATCTCATCTCTCTGTATAGGAATTTTTTGCGGGCATGACGTCTGTTCACACATCTCTCGGCCCTGCGATGAGAACCATAACTCCTCGGCCAGAGCTGCATTGTTCAACACCATGAGGATGATAAAGTCATAGTACTCTGGGCTGAGATGAAAAGACGGTGAGCAGACTCACTGCAGACACTAGCAACTGCGAAGGTGTATTTTTAAGTTTTACAGTCCGTTTAAGGCTAAATGCACCGAATAGTACTTGTAGGAAAATTCAATAGATCGCAGCACTATCACAGGGAAATTTACTTTATTACTCGCGCAACTTTTCTTGAACGATGACCTTGATCCCCCTCCCTTGTGCAATAAACAGTTGAAGGCAAAAACTCGCAGCAAAAACAACCATCCAAGCATTAAAACTTCGTTGGCGCGAAACAGAAGCTAGTCAAAGCCAGTTGCTTTCATAGTGCAGAACTCCTGTTCTTATTTAGTGTCAATATCGAAAGAAATGGCTGAGTCAAGTCCAGTTCCGTCAAGGGAGTCACCTAAAACTCCCGAAAAAGTTAAGCACCAGTTTCAGTTTTGACTTTCATTTCACAGCCGTTGGCATTACTTAAAATACTCTAGTGGCCGACTTTGTAACTAATACTCCCACTCAACCCGAAATCGTCAATCAATCGTTCAAGAAAAGTTGCCCGAGTAATACTGATAACGTCTACACCAATGGTCCTATTTTCGATCTGTAAACGGCTTTGACGCCTTTTTAAAATAGAATTTACGCTACGAAGTCCTTTTTCCAAAAATTTAGCAAAAAATCGAATTTGATATTAGTTCTCGAACGTCCGAGAAACAATTTAAAAAATGTGTTCTTATAGCGCGATGGCGATATGCTTCCTGAATCCAACGCCGTGACAATCATGCAAATCGGACGAAAAGCGTCGTAAAGTGAAATTTAGGAAAACACTTCGCCCCCCTCCCCTTTCCGCGGCGTTGCGTCACCCACCCGATTGTTGTGGGCCCACTTTCGGCGCGGCGCACACTGATACCAAATCCCGATTTCGTGGCCAAAAAGCCAACAATCGAAATTTCAATTTAGGGAGTTTTATGTGTCTAAATTGTTAGGTTGGTACGTTAAGCGTTAGGAATAAGCGATACGAGGACTAAGTCGCCAATTTTTCCTGCGTGAATTCGAGTAGAACGTAACCATCAAGGAGTCGTTTATGGTTGTTCGCATACAGCCGGTTTTTCAACAAATTTAAATCGTGTGTAGTTTTTTTGTCTCTGGAGATATTTTGGTGATTCAAAATAGACAAAAAAGATGAATGTAAGTACATTATAAGCTTTTAACATCATATAATAACATTTGAGTGCTTTTGATGTATTGCATATTTTGCAATGTTGTTTTAATTAAATCAAAGACAATCTTCAAATATTTAGAAGTAAAATCCTCCACGATCCTCCGGTCTGAAACGAATTTTATAGTGTACTTCAATCATTTTTAAACATTTTTTTAAAAAAAGGTTGCCCCGATTGGCACCACTTTTCTTAATTCTTCTTTGTCTCCAGCAGCGCTCGACTTCCTCCTAAGACACGTATTGCGCGTTTTGTTTTTGAGTGTTGTGTTATAAATAAAGATCGGATTTTCGTGCAGTAAAAACACCAAAACATGCAAAGTCATGTAATAAATGTTGTTATATTGTACTATTTTTTTGACAAAACAAGTTTTATTTAAATTTTAGTCCATTCTGTTCGTTGGTTTATCGCTAATTATTTATTTTACAGAAATAAAGAAAAAACCTAATGACGAGATAGGAAATTTTCAATGTAATCAAACATTGCATGAATGAAGAAAATAAAGTTTTGTGCCAAATAATTGAAGGATATTTGGCACAAATAAATGAGGAACCATGCAATTTGTCACATGAGGTAAAAGAAAAGTTGAAACTGTTGATTAGTAAATTGAGAATTAAATATCAAGAAAGCAATAGAACCTACTCACGTTTTTGTACGAAAAATGAATCGTGGCTGAAAATTGAGTTTGAATATTCTAAGACGGGTGATAAACTAGTGGGACCCATTCTCTTTCGACGAATGTAGTGAGCGGACTAAACGCAGGCGAGCAAAGGACATCAGAGAACAACAGACACCTAGCACCTAGATATAACAGACCTAGCGTGGAAGAATTGGCCTTTGCAACTATAATGAGTTTGCTTGCTAGTGGAAATATTGATGCGGCGAAAGTTGTGCAGGATGTTTCCGAAGGAACTCCAACAAAGACTAAGACATATAGAACGTCATTATGCAATAACCGCGAGAAACAGATGACCAAAGAAGAGTCTCTTTCACTTCTTGTTGAAAATAAAATGTCTCAAAGTATGTATAACAATATTAGAGCCAACAGCATTTCACATAACTGCACATTGTATCCTTCTTATAAATGTGTTTTACAAGCAAAAAAGGAATGTTACCCTCCCGCTTCAGAAATATTAATTACAGAATCTTGCGCCGAAGTACAACTACTGAGTTGGTTGGACCACACTACACAGCGAATATTACTTCTTCAAAACGAAACGATACCTAGCCTCACTGAGAATGATGCTGTAAATCTAACCTTAATGTGTAAGTGTAGTAGTTTTAAACAAAAATTTGAAAATTATGCTGACCAAAGTGACACGAGTTTTTTTACTTCACTTGTGCCACTTCAAATTGTATATTTTAATATCACAAGCGACCAAAAAATTGTTTGGAAAAATCCTCGACCTTCATCCCCACGATTTTGTCGGCTACTCAAAATTGAATTTTTACAAGAGACTGTTGAAAAAACAAAATACCAAGTTGATTGTATTACTGTATATATTACTCCCTACCATACAATTGTTGACGGTAAAAAAGTGACAGTAATTTACAAGTTGGCATTAACCATGGTCGATTGCAAACTGTGCAATTCTTGGACAGACACATCTTCCAGTCAAAGGTGCTACCTTTGCCACTCTACCTCAAAGCAATTTAACAATGTAGATGCAATGCTCGAAAAAACAATTAAAGAAGAAAAGTTGCAGTTCGGTATATCCTCCTTACATGCTTGGATGCGGTTTTTCGAGTGCCCTTTGCACATTTCATATAAATTAGAAGTCAAGAAATGGCAAAACAGTGAAGACAAAGAGAATATTGAAAACGAAAAAAAGATATTCAGAAACAATTCCGTCAACAATTGGGACTGTTGGTAGATATGCCAAAACCAGGTTTCGGAAGTACGAACAATGGCAACACTGCGCGACGTTTCTTTGAAAATTCTAAAATTTCAGCCACAATTACAGGAATAAACGAGAATTTGTTGAAACGGTTTCACACAATTTTACAGGTCATTTCTTCGAGTTTTGAAATTGATGTACTTGAGTATCAATAATATTGTATAGAAACTGCTCGTTTCTTTGTTGACTTGTACCCGCGGTTTTACATGCCCACTACTGTCCATAAATTGTTGATCCACAATGCACAAATTATTGACTCATCGCGTTTGCCAATTGGACAAATGTCCGAGGAAGCCCAAGAGTCTTACAACAAATTAATAAAAAAGTATAGGCAAGACTTCGCGTGCAAAACAAGTCGCACCGAAAATATGCAAGATGGTTTTTTGCGACTTTTGGTATCGTCAGATCCACTAATATCTAGCGTACGTAAATTACCCACAAGGAAATTCAAATCATTAGAACCTAAAGCAATAGAATTACTGAAACCACCAAGCTTCAATTCACAAATCGAAATGCCAATAAATGAAGGCAGTAAGGATGAAACCGAATGCTCAGATGATGAATATTAAGCTGTTATTTGAATGACACGTGGTTGTGCTGCATTTTTTGTAGTTACATTCATTAAAACTGATAATTAAATAAAGTTTCTCGATATTTTTATTATTCTGAAGTTTGTACATATATATTTCCGAAAAATAATATCAATTTGAAATTAGCGACATCGAATACACACTCACACAATTTTTTTGTCAAATTTAATGAGTTTTCCCACTTTTCGTTCGCCATATTGGATCCGACATTTTGTTTTTCTACAATATTATATCAAATTTGAAATCACAGACCTCCAAATCTTTAATGGACTCAATTTGAAAACCATTTGAACATGTTTTCTAATTTTGGCCACGAAATCGAGCTTTGGCATCAGTGTGCGGCGGCACGGCCAGGCCAGGCGCCGTGCGGCCAGCCCCGTCGGAGCAAGCGGGACTTGCGGAATACGCAAGCCAGACAGTCGGTTTATGCTATCGTCACTTTGCATCTCAATCTATTTTTCGACAGATACCAAACTAGAGATGCTATACTACTATGACAGACCGAGACAAACGGTCTATAATAGTACCTACATAACTATCTTTTACACATATTTCCGTCTTCCTTCGAATACCATCTTAAAATTGTTTGAGGCATTTCTCAAAACATCGATTCCGATTTGGAACTGTTTTTTCAAAGGAACTAATTCTGTAAATATTACCATTATTCCATCTCCTCACATCTTATTTTCGATACATTTTACTTCTAAAGTCATCTGTTATCATTCCACCTTGCTCTAAGATCTTGTAAGATATATTTTACTAATAAGGTCTTCTGTCATCATTCTACCTTGCTCTAAGATCTTCCATTGTCAAATTCCGGAAAGAATGAGCGGAGTATACGCACGAGCTCTTTTATCCTACAACTCGATTTTTGATCTCAAAACGACGTTTTCCTGCTTTAAAGAGTTCTCTTCCCAAGTAAAATAGCCGAAGCTAATTTTAAAAATGTTTTCGAGCTTTCGGACAAATTTAAAAAAGTGCATGATCTTGGCTGTCCGGGTGACGTTGCGTCGAAGGCTGTGTTGCTGATGTTTTGACTATTTTGTCGTGGTCTTCCTCAGGGTTGGTATGCCCATACACACAGGGATGGTATGCCCATGGCATACCAGCCCTGAGAAAGACCACGACAAGATGGTCCAAACGTCGGCAACACAGCCTTCGACGCGACTTCACCCGGACAGCCAAGTTCATGCACATGTCTGGCCGCGGAAGCCTACTACTTCAAATTTGAAAAAGGTGGTAAAATAGCGGGCTGGCGAGCTGCATGCTAATCCAATGCCGTAACAAGCATCGAAATAAGATATTATGAAACATGACTTATCCCAGCTTACTTGACCAGCTAATAAATATGTTATACTCGTATTTGTATAATTTTGAAGGGAATAAATAATTCTTGGTGCGTCATTTCGTACAGACTACGTAAACGAATAAAGGGTAATGAGAGATAATTCCTATATGTTTGCTTGTATTTGGAGCGTGTTTTCCCTTCTATTTTCTTTGTTTTATAAAAAGAAGATTTTCTAGAAAAAGTTATCTGTAGGAATTGCAGTATGCAAAACCAATTGGACGTGACTCTTTCGTGACGTATCGGCCACACTGATATAAATAATATGGAACATTCAAACAAGTTTAAAACCCAAGGAAAGGCAATTGTGTTGTTATTTGCACAATCTCGGCTGTCTCCTTTAGTAATGGAATAATTATAGTGCGTTGCAAATCTGTTGTTCACTGTTTCTTTTCCAGGTCACATTGCACAATTGTGTTTCGCCAAGATTTCTTCCCCTGTATCTTTGAATAGTTCGATTTTAATATTATCTACAGCCGGGGACTTCCCATTTTTCAGTGGTTTTGTCGCCCAATGCATTTCTTCTATCTCTGGTTCTTTTTCGTAATAATACATATTTATCCACTACTCTATTTGTAAGTTCTTCTCATAAAACTTTTTCGTGTATTCTTCCCATCTTTTCGTGATCTCTTCTTTTGTTGTATTTATTTTGACGTTCTCGTTCTTAACATTCGCCATTGTTGGTTTACACTCCGTGGTCATATTTCGGATGACCTGGAAATTTTCTTAAGATCTCCATTTGTCGTTATGTTTTCCGTTCACTTTTATCTTGAATAAACTTTTCTTTATCTTGTCTTGGTCTGGGCCGGAATCCCCTGTAGAGTTTTCTGATTTAAGTCTGGTCATTTGCTTTCTTTGCAGAGAAATATGTTTGAAAAGAAAGAAATATAAGGGCTCCGTTGTACATAACAATAACAATAATAATAATAATAATAATAATAATAATAATAATAATAATAATAATAATAATAGGCACGTGTTTGGAATAAAAACCAAAGTATCTATAGTATTGCTTATACCGTATTATATAATCCATCGAATCTTCACTTCAATGTCTGAGTTTCCAAGAATTTGTAAAACTTCTTTATATTTCACGGAGAAAATCTTGAATTTTCTCTGCGGGTCTGATTCAGTCTGTCCATTGTGAAAACTATTGAGCAGGTTGTTGCTCCAAATGCTTCGGCGGTCGTTCTTTCATCGCCACCTGCCGCAAAGGACAGGGACAGGGACTAGGGCACGAACGAGCCTGGACTCAGGTAAAGTGGCCGTGGGGGAGGGAACCCGGGATTTCCAAGTCCGATATGGCACTGGGACAGTGGTTCGCTAATAGACAACGTGGAAAATGCTCACACCAAGTTCACTGATCGGCTTGCTTACTCGGTGCTCTTCTCTGCTTTACACTTCCTGCTCCACGTCCACGTGTCTACTGCGTCTGTTCAATCACGAGCCACCTCTACCTTTTATAGTTGGGAGCTGACTTGATTGCGAGGCTGAGGAATGCGCTCGGTGTTCTTGGAAGCTGTCCCCCCCCCCCCCGCCTAATCTGCAAATACTAGCTGTCCCAAATATATTACGCCAAGTATCCGTAGACAAAAATTAAAACCTCATTCGAGAATAAGGAAAACCTATGAGAAAATAAGTGAATGTCATCAATGTGGAATTTTTTCATGTTCACAATATGGCCTTTTCTTATCGGGAGTACTCAAGCCTGCCCGGCATCAAATCCTTCTTTTTTAATTGATGTCACAGTTCGAACTCAACTTCAGTATAGTTTACTACCCGGAAAATTGCTGTTATGCAGCGTGTGTTGAATGTCCGAATTCTTTTCTTCGTCACATTTCTTAATGACGAGTAATAATAATAATGACGACGTAATGACGAATAATAATTTCCCTAGCTTAACTGTGTATTGTTTGACCTTTACTATTAATAGAAGCCATATCGTTCTGCCAAAAGTCACAAATCAAATTAAAATTAATACGCTATACACTTGTGTTACGAACAAGAAGCAAACATGTCACTCATCGAGTTCAAGTCTTCTCAGAACAAGAAACATTCTATATTAGATGAAGTGATGTTGAACCTCATACAATGTTGTCAAAGCAAATATACTATTTCCTCGACTGCTCGCTTAGGCGGCAAATTGCAAAACACGTCAATATGCCGAATACTTACACTGTAGGTCTTCTGCGAATTCTTTAGTTCAACCTCGTATGTAGGACAGCTGACAGTAATATTTAAATATGTGGTTTATGAAAGTTTTGGAAATATATTTATTTGTGCAATGTAATTGAATTTCCATCACTATTCAAAAGAGATTATTGTCAAAATGCCACCTTGCGAAAGACGAGGTGTCAAAATTCGTTACACTAGTGTGAACACTTTTCAGTTTTCAACGTCAAAAGTAATTTGTTGAGACCGCAAAGTATGACAGTGGTTTTTAGATTGTACTATCTCAGGTTTTAAAAACATCGATTTATAGAGGCGTATACAGCACTGTAATTCAAGTACCAAATGGCCAATTAAATGAATGTTTGTAAACACTTCTTTCAATATTATTATAGATCCTCAAATAATTATTGCGAAAATCAGAATTCCTACGTTGCTTCTGCATCAGAATCGCTTACAACACCACCAACAAAAAAATCTCTGTCGTCATCTCGAAAGAGAAAAAGAGATTGTTGACTTCTAATTGCATGACTTGGAAAATGGAAAACAAGAGATAGTGAGTGAGCTATCAAAAACATAATTCGAAAACTGCAGAACTCTTCAGTGCAATAAGTCGCAGAGACAACCACTCATTTATCATAATTTACTTTTTTCATGTTACAAACATAAGATGTACAAACTTTTAGAATTTCGTTGGTCAGTCACAAAAGCTTTGTGTTCTTTCTCTTGTATCTACCTGTTAGTCTATACAACAGAGATTGTGAATGTATTGCATGCCTGTCCTAGCGACTCCGATCTCACAGGTCTACCCTTGATTTCGGTACTTTGGAATAAATGTGAATAGAAATAATAATAATAATAATATTAATAATAATAATAAACAAAAATTACACTGTAGATATCTTCGGCATGTAGCCGAAGTATAGTAATATATAGTAATATCTACCATAAGAAGTACCAAGAAATTACAAATTATAATTTACTTTTAGTTTACGAGATAAAACGTTCCCCTATGTTACCAGTAATTGTAGCTCGCGTCATGAAAATTCAAGTCTCCCTCTCATCGTTTCGCCTCTCTTCCTGAAGCGTTGTCGTGGGAGAGGTCAGATCTGTAGCGCTTCCGATGACGTATCGAGGATCTGTGATATTGCCTTCCGCTTACGAAGTTAGGAGAGGTGTCACAGCAGGAGCGGATCCAGCCGCTTATTTTTCGGAAGGTGGGGGTATATTTTGGTAGATAAGTTGTGAGATGGAATAATGGTGATATTTACAGAATTAGTTCAATTTTTTAAAAACCAGTTCCAGGTCGGAATCGATATTTTGAGTAATGCCTCAAACAATTTTAAGATGGTATACGAAGGAAGACGGAAATGTATGAAAAAAATACTTAATTCAGTTTCAGGATGGAAATATCAATATAACATTTGGCATAAAATAATGCATAAAACGGAAACCTTTAGCATCTCGAGTTTGGTATCTGTGAAAAAATAGATTGAGATGCAAGGTGACGAAAGCATAAACCGACTGTCTGGCTTGCGTATCCCGCAAGTCCCGCCTGCTCCGCCGGGGCTGGCCGCACGCCGCCTGGCCTGGCCGTGCGGACAAGAGGGCCCACAACAATCGGGTAGGCGAAGCAACGCCGCGGAAAGGGGAGGGGGGGCGAAGTGTTCTCCTAAATTTCACTTTACGACGCTATTCGTCCGATTTGCATGATTGACACGGCGTTGGATTTAAGAAGCATTTCGCCATCGTGCTATATGCCCGCATTTTTTAATTTTACTCATTTTGGTGCTGCCACGTGGTGGCTACAAATTGTACAGAGTGCGCCAGAGAAACTTACTTATTTGAAAAAATTCCCGCGCGGTGAGTTGGGTGGTTAGAGGGGCGAGAGGGGGCGTATCTGGAGGGGGAAGTTCCAAGTTTTTTCTCCTTCTCCAGTCAGTTGCCATAATGCTTTGCGACTAGAGAGCAGCGGCCTTCGCAGTCGAGAGCTTCTTTTCTAACGGTCCGCTACTTGTTGCTACGCAACGTGCCTTCCCGGCTCTCGCTTTGAAATTCCTCCTCACCAGAGCTCGTTCCTGGCCGTAATTCGAATTCTGTCGTGGTTAACTCATTTCGGGAGTGTAGAAGTGTCGCTAAACCTCAGAAATGGACTTCACAGACATCCAGAACCGCGCGGAAAATATCGGAAAGAGTGAGGCGTCAAGTTGTGCGTTCTCCCCGACGTTCGGCTCGCAAACACGCCGCCGCTGCTATGGGAAATTTCCTGACACCACTTGTTCGAAACGAATTCTGCATGAAGAACGCTTCAATTTCATCCCTACAAACTGGCTGTTGTGCAAGAATTACTGAACGCCGATTTTTGGTTGCCCGTCAAAATGCATGTGTGAAATGCTGATTGACGAACCTGTCTGGAAGACGGCGGTTCGTTTTTTTCAGTGACTGAGGCTCTTCCACATTTCCCGGCTGCGTCAACAAGCAAAACATGCGTTATTGGTGTGGTGTAAATCCGCGGAGCTTCACCCAGAAGTCCACTTAATTGTGAGCGAGTTACTTTCTGGTGTGCGATGTCGGTAATGGGAATAATTGGTCTTTATTTTTTTTGAAGAAAACGAAACGCGCAGTTACGTGAATGAGCTCGTTACAGGAACATGATCGAGGAATTTTTTCTTCCAAGACTCGAAGAATGAAACTTAGGAACGTGTGGTTTCCAGCAAGATGGAGGCCCACAGCACACACAGCACGAGACACAATGAATTTGTTGCGACATTTCCCTGACGCGCCTCATCTCTCAGAGGCGATCTCCAATGGCCGGCACGCTCTCCATATTTGACTCATGGCGATTTCTTTTTATCGGGGTTATTTGAACCCTGGTTCATGTCGATCGACCACAGCCATTAGCACACCTCAAAGAACAACATTCGCGACGCCATTGCCAAAACAATACTCGATTGTATGCTGCAAAGAGTGATTTGAATTTCAAAATTCGATTCATTCCGTGTATGCGCAATGGAGGTCGCCATTTCCGATGTCATTTTCAAGATGCATGAAAAAAATTGGGAATATTTGTATTCTCAATAAAAAAATTAAAACCATAACTGAAGTACTTTGTTTTTATTGACCTTTCAAATAAGTAGTTTCTCTGGCGCAATCAGTACTAGTGTCGGGACATTTAACGCCTAAAGAATGATTGAAACAAACGCTCTAAATATTACAGTTTTCCAACTTTTTGAAAACATACTTAGTAAAGGCCGTCTGAAAGTGGAAACATTAAAAGCACAAAAAACTCTAGATGAATGATGGAAAAAATATTCAGCACAAGTTGTGAATATTTGCCTTTTTCACTGTAGGAAATATGGTTAATATTAAATTAATTGGTGATTTCTTTCCATAAATACATTATAAGTTAGTATATTTTATACCACTAGTTTTTTCAGGATGGAAATAATTTATAACATGTGGCAATAAAATAATGCAATAAAACGGAAACGCTCCCTAAATCAGAATATTTTTTTTTTTGTTCGCAACGACTCTGGCTAACACAGTTTTACGTAAAAGGAGACCCTGAAACAATGTTTTATGTAGTTGTTTGGCTTCCACATAGTAAACCAATCCTGCATTTTTTTCTTTGCATTAGTTTCGTCCTCATGGTCAAAGATCCAACGTAGTATTTCACACAACGAACTACACTTTTTTTGTGAAAATCTTCAAAATACTAACAAAAATTTCTTTTTTCTGACAATCTTGAAATACAATTTTTTTTTTAAATTACATATAAACTGCAAGAAGCCTATCTCTTTCTTATGAAATGTGAAGAAAGTAAATGAGAAACGGGCAATTAGTATAATAATACAATAAATAAATAGAGATGATTGTCAGGTATCAATATCTTTAATTCCCACT
This sequence comes from Gryllus bimaculatus, assembly GCA_017312745.1. NCBI lineage: Eukaryota > Metazoa > Arthropoda > Insecta > Orthoptera > Gryllidae > Gryllus > Gryllus bimaculatus. Next base: position 6,069 of record BOPP01000010.1, on the reverse strand, counting down.
AATGCGATCGCGTAGCGATCGAAAATGTCATTAGTGAATAAATATTGATACTGACAATATCTCTACTTTATTTATCAAAATAAAAAAAGGTATCTACTTCACCAACAATCGCAATTAATATATTACAAGCTGCAAAAAGAAACGGACACTTTCAGGGTTTGTAAAAGAAGAAACATAAACTTGAACAATTTAATTTGAACTGTATTAAATAACATTTAAGAAATAAGCACAATATTATTTTTACACCAATGTATTAACCAATGGCTGCCATTAGACTACAAGACTGTAGGTTATTCGCCTCATTGAACTGTGGATCAAAAACTGACTCATCAATTGTTCTTCATCCAATTCATCTTCATCTCACTTTTCTTTGGAGATACCTATGGAACATTTAAAGATGTTTAATGCACAAGAAATATACATTAACTAAGAATTTTTTTGTAAATTTGATTTAAATATTTAAATGTGTATATTTTTGTAAAATACTTCCTTCCTGCAAACGAAACGCTTACTGAAGAACCTCAATATTCAATTCTCGATTCATTTTCAGGACATAAATGTAAAACTAGGGAAAAATTACCCCACCCATGGAACCAATCCAGGTGTCTCCTCCAAAAACAAAAAAACTAATAAGTTGCTCCTATACATCGAGGTTGCTTTATATTCAGGATTGGAGACAAAAAAAAAATATTAATAATTCGAAAATCACTTTATTGTTTTTCCAAAAATATTTCCATGACGATCTCTACACTTTTGCATGCTGTTTTGAACCAATTGTCGAAGCACTTTGCCACTCTGATTGAGATATTCCAAAACATGCCATCTGAATGCAGCAACCGCTTTTTCTTCAGGGGTCGAAAAAAACGTTGACTCGCTCAGTTTGTCTTTTACGTACGGGAATCAAAAAAGTAATTCGGTGCGAAGTCAGGACTATACGGCGGATGACTCATCAATTCGTGTTTTGGGCCGCTCAAAAATGCAGTTGTTTGAGCGATGTGTGGAGAGCTCGCATTGTCGTTGGTGAAGAGTGATCCGTTTTCGAGGTTGGTTTTCCTGATATCTTTGAAAGACAGCTGGCAAACAAATCGTGTGACCACTTCAGAATTGATTGTTCTGGCGTTGTTCTAGTGGTACGGTTGCGAACATCGTCCGTTTTTTTCGAAAAAACAGCGACCATCTGTTTAGAAGTGCTTCGTGCAGCAAACAACTTTTGTTGGATTTTACCAATGCTTGAAACACCCATACAGTCGACTGCTGTTTACTTTCGGGCTCATACGCGTAATCCACGAATTCATCAGCTGTCACGATGTTCATAGACGCGTTTTTCGAAGCCCCGCAATCGTATTTTTTGAGCCTATCTTTCGACGCAATCGACACGACGCCTTTTTTTGGAGCGATTGAGAATTGTGGGATCCAACGCGAACATTTTTTTGACTAGTCCAAATGTTCAATGCAATATTGAATGATGCCTGGGTCCACAAATGCCTAAGGTTGTCTCAATCTCACGATAGGTCACATGACGATTCTTTGCACTATCAGTTCACGCACAGCATCAATAGTTTTCGGACAACAACTGATTTTGAACGACCTTTCGCGAAATTCGTCTAGGAGTGAACTACGAATCACGATTGAATTCAGGCGCCCCGCGGCACCATACCATCGATAAACACTGGTCCTTGATGGAGCTTCATCGCAAAAATTGAATTTTTAAGTTCATCATGCCTGTTGCTGAGTTAATCCACGTCGAAAGTTGTAAAAAATAATCGCACGAAAATGTTCACGATTTAATTCCATATTTGGGCCAAGATGAATCTTTTAAGTTACTGTAAACAAAACAAATAGCGCTCGTACGTAAAAAACGTTTTGAGTACGTATAACCTCAAAGCATCCAACTTTACGATAGAGCTGTCAGTTGCCATTGCATTGCAACTGATTGCAACACCAGGGTTGTCAAATCCCGAAACACAAAAGGCAACTTTCGTACAATAGCACACTGAGAGTGTATTTCTTTATGTAATTCTCTAATGTAAAAGGATCTCCACAAGATTATTACTAGCTCTTAAAGCTAAAGATTTACTACTAGCTCTTACTTAGCCATTAAAAAAATTTACATTCCTTCATGCAAAGTACAATAAACTACACAGTTAACTAGCATTATTTTTATTTTAAAACAAGATTTTTGCAAATAATTAGTGTAATCTGCTTTAGAGACTACAAATATCCACTTAAAAAATTGCTCTAAAATTGCTCCATTAATTAAATCCCTCAGTCATTGCCAGGGTCACCATCCAATAGGGTTACCATGTTTTCATTACTCCAGTTCTATATTATTAAAAAGAAATGTCTTCACTCTCGTAAATTGATTTAACAAACAACTGAAGTCTTATGGCCACCTCTTGAAATACAACTTAAAAAATACCTTCAAAATATAATTACTACAAAGTGAATGAATTTTTGTAACAAGCTTTTAATGAGGAACTGACAATATTAATATAATACATACTAACAAAGTTATTAACAAGATGTTAAATTGAAAATCTTTTTCTTTTGAACCTAACAACTCCCAAAACATTCTTTAATCTTATGAAGAAAGGTTTATTTATATATTTTATTTACTAGGAAGTACATAAAATATATAAAAAAGGACGAATATATACAACAATACAATATATTCATTATGTTCTCATTTTATTTTTAGAAATTGGATGAAACAAAGCTCAATAAAAAGAAATTAACATGATATTCTAACACCTCAACAAGAAAATTAATTGTTAAAACCTGAGCACCTTTTTCTCAAGTTCATTTTCTTTCTCCAAAGTAGCATTGCTCTTCATTTTTAGATTTAGAATTGTCAATCTCAGTAGGTTTTTTCAACAACATGCAACAACAATTTTAATGCATAAGCTCTGAAGGCAGTCTCCCATTAACTTATTTTTCTTATCAAGAAGAAACTCTGCCCCAAAATAGTCAATGATTTTCAAAATACAAAATTTCTAGAAGGACCTAAATTCATATGCAAAAGCAGTAGAATGTGAGAGAGTCAACTATCATGAGAGTGGGAAGGAGATAAAACAGTTTACTGAAGTCCTTCAGGTAACTGGAGATAGGAACACGCTGAATAACTGACAAAACTGAAATAACTCATTGCAACTACAGACTGAATAAACTCATTTCCTTTGGAGTGCCATGAAAGCAACAAGCATCAAAGAAGATTATTTTCTTCCAATCCAGTTTTTGATGGAGTCAATCTAGCTACATTCCAAGCAGTGGATAAAATAATCCCTAGCCAGAAGTTGATGCAAGTGCATCACCTACTAATTGTGACAGTAATGACAAAAATCAAGTTCATACCAATGTCATCACAAAGCATTAGGTGAGGTGACCATTCTTCAGTTTCAAGAACTCTTTATTAGTTTATGAGTCAAGTTAGTGCAGAAACTTGGAATGATGCAGCCAAACAAACAGTTTTAAAGAAAAAAAAAACTGTTTTCGTCTTGTGTCCTTAAAGTTCATTTCCACAAAATCTCCAGATCAACTTTTCAGAATATTTCAAGACTGTTAATTATATACAGAACTTCCCCAAAGGACATGAGCAAAATTCTGTAATATGAACAACATAAAATCATCAAAATAGCACTCAGAAATTATCTCTTTTCCTCAACTACAGTGACTCTTCAATAATCGCAGAGATGTAACTCATTTCTCAGAAAATGATTTTCATTGATGACACATTCCTACTGAACATAATATAAGGTATGTTTTAATGATCGCTTGTATTTGGTTATGCCCGGAAGCTCTCTGAACCGATTCGAGTCAAAATCTGCCGCCACCTCCACTTCAGCTCAGCTTCTGCCCTCGGTTTCACTGTTGTGCACAGCGCTAGTGTCGCATGCGTGTCATCACCTCGCCCCCTCCTCCCCTCTTTCTTCTGCACCCCCCTTTGGATGGACAGTGCTGCCTGGCTCTCATGATACCAACATAATTTCTCTTGCTAGCACTCTCACCAGTATGGTCACAATGTGGAGAGACTCTCCTGGCGCACTATATTAGGTACTAACTGCCCACAGGCTTACAAATTCAATAAATGAAACATTGGCAAGATTACTCTTTACAGAATATGTAGGTTTTTAATCTTTCCAGAACATTTCGATGATACAAAATGGGCACAACAAAGCATACAAAACTTTTATTACATTAACAAACAAAAAATATAATTAATCATCAGAGAGATGTTTTAAAATGAATTACAATAAGATTTTAAAAATAATTACACAGCTATTAATATACACTGACAAAAAAGTGTATATTTTTTCTCATAATTACCTCAATAAGACCAGTAGAAAATGCATATCCCGTCATAGCAACAGTTGCTACTAATGCAGCTAAAAATTGATTACGTCGTTTGTTTGGAAAGTAATTTTCAGCGTCTTCTTTGGGTTTTTGTTGCGAAGTTTTATGAGCTTCATATTCTAAAAGAAAATAATTTACTTCAATTAGGCCATTTAATAATTTATAATTTACTTGATTAAATTTATGAATGGCACAAAGATTGAGAGAACTGAAAATTGAAATTAATAATGTGACAAAACTATTAATTCAAGTCACCATGAAACTTTGTGCATAAAAATCAACATTTATTTTTTTGCCTCTAAACAAACATTTCTGTGAAATTGTATCAGCTTTAGAGTACCAGGCATTCATATACGAAAAATGGACTTCACTAATTTTTGCACTGCTTTCTATCCCTTTCGCTTGAAATAGAGTTTATATTTTGAGTTCAATTAATCTAAGCTGTAAAATTTGGTTCCTACTCGTTGAGATGCAATGATGGATGCCGGAACATTTTTCAATTTTCATTAATGTTTTTCAATTTTTTTTTTCTTTTTCCCAACCTATGTAATAGCTCAAATCTAGGAGTTGATGTTAAAAGGGATATGTCCGGGAAAGAGAACAATGCATCAATACAATAAGAATTACCTTGCAAGGAGCTGGCAAAGTAACGCTGTGATATCCTCACCACAAATCGTACTAAATTGCTACATGCTTTGAGGTGGTTTTGAAGGGCAGCATTTAGAAACGGTGCTTTAAGAAGAGGTGCCAAGTATGCATATACTGTGGCATCTAATGTAGATGGATGAGAACCAAAGAAAAATTCTTCTTCTCCCAAACGAATGGACAATGCAGTTAAGCATTTCTCTGCTTCTGCATGAACCTGTATCAACAAAACCAAAAATGATCAAATTATAGAAAAATACTGGTAAAATCCTCATTAGTATATTAGATAAGTGATTTTACCTTGCAAAAGGTGAGATCAAAATTTTTTATTTTTATTTTGAAAAACAATAAGAAAAGCCTAAGTTTTCCAACTCAAAATACTCCACAGGAAATTTTCAGGAAGTTTTTGTTTTTTGTGAAATAACTTTTTGAAGGCTGAAGTTAGTGAAAAAATGGTTTTGTCAATTTTAAAATCATTAAATTCTTTACAGTTTGTTCTATAAATATTAATATATTTGAATTTTTAAGATAATTGTAAATAAATACTAATGTTACGTTTTTAGTTGTTATTGAGATTGAACTTTTATATACTTGATTATATATTGAGACTGATCTTGAAAATTCTAGTAGGAGTGGCAGTAGTATGTTCCACCAACTAACACATTTTACTTACATTAAACAATAGCATTTTTACAGAATAAAAAGAAAAGTTATTTTAATAACAATAACAATAATAACAATAACAACAACAATAACTTCTTCTTCTTCTTCTTCTTCTTCTTCTTCTTCTTCTTCTTCTTCTTCTTCTTCGGTTTTTGCAGGGGTGTTTAGAGTTCTATTGAAGTTGATTCAATATTTTACTGACTCGCAATTTTGAAATGATTTGATGCCTTATTTTACGAGACGAGACTCACTCCATGAGACCTGCTCTTCCATCTGACCACGCAAATTTCCCCAAGCTATAGAGTATTTTCCACAAGCTTGTTGTACAAAGTGTAGGCTAAATGTACAAGCTACCGAATACTAAAAACATTCTAGATAATTTGCCGTCTACGAGTTTATATATATATATAT
>BOPP01000009.1:19599058-19621895 GCA_017312745.1 Gryllus bimaculatus | reverse complement strand
GTTCCATCATCTTTATTCACATTATATATCAATATCATAAGGGAGTCTATGAACAGAATTTAAAAAAAATTATTTATGTATAGTAGTATAGTAAAAATAAAAGTCATATCAAAGCAAACAACAGAAGTCAAAAAGGGATTTAATGAATTATTTACAGACACAAACACAAGTCACATTTTCTTGCCAGTATTTAATTTTGTGATATTGTTAAACGAATTGTCTTTCGGAGCTTTTAGGAGTTTCTTTGATGGTTTTATTCGAGTAAAAATGAAAATAATACGCAATAGTTTAACGTTCTTTTTATTCGCAATTTAAGATTATTATCTATAGGATTATAGAAGCTTATTTTACTTTGGTCTCCTACGAGTATTACCGCTATTTGAGAATTGCTTGTTTGCATTCCTTATTCGCAATTGAGAATTTTGCTTAAATTATGCATAACATTGACACGACATATATAGCATGTTGTAATTTAGTGGAATTTATGGCACTGTAGAATGAATAAAATTTCTACGCAGACTGGGAACCGATCCCACTACAGCACAAGTTCTAGAACACCACTTCGACTCTGAGCCATTCTTTCACCGGTCTTATACACCACTTATAACAACACATTTTATATTACGAAACTTTGAAGCAAAATTATGTTTACCAAAGTTAATGTCAGTTCTGCTTTACTGGCAGGAATCACGAAAGTGTTTTTCCTCTGTACTGTTACTACTTAGCTTTCAACGGCCATTAAAGTATTTTATACGCTCTCCAATAAAATAAATTTAATTATAGTTCGATCTACAGAACGTAGTTTCGAAAATAAACGTTAGATAGCGCTGTCGGCAAGCAGGGATGTCCAGCGCCATCAACCTCTCGGGCCAAGGCATTTTCGACGCGAAATTTTGTTTCTAAGAGTGGACATTATCATTTTTTTCAATAGATTAATCGCTTTAAATTAAACTTTGTTGTTAGATATGGAAAACGACGTTTAAGAGAATTATGCTGTCTCATTTTCGTTGAAAAATCTCATTTTTCGAAACTTGAAAAAAATCCAAATTGTTCAGAGTCTTCTTACAACAATTATGAAAAAAATTTATCATGAAACGTGTTTATTAAAAACATCTTCAAATAAGGTCATGTTCAAATTTTCAAAAAGATGAGTATTTTTTACGAAATTCTGTGTCGAACAGGCACTTTTTATCATCTTTTATCAATGTTTTCTTAAACACCGAACATTTTTTTATTGGTTTGGCACCTTAGATAGCACACTGAACGCTTAAGAGAATGGTGCACGTCTCATGTTCATGGAAATGCCTAATTTTGCGAAAATAAAAAAATAAAAAATCGGTGTCTCCCAACAACTACAATGGTGAAGATACTATTTTTTTGTTCATGAAATGTGTTCATAAATAATATCTTGCAATAAAGTCATGTTGAATTTTTTGAAAATCTGAGAACGTTTTGTGTAATTTTGTGACAAACAATAGACCGCTCCCAATTGACTGCCAATCGTAGACTTGGTTTACGTAAGAGAGGTAATTCCAGTAGGAAGCCTTCCAAGTTAGAATTTGCATATCATTTCATTATTGTTCGTTTCATACATTCAAGCTTTTGTTATACGTTTGCAAATTAATCTTTTACAATTTATTTTAAACTATTTTAAATCGTGATCTGTAAGCGACTTAAACGTGAAAACGAATAGATGATTTTGCTTTGAATAATAAAATGTGGAAATGAAGAGTAGTGCGGGTAAACCTAGTAATTGTTATTAATATAACTATTTTACTTCAGTTTTAAAATTTTGTATCCATTTTCTTTTTACTTGCCCGGATTTTCATCAATGTTAATTTGCAAAATGTTACGCAACTTTTCTTGAACGATGACCTTGCTTCCTTCTCCCTGACTCAATAAACAGTTGAAGGCAAAAACTCGCAGCGAGAACTGATGACAACATTCCAAAACATCTTCATTGGCGAGAAATAGAAACATTTTTCTTTGTAGGCGAGAACTTCTATACGTTATGATCTCCAAAAAAAAACTAAAGATATCACCGAAGCAGGTGATATCACAGGAGATACCTCGAACTCCTGAGAAAGTTAGAACGCAAATTATTGACAGTGTTGCAAAGACATTCTCCAGAATTTGGCATTGCTTCATAAAATATAGTGGCCTATTTTGTAACTAATAACCCCCCTCAACCCACATTTCTTTAATCCATCGTTCAAGAAAAATTGCGCGGGTAATATCACATACGATTTAGAGGTCATTGTTGCATGTTCAAACACATTGTTGAAAAGCCTTACTGATATCAGAAGGCATGATGACGGCCGGAGTTCGTTCGCGTAACTAATAATTTTTTTACGGCTAAAATACGGATCGCGCACCGTTGGTACATTTATGTAGAACGTGAATACACTAAATTCAATGACATAAAGCTGTTTTCGTTTAAACTTAAGAATGAAAAAAAAATGTTTTTCACGCTTCGTTTGTTTAAGAATTTTTCAAATGGTAATTGAAGTGTGTGAGAGAAATTGTCATATTATGATATTCCAAGCTATTACAAATAAGGTAAGAAAGTACGTGCTGTTGTAGCAATACTAGTTTGCTAATTGAAATATTAAGCCCCGAGAAAAGTCTTTGGATTTAATTTACGTTTTTATTAAATGATTATTATTTTTTCACTGATACTTAAGCACTAATATCCCTTGAGTACGACACTAGTACAAAGAGAGACGAATTTAAGAAATATCGCTTATTGAATTTGAAGATTACAAATTTATTAAATTGAATTGATGCCTTATTTTCCGTGGTGAGACTCAGATAATTAGGCCTGCTCTCCCCTTGACCACACAAATTTCGCTACTACCTCAAATAGCGGAGAAAGGAAACATTTTTTGGGCGACGAATTGGCGATTTGAAGTTAGCTCATGTTTCTTTCAGGAATGAAGATCTTTTATATGCTGTAAATCAACAAGGGACAGCCGACTTTACATCCCCTCCGAAGGAAAGAGCCCTGAAAAATCCACGGCTTCGATCGCGTTTGAACCCGCGAACTTGGGTATAACAGTCCGATACGTTGTTACACCATCACCGCCGCAATTTTAGAGTTAAAGATTCTTTTTTATTTTATCCCGTGTGTTTTTAATACAATTGGCATTCAAAAATGTTCAGTGAAATATTATCTAAGGCAAAATATATTTACGATCAGAAATCAAATGTTTTGGACATTAAGAGCAATTACATGTAAAATCTGAACAATTTCTGTGCATAAAAGGTAATAAATAAATAAAACTTTATTTAGATATTAATCTACAACGAGGTAGAGTTATATTACACACAGACGACCTTGTAATTATGTAAGGTTTATGTTTTCATTCCAACATCTTATCAGTGTGTCTATCTGCTTGAAAACATGTGGAAACTGTTTTATTGCGGGCTTACTGTAATACATGAGCATGTGTTCTTATACACATTGCTCCAGTTCAAAAGGTACACATGATGTGTGATTTAATAGCATGTATACAGGTTGAGTGTTGCTTTCCATTATGTTTACAAAATGTAATTTGTCAAAATGGGTAGTTCGAAAATAAAAATAATATTTTCGTAAGGAATGTAGGGCGTTTTTTATATAATATTGTTGGTCGCTAAGTTGCAAACCGAAAACTGCAATTTTTTTTCACATTTTAAGTGATAAGCATAGCCAATAGTAATATTTCGATTTCTACGCTTCTCTATTAGGCTCAGTGTTTACCACCAAAAATTTAACATACACCCTGAAATTAAACGATTAGTTTCAAATTTTCAGAGCTTCGCATATGGCAACATTCTATTCGGAAAAGATCTTGTGAATTATTTAGGTGTCTGATGTTTCCATAGACAAACGTATTGAAGGATAGACGATCAGACATAATTGAGAAAAAAACAGTTGTTTGTTTTCAAAGATCCAGAAAAGTCGTATGGTGACGTCACAATCTACGAATATGTCAAAAAGTCATCTATTACACACATGAGCTAGAAAAATCCACGTTTTTTGTATCAGAAACCCACAAAACATGCTTTTCTGTCAAAAATACTTCCTCTATAGTGCGTGTGTGAGATAGAATAACTTGAAACTCCTTCAAAAAAGCGCTAAAAATAAACTAAAGAAATTTAAATTATTGCATTATTTTGTTTTTGATTTCTTTGAGGAATCTTAAAAGACTGAATTTAGATTAAAGAGTAAATACATACTTAAAACAACAACTAGAATTTTGTAATACTTGGAACACTTACGTTTTTAATTATGAGCCTGAAACATAATCTGAATTCGGCGTCAAAAAGTAATTATAAATCACCATATCTTTAGTTGTCTAATTCACTTTGAATTTTAAAACTTATCTCTTCATTTTATGAATGATTTGTGTTGTTTTGTTGTGCTGAGAAACTCTACTACGAAAATTAAAATCATAACTTAAATTGTCCGGCTGCCGACGAATTAAGCAATGACGAGAAAATTATGTAATGCAGCGGGAAAAAGCAACGAATATCCGTCAGAAAAAATCCTATTGTAGAGCCCAGGTAAAGAAAAAGTGAGTAAATCCAGTTGATAAATTTAGAAAAAATACTCTAAAACGTAGAACCGAAATTCTACTTTAAGAATTTTAAAGATGATTAAAGTCTCGTTATGCATGGAAATTTCCATTGAAAAATTTGGAGCCCTTTTAAAGAAAATTTTGTTTAAGCTTCTTTGTAAATGCGAAATTTGAATGTCCTTTCACAGAAAAATATGTTTTGGAAAAACTTCCTTGGAAGTCATTTGAAGAACTAAGAATTGTAATGTTTCCAAGTCGCTGAAAATGTGCATATTAACAATGTGAAAGATTTTAGAAAACTACATTTCCATAATTCTTGAAAAAACAAAAGAATACTCCAAAATGAATTTCATGTCATTTTTAACGAGCAATTTACACTATCCGTACGAAAAGTTTGAAGAAAAAATTTGGATCCATATGTGAGACAATTGCGTTTGAGCGCTTCTAAAAATGCGGAATTTTGTCCTCATTTTCACAACAAACGTTTGGGTTTTCGAGGAACTTGATCAGAAATCATTTAAAGAACATGTACTCATTAATACAATAAACTCAACTAATCACAATTAATAACAATATTAACGACGCAAGAGATAAGTAAGATTTCTTAATTGTTGATAAAACAAAAGAATAGAGCAAACACGTTTATGCCATCTCGTAGAGTATTATCCCTAACAAAAGTTTAAAGAGGAAGTTTAAAGAAAGAACATTCCAGCCATTTTTAGAAAATCTTATATATTATTTTTATTACTGTACATATTGCTTTTAATATTGCGCGAAAACTAAGAAAAATTTCCAAAAAATGTAATGATAGAACTAGCGGGTAATATCCTAGGAACATTATTAAGTCTGTTTTACACGGTCATTTCTTCATCTTTTTTCTATACAGAAGTATGGAAAAACAACGTTCCTATATTTTGGTGTCGAAACTGGATGAACGTGATTCCTGCGTTGTTCACGGTCATATCTCGTCTGTACGTAATAATGATGAAAATCATTGTGTAGTACTGGAATTAAGTTACACAGACTATTTTTTGAAAGAAGTACTTACATATATTTACAGACAAAACATACACAAGTTAAATACCCAGCCATTTACATGAAGCTACCGGCAATCTTTTTTCCCCGTTAGCCGCGAAACCCCCCGACCTGGGCCTCCAGCCACGCCGCACGCCGCACGCCGCACAGTGTGTGATTTCAGGATGCTAGCCGCTCAAAATTATTTTCTCGCAAACTACTCATTTAATTTTGACGAAACTTTGCACACTTTCTTACCTAAAGGTACTTGATCATCTCTGATGATGGTGAAGGTCGCACATATAGGGTTATAAGTACGATTCCAGTTCATTCACAGAAAAAAATGGAAATCACTTCTATCAAGATATGGTTAAAAAATTCACCCACAAATGTTTGTACAGAAAAAAACACGAATCAATGACTATTTACACATTATAAAGATACAATTTTTGTGTTCTATATTGATGTATTTCGCAACTATTGAAAATTTTTGAAACACAGTAACAGTTTCGCTTGATCTGAAATTTCCTGTGATTTTGTTTTTGGCGATTTTCTGATGAAAGGATCAGATGATACTAAGAGTCTGTGAAACAGTTCAGTATGTGCATTCAGTCTCGAAGATTTCCGTGAGAAACATTCTCTGAAACGCCTGTAGTTTTTGTTACGCGCTTCTTGCACTTCCTCTGAAAGTTGCCCGTTTGGCAGAATATTGCTGTCAATTACATCTTCACCATGAACAAGAATTTATGCACAGATACTGGCATGTAGTGCCAATTATAGTGTTTCAAGAGAAGTTATTTTGTGTCTTTAACATATGTCCCAAAATTTGACTTATTAATTTCATGACCTCAAGCAAGAGTTTCCAGAATTATTTTCAATATGTGAATTAAATCTTCATGAATTCCAGTAATAGCAGCGCTGAGAGGTTTGTTTTTGAAAACTCTTCGGGGCAGTATTGCCGTCATTACTATTACCATATCCTTTCTTCGCCCTGTCAATAATTAAATCCAACTCTTTCTAAAATCGCTGGATTCTTTCTTTCTTGCTTCTACAGTTTTCTTGTCTTCATCACTCCTAATGGCCCAATTTTTTTACTTCCAAGCGGTAAGCAATGTGTATAAGACATTTAAAAAATCGAATCATGGTATGTAAAGGTGCCAAGCCAAATTCCAATATACTTGAATTGATCTGTTTATGCTTTGAGCAATCCATAACATTCACTTCTTTAGGTGTTGCAGTGCATATGTAACACTTTAGTGATGAAGTATACTACGATAAACTACTACAGGCCTTGCAATGGTGCACAGATGTTTGTGGGTAACTACAATGTTTTTAGTTTCTGTCACGAAAAATATTTAAGGCACTAGCTCTTCTATTTGAGGGTACACGCTTCCCATTTAATCCCTAATGACAGATTGAGTTTCTTTTACGTAACTGATTTATTAGGCCTACAAAATCGAGTTGATGATCGTGTATTTTTCCATATAATATTTTTACCTCTTCTCGTATCTGAATAGAGCTGTTGTGGCACTAATGATACACTAATATATTTGCGTCCGACTGGTATTCACTATCACGATTTATTTGTTTGTAGCAGCTCTGATCCGCCGCACCATCATACACCCACTTCGAAATTAGCACTCATTGTATTTTATCTGTCTCTGTGCTTCCAAGAACATCACACCTCACTTCACTCAATCTAGGAAAGGTGTAGTCCAATAGCGCTTGCAATTTAATTTCTACTTTCTGCTCTGTGGCGTCTACACTTTCTTTTGGAGAATAAGATTTTACTTTGACCTCTTTCAAAACATGATAGCGCGGATAGAGTTCAGTCATAGTCAAGAGCATTAATGCAAGAGTCTGGTCTTCATTCATACGCCTAGGCTTTCTAGAAACCTCTTCTCGTGCTTTTAACAATCTTGTAGTTGAGGTGAAGCAAGGGAGAGCTCTGCGACCATTTTTGTTGCATTTTTTTACCAGAGTCTCTGAGACATTTTTAAGTAGCTGCAACTAATTCAGAAGACGTTGCTGTATCGACGATAGCCTTCACCTGTCTTTGCTTTGTAGCATCAATAAATAACTTTCTTGGTCGTCCTACTTTTGTTATAGAAGATGAATTTAGAGTTAGCCAGAATTTAGAATTTGATGGACCCACACAACGAAATTTCTCTTCTAATTCAATTTCTTTTGAAAGCCACAATTCGTTCCGTGTCAAAAATGTCTCTTCACACCTTGCCGATGTTTGCCATCGTCCACTAATTTTTTAACACAGCTTAGAAATTGCGATTTTAAGTGATTTGCTGATGTCTTCTGAACAATCTTCTAAGCGTAGTTGCAGAGTTACATGCTGTAACACCTTCTCGTTCTGTTTGTACAGTATTTAAGCGCCATACCTCGAAAAGCGCGCGTCGCGTAATGAGTGGCATCGTCACTGAAAATAATATATTACGATTGAGAGAGTAGCTAGAAGCAGCTGGAGTGTGATTGAAATCATGAGGAATAGTCTGGGTAATACATCCATGTTGAGTTTACGGCGGGAAGTTATGGGGATAACTTTATAACTCATGATAAAGAAATTAAAAAATATAAAAATCAAAAATTTTAAGACTCCATTATGAGAGTCATTTTAATATTTTTTTATTTAAATATCTCGAAATTAATATAAAACTAAAGTACAAACTTTACTGAATCCGATTCAGTCAGATTTATCAGTATATCTGCAAAGTAAAGGCATCAATGCGTGCTTCTTCTAAACTCTGCACAAAGCAACTGCACCGGGCTCACGACGTTCTGCCTGAAAGGGTAACTTGACCGCTCTGTTTAGGCAATATTTCTTCCGCCAGCGATAAACAAACTGTGCACCCATGTGCTCTCACTATCTAAGAAGGCATTAGTTTCATCAGCTTCTCGTAAATGCTGAGTTGGGAAAAGGGTATTTTGAGCGGCTAGGTTCGTCAAATCTCACACTGTGCGCCGGACCGGTCTCCGCCTCGCAGACCACGTGCTTGCGAGCACTGGAGATATCGCCCACAGTCCTTCGACTCCACACATATCCCACGTGAGAGAGATCCCTCTTTGTGTACTTTTGTGAACGCACGGAAGGTGAAATACACGTTCACGCCGCTGCGGTGCGACAATTCCTACCCTTAAGGGTATCTATGGCCAATCCTGCAACATAAAGAGAAACAGAAGGACAAAAGTGACTTTAGCCTACTGGCGCGCGCATTGCGTGTGTAGAATTGCTGTTTATGTTTCAGGTCTCATTTCTCTGTTTCAGGTTACTCTTACTCCAGGAAGGGGTTCGGTCGCCTATACTTCACCCGTTGATCGGGTTGATCTCCCACGTGAGCGCAAACGGCGTTGCGTTAAGAACCCGGAGGGCTCGCACCTCCCCTCGCCGCCTCCTCTGGCACCATGTTCTCGGCGTCCTGAAGGCTCGTCGACCAGCCTTCTCTAGGGGTTGTGCGTAAACCTTGCCACTAACCTTTCTTAAAGTTTATTTCCGGGCGGGCCTTTCCAGACGCCACATCCCCCTGGCGCCCCTCGGCAACCCATAACGTCAGAAAGACCGCGAGCGTAGCGCACGCACGAACACCTCAACACAGAAACCAGTGCTCTCAACTACTACTCACTACTACCACTACTACTAATACGTGAGTTTCTAAATTTATGCTTTTCATCTACATTTGATAAACTAGTTTTACGTGAAGAAGGAACGCGAGTTCTTTTGAATTTCATAATTAAAACAGCCAAAAACTGCACAAATTTTTCCTGCCATAAGAAAGGATGCCAAGAACAGTATTGTGAAATACGTTTTCCAGAAATTGGCCAGAAAGACAATCAAATTTTAAAAAATCGAGCAGAATACAAACACCAACAGAGCACTGAGCTTAAGCTGAATGAGTTTTCACCAGGTTCTGCCACTAGGTGGAGCTGCCATCAGTGTTTCTCGATATATCGCGAAGTGTCCTGTATTGTCTCTATAGTATTTGCTACCACTACTACTACCACTGCCACCACCCATAGGACTCTGGCATTTTTCCCGGTACGAGGGAAGGTACCTCGCTTTAATAATGTTTCTAAGGTACGCTTCGTGTACTCCAAGTCCACGTCAACCAGCATATTCACTGCTTCCGGCGGTATTCCATCTGGACCTGGTGCTTTGCCTTCTTTTAATTTCTTTGCGGCGTTTCGGAGCTTTCTTTGTTGTCCTTTTCGACGTTCCATATTTTCTTGGTGTGTCGTGGAAAGAGACTGTTGATGATATCCAATCTTCTTTCTAAAGGCAAATGAACTCTGGCCTCATTTACGCGCAATGTTTTGATAGCTATTCTATAGCCGTCGCCCCACACATTTGTTTCGACATTCTGGCATAGTTGGAGCCAACACTTCCGTTTTTCTAGAGCAATTCTTTTGCAGAGGGTCTTTTTTACGTTTTTATAGAGACTGTCAGGTCTCGGTTCGCTCGGGGAATTTGTTCTTTTCTGCCTTTGATGTTTCCTTCTTGCGGCAAGGACTTCCATTCTTAGTGCAGAGAGTTCACATCCCCACCATGGAGGATCTATTTTGTTGACTCTTGGAGCGATCTTGGAGGTTTTGCATGATTTATGTAGACGTTTCATGCATTCTGTGGGTATATAGGTGGGCCTTTTGGATGCACAGTTTTGTACAGCACGTCAAAATATCATTTTGTCAAGTTTGGTAGCCGGAGAGGTGGTACTCCGCGGTTCTGTAGATTTCAGTGTTTCCGATATTTTGAAGGTTATATACCTATGGTCGCTAGCTGTTTCTTCATCTAGGAATTTCCACTATCAAATGCGGTTTGTTGTTGTGTATCAAATGTAGGTTGTCAGAACAAAGTGATATATCGATGAATGATGTTTGCGAGCCTGTGTTCCCGTGTCCATAACCGTTAGATTAAGTGCTGCTGCCTAATCTGTAATCACTTTTCCCCTAGGGTTTTCTTTTGGAGATCCCTAGTCTGCGGACTTCGCGTTGAAGTCGCCAGCCACTATTATATTAGTACCTTTCCTTCGAAATTCTAATTCGAGCGCGTCCAGAAATTCAGAAAATACCTCTATACGTGGGTTTGGCGAGATATAACAACTGCAAATATACAGCCCTTCCACCTTGACCCATACAAATCCCTCGCCATTTCCAGACTCCGTGACTCTAATCGAGGGATCTGTTACTATGATGTCTGAGCTGAGTTTCGATCAAGGTACCACCCTTTATTTATTGCCATATTTTTGTTGGGCTCGCTTATGAGTATAAGGTCGAATTTTAATCTGCTTATCGCTTCCATTAATAGGTCGTGGGCCAATCTACATGTATTGACGTTTATTTGTAGAACGTTAATCATGATTGAGCGTTTCTTGTCTGTCTGTGAGCTTTGCCAAATGACCTGCATACTCCAGTGCCTGCCCTGTGGTCTTCATTGCACAGAGGACAATAAGGTGGGTTTTTGCATGTATTAGCTATGTGTCCCTCTTGTCCGCAGTGATAGCATTTGTTTCTTCTGTCTTCGCCGCGGCAGTTTGTTGCAATATGTCCATAACTCCAGCAGCGATGGCACCTCCGGACATCCAATCTTCTGCTAACAAAGCAGTACACCATTCCTACTGTTATTCTTCCTATTTTACAGAGGTGCTTTGCAGTCTTCGTTGGCTTCAACCGTAGCCGATTGAGTCTCACCATATGCTGGTCTCATGAATCGGACAGTTACGTCTTCATTTCCTGCCTCCTCGCGCAGTCTTTCTTGGAGTTCTTCAGCTGTTGTTATTGCATCGAGCTGCTTAACATGTAGTATTGTTCTGCGATGATCCACGATACGGGCATTTGTCCTCTCAAGTTGCTCCGTTATGATGCTTTTGACTTCCATTTCACCTTCTTTCAATGAAAGGACTACGTCACCTGCTTTTGTTTTCCTGACGGAGTTCACTTTCTCTAGAGCTCCTGCCACTTGCAGGTTATTTTTAATGTCCATCAAAAGCTCTGCATACGTCTTCTCTTTGTCTTCGCATGATACCACCAATCCAGTGGAGGGTTCTTTTGAGTCTTTCCTTTGAAGCTGTCTCTTGTTCGGTGCAGGTTGGCGTTGAGGGCACACCTGGATGGCTATATT
The DNA here is from genome assembly GCA_017312745.1 of Gryllus bimaculatus. Taxonomy (NCBI): domain Eukaryota; kingdom Metazoa; phylum Arthropoda; class Insecta; order Orthoptera; family Gryllidae; genus Gryllus; species Gryllus bimaculatus. The sequence continues at coordinate 19,610,195 of BOPP01000009.1, read as the reverse complement.
TGTATTTGCAAAGACACATTCCAATGTTTTCCGCAACTCCAGAGACCGTTACGCATTGGCATGTGCTATCATTAGGTTTGACCTATTTTGGTCTATTGCCAGTTCTTTCAGTAGAGTAATGGCGTTGTAAAGACTTTCGCTGGACTCGTTACTGTCTTTTCCGGGTTCCACTGTAATTTGGTACACCATCCTGGTCTTGGTTAGTTCTTTTCCATCTCCCTGTTTAATTCTGATGCTCTGTTCTATATGCTTAATTTGCCCGGTGCTAGAACCAACATCTTCTGAGTCTAGGAGTTTAGGATACTTGTCCAGAAGCTGGACTTACAAAAATGGTTTCTTTTCTTGGTTTTTGTGTTCGTCTGTGACAATAACAATGTCTCCATCTCTTGTTTTTAGAGGGTTTCCAAACACCATTTTCGTTCTCTGGAAGTGATCTTCTAACCAGAAGCATCTAATTAGTTTCTCCGAGTCCTCAAAGTTATCGGCTTTTCTGATTTTTTCTCTAAACAAGTCACAACTCGCTGTCTCTTCAGGAAGTACAGTTGGCCGAGAGTCGTCGGGAACAGTGCGTTTGTTATCTGTCGTCAGATCACATTGAATAGACTGGTCTACTGGAACCCGCTTGCTTCCCAGGGTCTTTAACAAAGATGCCAGTCTAAAAGAATCTTCTATCCCTCTTTTGATCTCAGTTTTGGTATTTTTGTTTAAGTTTATATAAGACTTAAGGTCTTCAAGATTCTTTAACAAAGAGTCCAACACCATTTTTTCTTCATCCCCCGGTGAGATGACAGGATACCTATCCTGGGAATTTGTTTCGGCACTTTCATTTACATCTCCGAGATTTATATATTCTTTTCTACATTGATCGACCTCTTCAGATAATACACCGCCTTCAACGCTTGCCGAAGGTATACCTACAGTTCCAATTTCTCTGCCCTTACTCGCTTCACATGGCTCACGCGACAATGCACAACGGTTTGAAATAGCCGCCATTTCTGCGGTCACCCTCCGCTCCGGTAGGAGCGCTGCAAGCCTCTTAGTTCACGTTCACTCCTTACGCGAGCGCTAGTGGCGGTAAACATAGTGTAAGATCCTGCCACGCAGCGGCAGCACAATGCACTCAGTATTCCAAGGACGCGCCCCAAGGACAAGATGGCGCTAGCCCACGCTAACAAGAGGCACCGATTTTAGCACGTATTACTCCCTAATTTCGGAGTCCCACGCTTTACTAGCATAAATCGAGGTGCCAGAGTTCTTCAGGCATTCACTCTTCTTACCTTTACTGGCAGTTAAAACCCATAACGCCTAGAGGCCGCAACAAGCGTGGAGCGCACACGAACACACCTTAACACAGCGACCAGTGGTGCCAACTCCCCTACTGCTACTGCTACTGCTACTGCTACTGCTACTGCTACTGCTACTGCAACTTTTTTTGGCGTAGTCGGCGCAAGTGCTGACCGAACAAGAGGCCATATCGAACCGCCCTTCTTACTGCTCGGAACCGCCGTGTTTGCATCACGTCGGGGGCAGTGGGCTGTCTATTATTGCATGTCTTCTGATTTGTCATAGCTCCCTACGTCCCCCCTTCACTGGGGTGATTAGAGGTTCAGGAGTGTACGTCGTGAGTCTCTTTCGTCTTTTTCTTTTGTTCTTAGTATAGTAGAAAGATATGTCTAATTTTGCTCAGTTGCTGTTGCTTTCAGTCATTTTGTTGATAATGTTCTCTGTCGTTATGTCCTCCCCCAGTTGTAGATTGAGGTCGAACCTTAGCTTTTCCCATCTACAGCAGTGGGAAGCTGTGTGTTCTGCTACTACTGCTGCTACTGCTACTGCTGCTCTGCTACTGCTGCCACTGCCACTACCACTACCACTACCACTACCACTACCACTACTACTACCACTACCACTACTACTACTACTACTACTTCTACTACTATACGCACTACTACTACTACTACTACTACTACCACTACTACTACTACTACTACTACTACTACTACTACTACCACTATTACTACTACTACTATTACTATTATTATTATTATTATTATTATTATTATTGTTGATTTTATTATTATTATTTATCATGTTTGTAAAAGACAATATGTGAAAATATGTATTTGAACATTTGTTGGTGTCAATCGGAGAGGGGGGTCATATGTCCCAAGACATCTCTTTGTATCCACCTGTACAACATTCGGTCACAACAGCCTTTTCTCCGGTAGCAGACGTTTGAATGAAACTTTGCGGTCACTCGTGACACTCATTGTAATTGCTTGCAGTATCTTTAGCAGGAGCTCTTTATTTCTGGTAAGACATCTAGAAATAAAACAACTCTTATATTCTAAATCCTTTATGAGTCACCAGTTATTTTCTCTCCTGTTACGACGTTCGCCGTCTCTTTAACACTTCGCCGAGATAGTGTAGTTACCGGCAAATCCATACTAATCCAGGCTCAGATCACGCAAATACTAGTTACTTGTTCTGACTATACTGCAGTGCAAGACTCATATTTTCAAGAGACTGACGCACATCCATGAAAACAAGGAAAAAAGAGACTCGGACTTTAATAGTGCTGTCAAGGGCTTAACAAGACTTGTACATGTTCTGTCAAAATATTCCTCATTCTTTAACTAGCACAATGTGGGTACTGAAGTTGAAGTACTTCATGTATCTCGCGACCCATTTGGGTGTAGAGGCAAGTTATGCCAATTACTAACAGGGATTTACAAAGAAAAATTAGCATCTAGCATTTGATGACCGTTTTGAAAATCATTAAAATATACTTTGTGGAAACTATGAATGATGAGGGTGTAACGTCAGTTCCTCACTGTCAATCTGAGCTACCAGTGTCAATCTGAGCTACCGTCGTAAAACATTTGGTGCCAATCTAAATATTTCCAAGCAAATAAATACACATGAGTTGACAATTAAACTGTTTTCATGCAGCTAAATCATGTTCCAACAATTAAACGAAATTCCCAGAAATTTACCTGCAGAGTCACGGCACTTAATGCCATTTTTGCATTCCGATCTCATATTCTTTGAAGATTAGCAATTTTTTTACATATATTTTAAATAGTTTTTAAATAGTTTCAAAACATTAATTTGTAAACGTATCACAAAAGCTCGAAAGTAAAAAACGAAAAAACAAACAAACAAAAGTCTACAAATTCTAATTTCAAACAACATCAAACTGCCTGGAATCACTTCTCATATTACGTTCACGAAGAACAGGATATTCAAAGCGAGCGACTATGTGTTATACAAATTACTAAAAAAGCTATTCATAATTTCGAAAAATTCAACATCAAATTCAACATGTTTTTCAAAATCTCAAAGATTTGACTCCAACCAGATGAACAGGCGTTTTTCCAATTTTGAAAAAAATCCAAATTATGGTTTAGGCGCTAGTAGTGTTTACAGACGGACAGGTGGACGTTTTGAAAATAACCATGTTAACGGTATAAGGGGATCCCCAAACGTATATTTTCGTTGAAATCTCGAAATCGATTTTCCGCAGCATTACATAACTTTTCCTATAATACATATGTTTTCCGCATTTACGTAGGTATATGTGAAGTAAAATAGAGGTGCTACAGAATGGCACAGACTCTCCCGTATTAGTTTGCTGCTTCTATTGGTCTCGGCCAGCAATTCGGACTTGCCACACACTTTTACCAGCTGTCATCTATTGTCGCCCGAAATAGTACATTTTTTTAAAATTTTCCTAATTTTTCGGCTTCCTAGAAGTAGAACGCAATATTAGTGTAAGATTATTAAAGAACAATAAAACCTTGCCCTTATTGTAAATTTCCTTTCAAACACTTTGAGCCGTTTTTAAGACAATAGCATTATTGTAAATTATAAATTTGAAGCTCTTTTCACAGAAAACTATAGAGTTCTCGAAAAATTTTATATGACGTCATTTCAAGCTCGTCTAGTCACAAATAAAATAGTGTTTACAAATATCTTGAAATATGCACATTAAATACGAGAGAGCTCTTTAAAAAAGTTACATTTGTGTAATTTAAAAAAAACAAAAGAATACAACAAATTTAATTCTATGTAATCTTAAACAGTGCAATTAAGACTATCCGTTTAAAAAAATTGAAAAAAAAAATGGAGTCATTTTTGAGAAGTTGGCGTTTCAGCGTTTCTGAAAATGCGAAATTTTAGGCTAATTTTCACAGAAAACTTGAATTTTTGGAAAATTACCTAAAATTATTTAAAGCTCATGCACTTAGATTAATGTAAAGAAATTACCGCTAATGTAAATATTAACGACGTGAGACACACGTCAAATATTTTAAAAAAGAAACCAATCAGCCTTATATTCGTATACGGGACAGAAAATAATAAACCATCCCACGAAAAACAAAAATTCTAAGGAACCGCTGGTAGCGGGAGATCTGAACGCCAGAGTAGGAAATCACATCGTCTCGGGAATTAAGAACAGGTTCAATGAACATGATCTCAATGAAAATGGAGAAACTCTTTTAGATTTCTGCGTTGAAAACGAAATAAGAATAAATAATACTTTCTTTGATCATAAAGAACCGCATAAAATTACATGGATTAACACAAGAGGACAAAATCTACCATTGATTTTAAACTTACTAATCGTGAAATTCACGTATCCCAGATACTAGATGTAAGGAGCCTATCAGGGGAGGATATTGGCAGTGATCAAAACTTGGTATTAATATAATTAAGAATGTTCATTATGAACAAAAATATTGCAAAAGAAAAACTGGAACACATACAAAAGATAAACATTGAAGCACTAATTGATGAATCTATCATATATCTATATAAAAGCAGACTGAATGAGAAAATATCTCACAATTCAGTTCTGGATAATGACATTGCATAAAATAAAAAAAGTATTATTCAATCTGCTATAGAAGCCGCAGGAATAATACAAACAAATGCAAAAAAGGAAGATAACAAAAACACACCTTGGTTTACTAAAGAAGTGAAGGATATAGCACAAAAGAAAAAAGCGGCATATATAAAATTCAAACAGAATAAAACACCAGAAACACATCAAAAATACAAACACATCAGGAACAAGGTTAATGCAAGGATTAGAGAAATAAAGAAAAATTACTGGATCTCCTTCACCATGCAACTTCAACATGATTTCTATGGGACACGATTTCTATGGACGATAAAAAGATATCTGGAGATTCATTAGAGGCCAGAGGACAGAAATAAATGAACGTATATATAGTATATGATGATATATACATATAAAGTATCTGATGAAACATAGATAAAATACTTTAGAGAACTTCTCTACGATGACACACCGGTGATACTAGACTTGGTTGAAGATTTTACATCCAAGGAACAGTGCGTAAAATCTGATGAAATATCAAAAGTAATCGGACCACTACGAAATTGGAACTCACCTGGAGAAGGTGGGATATATAATGATTTCATTAAATATGGAGGACAAACCTTATGCATAGAGATAACCAAACTTATTAATAAAATGTTAAATGATGCAACAATACCAAAGGAATGGAAATCAAGCGTTCGTATGCCTCTATTTAAGAAGGGAGACAAACACGATCCAGATAATTACACAGAGATAAACATCCTAAACAGCACATTGAAAATCCTCACGAAATGTTTAGCAAACACTATCGTGAATATGATATAAAGGGAAGAACAACAACAACAACAGGGTTTTAGATGCGGTAGATCATGCACTGACGCAATATGTATCAACCGACAATTCATGGGAAAAGCTCTAGAATCTAACAAACCAGCTTTCTTATGCTTTGCGGACACAAGCAAAGCATTTGACAATATAAAACTAATTGATATCATAAGAATACTGAAACAAGAAAAGGAGCCCTCTAACCGTTAATCGCTAATAAACGTTATATATATATGTTACACTGACGACACGTTGTTAATAGCAGAAAATGACTTACACGATTACAGTATAAGTACAGTAAACTTTGCATCTACCCAGAAGACGAAAGCTATGACAATCGCTAAGAATCCGAGGAGGTGTAAATTGGTTGTGGATAATCAAATAATAGAACAAGTTCTAAAGATGAAGTATTTAGGAATGATTTTAACAAGCTCAGGACAAACGAAGAAAGAAATAATAAACGGTAATAGGATTGCTGTCTGTCATCTACTCAATATGGTATAATAAACATCTAAAACAGGACTCGACGTTTAGAATTACTCAACAACAACTTGAGGTCGCCGAAATGAGCGTTCTGAGAAAAATCACACATCACACTCTCCTGGATAATGAAAGAAAAAGAAACATCAGGGAAGAGTGCAAAGTTAAGCCTATTACGGAATGGGTAGCAGACCGATGGAACAATCATATTCAGAGAATGGAGGAGAAAAGAATCGTGAGGATTTCTAGGGTTGAAAGGCAGAGGGGAAGAAGAGAAGTTGGCAGACCAAGGGGAAGATGGAAAGACTCGCTATAATTCTTGGAAAGTAATAATTCTCAGACTTCTTAAGAAGTTGAAAAACAAGAATAAGAAAAAAGAAAAGAATAGAACAATATTGCGTTCAGTCATCTTATAGTGTGAATTTAGTACTATCCCTACCAAAACTAAAAAAAAGACTTCGTTTTTGAGATAGTGTTGTTTTTTTAATTTTTTAAATTGCAAAAAGCAATATTGCGCAAAGCTACTAAAGTTTTCAAAAAATGTACGACCTTAATAAAAGATCTAACTATGAACAACAAATTTCATTTTCAGGAAAATCTCTAACTTTAATTTTGTAGTTGTAGGAAGGCACTTTTGAAACTTTCGAAAATTTAAAGTTAACCGTAAAAATAGGATCTATGCCACTTTTATAAGCGTATGTTACTCTATCTTAATAAACGTATGTTTACTTCCTTCAAGAAATAAAATTGGAGCTGTTTTTCAGAAATGTTGGAAAGTGTCCGAAGGGTTCATATAAAGAATTCCCAAATTTTAAAGAATGTTTATCAAAATCTCAAAGCTTCGACTCGAGCCAAATGGTCAGAGGTTTCTTCAATTTGGAAAAAATCCAACGCATGGTTTAGATCCTAGTAGTGTTCACACACAAGCAGACACATGGACAGACGGACGTTTTGAAAATAACCACCTTTTCGGCACCAAGGGACCGCAAAACGTGTACTTCCGTTGAAATCTCGAAATCTATTTTCTACAACATTACATAACTTTCCCTATACTACGTACATTACTCCGCATATTTAAATGGCATTCAAATGCGAACATTATCACATATTATTACATTACAATATTCGATTGGTTATCAATTGAGACTTAAAAGTCACATAAATAATTCTCACATTTCGTGTCGTAGACATATTTTCATGACCTAAAATGCGTTAAAAATTATCAATAAACTATTCTTAAAATGTTTAAAAAATGACCTAAAGGAAATAAAAATGACGTAAAATGACCTAAAGTAAAAAAAATAAAGTAAATAACAAATATGATCAAAACCAGTTCTGATGAACATCTCAAACTTTTGCTGATCTAAAGAGGGGAGAGTCTCCCGACGTCCCAAAGCTGAAAACGGCGAACAAATTTGCAACAATTACAAATTTGCGACAATTTACAATTTTATAAACAAATTCGAAATATACGCTGGAATGGCCGGAAAGGATCCGCAAATTGTGCCTGACATGATTATTTTACTGGAACAGTTTGGTAGAATCACAAATTGATTTCTAAATGTTAGTATAATTGTTGCTAAAACGCTAAATATTTACTAATCTATTGGCAGTAATTCTGGACGGAAAACCCCCGTTTAGAAATATTTTTTCATTACAGTGTAGGCGCAGGCAAAATCTCTCCTTCGGCAGGGAAAGATGTCGATGTTTCCGCCTCATACGTAAACAATAGAGATCCCGGAAACAGTGTCTTTCCCGCTCCATGGCAGTTTGTGCCAATCACATAGACAGTAAGTTTCTGACTGTAGCGATTGTTCAACGCGCCCGTCCCCTGGATTGAAGGGTCTCCACGTTCATCTGGACGGTTGGGAAGATAGAATGTCAACCGCCAGTTTTTGTGGGGGGAACTTTACATTATTTTACGACACTTTGCCGGATGACATTAAACTATTAAAATCGATACAAAAGTTTAAGGCCCAGGTAAAATATTTTCTGTTGTATAACCTTTTCAATACAATTAAGACTATACTGAGCATCAAAAAGAAGGCAACATACATTTTAACAATGCTATTTAATGTATTAATTACCATTTGACCGAATAATTCTAAACATCATGTAACAAGTATTGTACCAAAGTTCCTGGATCAATGACCCTCCATCTTGATCAGGTTTTTCGTTCAGTTCCCTTATCCCTTACGCAAATGCTGATATGGACTCTAGTTTTGCTTCTGAACATAAATGTCACTTCATTACCTGTGCACTTGTTCTAGAGTTCAGTGGAAAATAGTTATTTAAATTATCGTTCTGTATGTTGTCGTGGCGGAAGTATATTCCTTCATGACATTCCTTTCTTCAAAGACATGAAGAATAAGAACCGAAACCTATCGCTGATTTGCCCTTAAAAATATATTTTATTACATTGGAGCGAAGATTTTAATAACAATTCTAGCTAAAAACTGCTGATTTCTTTTTGCATTCAGAATTCAATTCCTATATGGTTTGGGATAGGAATCCTAGAATTAAGAAAACGTGCACAGAATACACTTTTCCCCGTAGCATATTACAAACAGTTTGTAGCTGTTTTGGGCGTAAAAATAATTTTTAAAAAAATAAATATAAATTAGTACAAGAAAGTTCTCAAGAAAACTAATTAGTTCGACCATTTATAGCACTACTAGTTTTATCGTGCCAAGGATAGTAGTGACGAGGTATCTAATTTAAACAACTTAAATCTGTTTTATCTTGAAAATTTATCTTCACAAAACTGCTATTTCTAAACGAAATGCTACTCGAATTTTTAATTGCGTTCTAGGTACCTTAACTGCCGGAAGGCGTTCTATTACGGTAGAACACAATTTCGTGTATATTAATAAAACCCTTGCAATGTGTGAAGTAGAACCACAAGTGATATTTGTGTTTACAAAAAATATATATACTCAATTATAAAATTAAATATTTATAACATTAAGTAATGAATAGTAATAATTTAAATAATTAGTAAAACCAATGCAATGGCGAAAAAAACTGAGTGACATGCTGATACATGGAACAATGGTGTCAGTTGTTTTAGAAGGGCAGATTGAGAGATGAGACGCTATCGGGGAGATGTAAACACTTTAAGCATTTTTTGTATAATTATTTAAACCTTTATATATAAATATTATAATCTTTCTAGAATATTTGTTTATAATATTACAACACATTATTATAATAATTTATTATTTTCTTTTTTAATTAAATAGGTTTCCTACCGAATGTATACAACTGCAAGAATATAAAATTGATGAAACCATAACTTCGACTGATCGTTTTTGTTTGAAAAGCGATCCAGCTTTGTGGTCTATTAATGAAGCTACACGTGATTATGTTGCCAAGCATGGGTTCGAACAAAACAGAAACGCTGACTTTTCTAAATCAAGAAAGGAGTACAATGATGGCAAATTTCGTTACTTAACGTCAAATATGTTTGAGCATACGCATATCAGTAAAGAAAAGTGCCTCACAATTGGCCTGTTTACTCTGACAGCAATGGAACTGTTTTCTGCGGTGTTTGAGTACTGTTTTCAAGCAATTCAGATGTAAGAACAAAATTATCATCGGAGGGATTCAATGATTGGAAAAATGCGCATACCAAATTAAAAGAACATGAGAATTCTACATGTCATAGAAATTGTACGTCCGCATTGAAAAATAAACAGCGGACTGAAAACCAAGTGAATAAGCAGCTGCTTGAACAAGTTGAAACTGAGACAACTTATTGGAGGAATGTTCTTGAGCGTGTCATTTTAGTAATAAAAACTCTTGTTTCCAGAGGGCTTCCTTTGAGAGGACATGTCGAAAACTTTGGAAATAATGAAAATGGTAATTACATTATGTTGCTTGAGTTAATTTCGAAATATGACCACTTCTTAGCAGATCACATACAAAAATTTGGTAACTGCGGAAAGGGAAATACATCGTATTTATCCACCACGACGGTTGAAGAACTAACAGGTATATTAGCTAAAGCATTTAAAGATTAGATTCTCCGAAACTTTTGAAGTGCCAAGTATTTTTCCATAATTGTACTACACCAGACATAGTACACATGCATAGCGAACCTGACAGACTTCATCCTGTCAAAAATATTTGTAATGTGACAATTTTTTGTTCCTACTTATTTTATAGTCTAGACATAAAATTCTCCTGAAGAGAACCGTCGCCCTGGTGACAGGGCGTTGTGAATAAGAAATATAATTAAATAAAACATATATAAGCATTTAAAAGTAAGTAATCGCTTTATAGTTAATCACGTGGATCATAATTATTAACAAAAATCAGTTTTATTTTCATTGTAGTGCTTTGTGATATACGATTTTTTTGTTTGATTACCGGCCTCATAGACAAACAAATCTGATGGTTTTCCAACACGGGAACAGGCAACATATAACTGACCATGTGAGAAACATGGGGTTTCCAGATTAATACCACAAACAATTAATGATTACCCCTGGGACTTGTTTATGGTCATAGCAAAAGCAAGCCCAACTCGAAACTATTGTCGTTTAAAGTCAAACGGCACATCAGTCGGAATCATTGGGATGCGCGGTATGAGAACGTCTTCTTCTTTATACTTCCAAAGAAAAAAGGGAAGAAGAAAAGTTTCCGCCAAAAACCCCCCCCTCCTGCGCGTGGAAAAAGGCTTTTCCCTGGCGCTGGCTGGCGCGCGACCATTTCTGTCGAAGGTCGCCTTCTTTTGTTCTTATCTTTAGATCCCGCAGCCCTCTACCTTGCACTCGGCCTGCTTGCAGCCGTGGAGCTACAATACATCAAGCCAGCATGTCTCACCAACATCATAATGTTTTACGATGAAACATCCATAAAGATTTCAATTTTGTTCTAAAGACGTCTGGCTGTAATGAACTCTTGACGATCGTGGGGTGATTGCGCCAGGGAATAATGCTCGCTTGTTTCTATCCAGTGCGGGATGCATGCAAATGTGATGAA
>BOPP01000009.1:19559724-19595939 GCA_017312745.1 Gryllus bimaculatus | reverse complement strand
TCCTTTCAGTATAGTTGCTTCTATCACGTTTGTTAGTTAATTTTTATCGCTTAACGGGTGCCGGTTGCAAAGACGTGTTGGTTGATATATCGCAACATTAAAACTACCGATCCAACCTTTAATGAGATGTGAGGTGGCAATCCTGGCAAATCGCAACGATTTATAAAAATTCCTGGATGGAAGTTAACACTAACATCGATTCATTGGTTATAGCCAAAATCAAATGATTTATATATGCCTCGATTCGCTCTGTAATTTGTTCTTGAATTTTTTTAATTTAATCATTTACTCTATTTTTTTCTGAAAGCCACATATAGCTTCGATTCGCTCAAACCAATCATGGTTTCTGTAATTTGAGAAAACATTTGGAACACCTTCTGAAAAGTTCATCTTTTTGATCGATTAACTGACAAAAACTTTGAGGAAAGTTAATGCAGCCAGCCAACATGTCTTATAGGAAATTTGCCATTTACCAATGGTCAAATGAGTTGTTTAAGAGATATGGTTTCCAGATTGGTCATTTTGGCAACTCAACACGCATATCTTGCTTAAATGAAGTACTTTTGACCATGTTCCACAATAGTGGTAGGACTTTAGAACATGCATTGAGTTATCTTCTGGGTGGTGAATCGTGGAATCACTGGCAATGTTTGACGAAAACTCCTGCTAATAAATTCATTGCACACCAAATGGTTATGATTGCTCGTAGATCTTTTTAAGGTTCTGTCTAAGTCTCAAAGATATTTTATAATGTCCATCGTGCATTCATCTCCAAATAATTGAATTTACATTTATGCAAGACTTTGCCATTGCATGAAGTCTTTCGAAAATGTTGCCAGGTCGGAGTTTCATTGCTTTGCATAATTTAATGGCAATTTTAATGCTGATGGGATGTTCGACCACCTTCAAGCAAAGTTGCTGCGATTCAACGAAGCCGAGTCAAGTGCAATTTTTATTTTGTGAGCGAATCGTTGCTAATATTATGATATCAAACGTTTTCCCTGTACAACGAGGTGCATCTAAGAAATAAATCCCGCCAGTTCATCATTTGTTTACTTTTGCATAAAGAGTATTCAAATCATACTTCTGTGGTTCCATTCCAGTGGAAGATTTGTTTGATATTATTCTTTCAGTGTCAAATCTGCTGTACCATAATGACGAACATACGACATGGTATCTTGAGCATATTCGTGCATATGTCGAGGGCTTCCGATGTATGTTGCGGGAAGAAAAGTCATCCAACCAACATTCTGTGCATTTCCATCAGTAATAATCGCATCTCGAAGGTGAATATACTCTTCAGATCGGAGTTTGGTCTGATTCAAAGTGATGAATGTTAATCTCTCTGTTTCAATTTTAACATACTTGTCAACAATATATTTGTGATATAATCGCCGACATTTCAACATGTGATTGTTTTCATTTTTCCGAATCATTAGACGGTATGAATAATAGTTCATTGAACTGACTTTTTTGTTTGTTTCAGAACTTGTAAATAAATTTTGTTTTAATAACATTGTACTATAAAATTAAAATACATAATATAGTGACTGAGATATTATCGCCATAGCTAAATTAATATTTTTATTACCTGTCATTTTATCATTTTTATTGAGAAATTATAGCCATCTTCCCCTTGCCAAAATATAATGGTATATTGCAGTGCATCATATGAACGGTGTGTTTCCTTTATACGTTGTAATTGATCATTCCGACGATGTAAAACAATATCACGGGATTCCAAGGTTTCTCCAACTACAACGATAGCAACTTCATCATTAGTTGGTGCATTAAAACGTCTTGCATGTTGACCCGCAGGTTTTTTATCAGCGCTGATTACAATTTTGTGATTATCTGATGGCATCAGATCCAGGGCAGTTTTAAACAATTTAACAAATTGATTGTGTTCATGAAATAAAGTTTGTAATTGTTCTACAATAGACCTTTTTAATAAATTGTTATTTGCACAACGCAGATTCTTTTCTTGTGGTGAATTGCCCATAAAATAAATTTGCATAAATCTATCATGAAATAATTATATAGGGTTTCAAAATTATAAAAGTGTCGCTAAAACTGAATCACAAAAAAATATGATGACTAAGTGATGATTATGATCTTAATGATTAAGAAATTGAAGATTAGTGACACATATTAACTTAGGTTACATAACATAAAATAATTATGATTAACTGCTCTAATACATACCTTGAAAATTGGCATAAAATTTTCCTGAACTACATTTGTTGACCCAAATGAAGTCATTGTTATGTTGTTGGATATTTGTCAAAAAGTGTTTGGAATCTGTTCCTATTTTTGAAGCCAATGAGTACAATGGCTCTGGTGGTGGTTCCAATGGTATCAATTTCACTTTTCCATATGCGCAACACAATCCATTAGCTTCGTTTTTATATTTCAATGCTTTACAATAGGAGCAAACAGAGTCCATAGAACCAATAACAACACATTGGTAGTTACTGTAGCCAATTGACACATCGTAACTGAAAGCAGCTCGATCAAACGTGCGCGATTATTAGTTGAATTCAGCGCTCGCGCTTCATGCATTTGTGATATCTGAATTCTTTCACATTCATTTCGGTCGTCACGTTCTTGTGCAGCATGATTAGATCGGTAATTAGCTTGGTTTTTGGTATTTCGGGTTCTTCTACCAAAATTGCTTCGTCTAATAGGAGGCATATCTATATTAATAGTTTCGAAACACGACATTAAATCCTCCAACGATGTATTCTGTGCTCCAACGCACACACGCACACTGTTTTGATAGATATGATTGAATTTGAACTTTGTATTACGGTAATAAAGTGCATATTGACTCTTTGACGTTAAGAACATACCTACATTGTTTTAACAACAATACAATAGCTATAAATTATAAAACATTACAATAGCTATAAATCTAAAATTGACTCGACGTTGTACTTAGAAAACGTTTGTATGGAAAAAAAGAGCTGTTTTTAGGGTTTTTCTGGCAATTATTCGAATTTTTCTCGACGGAAAAACCATCCTTGAACTTCAACAAACATTTAAAAATAAGAATTGGCAAAATTGGTCTAGGCGTTGTTGAGTTATGCGCTTACCAAGACATTTTGCGATTCATTTTTATATTATAGAAGATTGTGGGCTCTACACCAGACATAGTACACGTGGATCAACTTGCTATAGTTATTAAACATGTGGGGAAAATGGTACACCAAAAGAGTCATTTTTGGAATTCCTACCAAACACAAAGGATGCTGATCGACGCTTTATGTGATTGTATGGAGATTAACGAACGGGACATTTATAATTGTCGTGGTCAGTCCTACAACAACGCGTCAAATATGTCCGGTATTTTTACAGGTCTTCAAGCCCGTATGAAAGACGTAAATGCTCTAATTAAATTCATTCCCTATTCTGCTCATTCTTTAAATTTAGTTGGTACAAATGCAGCTGAATCATGCACTGAAGAATGTATATATTTTCTACTTCTTCAAAATTTATATAATTTCTTTAGTGCATCTACATCAAGGTGGGACATACTTCAAAATTTAGTAGATGAAGGATTCAGTGCATCCTCTTTGAAAAGTCTTTCAATTATGCGCTGGTCAGCTCGAGATGATGCATGTCAGGCTCTAAAACATCGTTAGCAAAATGTTTTAGATGCCTTTCAAAATATATCTGATGATTCTACGCAAAAACCGTCAACGCGTACAGAAGCTAAAGGTCTTATTGTTGCTTTAAAACGACTTGAAACTGCTATTATGACCGAGGCAGAGAGTATATATAGAGGACCGAGGTTTGGGGATTCATTTTAGACCGCTTGAATGCGTCGAACAAACAACTGCAAAAATTCGATATCGATTTAAGTTCCGTGGTTGGTATTTACACTTCGCTTGTAGAACTTTTAAAAATGAACAGAGATAATTTTGAATTTTTTGAAGAGAAGGGTAAGAAGCAGTCAAATACTGAAACGTACGAATCGGAAAACAAAAGAAAAAGGAAACGTAAAATACAATGCGATGAAATTAACGAGAATGCAGCAGAACTGACCGCAAGAGACAAGTTTAAAATCGCCACTTATTTGGATATTGTTGATAAATTACTTGCAGAATTGAATAAGAGACTTGAAGCGTATAAAGATGTATATGACAAATTTAAGGCTGTCATTGAAATAGAAAAATTATCTTTGATAGATTTGGAAAAAGCAGCGATACTTTTGTTCACAATTTCCCCAAGATCTTGAAGAATCGCTTGTTTCTGAACTTATACATTTAAGTTCGTATTTGAAAATCCTTCAAGATGTTAACCCAACGAATCCTGCAGCTTTATTAAAGTGGTTACGGAAAGAATTAGAATGAATTTATCCTAACGTTGACATTGCACTTCAAACCTTTTTATGTATTCCGGTGGCAAATTGCACACGGGAACGTTCATTCTCTTGTTAAAAAAGGATTAAAAATTATTTGCGTTCTACAACGACAGAGTATCGCTTTAACTCCTTAGCGTTTTTGTGTATCGAAGAAAATTATCTTAGCGTTTTGGATTATACTATAATTATTGATGAATTTGCTCACCAAAAGGCACGTCGCAAAATTTTACATCAATAGACAAATTAGGCTTAATTAATACAATGTTATTTTCAACTGTTATAAAAACCCCATCAAAAAGTTAAATTGCTATACTTTCTTGTTTATAATGGGTAATAGAAAATATAAAAACTGCTTACAACGTCGTATATTCTAATCGTTCAGTTGTTGTAAATAAAATCTATCATATTATATATAATACAAGCTATTACTTTGGTCTACCTCATTAGAGTATATCGCGGGGGCGGACCGAAGTTTGCCGAACACGCCGCGCTGTTGCACGGCGGCCAGCTCGCCTGCCAAGCCAAGCCGGTGGACATCGGAAGCTTCAAGGTAGCGTACTCGTGCACGAAATTATTAAAAGGCCTGCGCCTTGCGTATTGTAAAGATTTATTATATAGTGTTTCATAATTAAACTTTCAATGCAAAAAGAGTTCCCATCCGATTATTCTTCTAAATAGCGAGCGTCAATTCCCCTGGAAGCCCATTCACCGAGAATGTACCCGTCGCTTTTATATTCTTTTTACTTTGTTTCGTGAGAGTACCGTTTCCCGGTACGTACAATATATATATAATAATATATATATATATATATATATATATATATATATAATATATATATATATATATATATTTCGAGCTTTGATTTGTTTTTTGGTACTTTCCTCCTGGGATACTTTATTGACTTGGCTTGCTTCGATTGGAACTGTGATTTTTTTTTCTGAACTTTCTTGTGAACGATGTCTATTCGAGATATAGAAAGTGTGGAAGAAGTTGTGTTCATGGACGAAATCTTCGATTGTGAACAACCGAGGAAGAAGAAGAAGAGTTACCGGGCACGTGTGAGTCTTTTGGAGATGTATTATGATGCAGAATTCCGCAGGAAATACAGATTTTCTAAAGAAGGAACAATAAAATTAATAGACTTGTTCGGGGCACAGTTAAAATGTGACGGAAGGGGAGGGAAACTTTCTCCAGATCTTCAAATTTTAACTGCTCTTCGCTGCTGGGGAAGAAATGAAGTTCAAGGCGATTCCGCTGACTTGCATGGGATAAGTCAACAATCTATTACTAATGTGTGCCGTAGAGTGGCACTGTCCATTGTCGAAAAGAGGCAGATGTATATACGAATGCCTGAAAATTTAGACGAAGAGGTGCAGAAAATCAACATGTTTTCTGATATTTGTGAGTTCAAAAGTATGATCGGGTGCATTGATTGCACTCACATCCGCATCCCACATGTACCAGGCAATGAAGGGCACTATTATATTAATAGGAAGAATTTTCCATCATTAAATGTACAAGTTGTGTGTGATGCTTCATTGAAGATAATGGACATTGTGACAAGATGGTACGGGAGTGCACATGATTCCCGAATATTCAATGAATCTGCATTGAAATTGAATTTTGAAGGTGGACAATTTCATGGGAGGCTTTTGGGAGATTCTGGGTATGCGTGCACACCTTACTTATTCACCCCAGTGTTGAGGCCCAGGTCAAGAAAGGAGTTGCGCTACATTGCAAAGCATGTGCGCACAAGGAATTCTGTGGAGAGATGTTTTGGTGTGCTGAAAAGCCGATTTCGTTGTCTCCAAACAGGCTTCAGAAACTCCCTTGAAAATATAAAGCTATATATTGTGGCACTCGCAATATTGCACAATATAGCAATAATTTTCAATGAAGAGGAATTTCCTGTTGAAGAAGAAGTGGTTGAAGAACAGGAATTACAACCAATTCAAGCTGTAGGTCGAGGAGCAACAGTTCGGGCAACTTTTAAAGAGGAAAATTTTTAGAGAAGGATATCTGCTTATTAATTTAAGTGTAAAAGTGATGTGAGTGTAAATAAAAGTTTTACCTGAAATATGTCTGATAATAATAGTTTTGTTTCTAATTGCTTTGTGGTAGCAAAACAATACTTGTTCATATATCCCAAATAATATATTTGACTGAACTAAGAAAATTTCCCATTTTAAAATACTTCCATATTTCATGTAATTCTGCATAATGGGGATTAATAAGCATTTGCAGAAATAATATGAATTTGAACTTTTTGTTGGCATTCTATAGAGCATACCTTTTTTCAACCCCTGAGGGAAAAAAATATTAAAGAAGGTATAGTAGAAATGTTTCAAATACGAATACAGAAAATTGTTCAGAATTTTATTTGCAGACTCATATTTTCCTATCAATTTCATATAAAATATTTCACTTTTATACGAGTTAATTTCGATTTAAAGTGGTAAAAGGGAACCTGCTCAGCGCAGTGAAAACATCTAAATAATCACGCAGATTACATAAGTATGATGATTAAGACCGTGTATAAAAAGATATTTCAAAGTGCTTTTTGTTCTCACTTTCAAGTGCACATTCTATTATGTTATAATTTAATCAGGAAAATTTGATACTTTTTAGAAATGTAGTGTGATCAATTGTTGAATAAATACTATGGATTAAAATTTTGGATTCATTAGTTATTTATGAAAATTTAAATAGCTGAACTATTAGACTTAGGCTTCATGCTGACTATTTTGCGTTGCACAATTGACAAGTTTTTGCAAGAAATTGAGATTGAAGTTTATATCGAATGTGCTAAAATGACGTTCTCCCATGCTTTGACTTGTCATTCAGATCAAGGGATATAGTTCACAGGATTTGGTCGGAGTATAAATAATTAGTTTGCCAATGTTTCTGAATCTTTTAATTCCATCATCAGGGCTAGTGTACAAAAATCAACAAGGCATGAAGACATCAATATGATTTGAAAAAATATAAAAACATACACACCTTTCTAAATAATATGAAAATTTGAGTTATGGTGTATACATTTTTATATTTTTGCATGTATTGTATTTATTCATATTGATGTCTTCATGCCTTGTTTTTTAACACTGGCCCTGACAATTGAATTAAAAGATTCTGAAACGTCTGCAAACGAATTGTTTACACTCCAACCAAATCTCATGAACTACATTCATTATATCATGGTCGTGAATTCTACAATGGCAATTTCAGAAGTTGTTTTTAAATCTTATGCAAAAAAAATTGAAATTGCTCAGAACATGAAAATATCCATTTATAACGTCAAATTGTTCTGAGCCCACAATAGTCATTGTTTCTATTATTAATGAAGTCTAATATTGTTCAACATTCATTTTAATTTAATTTACTTATGTTATCCCCTCCTACATTACCTTCGAAAATGCCTCCTTTCATCGAAGACTACGTGCTGACATGAGAAATCAATTCTAAAATTAATAGACCACACTATCAAAAATCTTACCTTTTTAAAGTCATTCAGCTAACTCATTCTCAGAAGGCAATATGATAATAATTATGATCACAAGTTTGGAATTTAAGTTAAAATCTACTATAATCATTTTGGCCAGCTGTGCATCCCCCCAAAAAGAAATACCACAGAAATATTCTCAACTTTGTAATATGCTACTAAGTCTTTGCTTAATATTATGATTAATCAGTACTTATCACAAAGATTAGAGAATTTGTTATAGTGACTAAACCAAATTTTATGAAGCCCAAAGGAACAAATCAATTATTTAACTCTCCAACACAATGGTATAAAAAGCTAATTTAAAATTTTATATACAGGTTTACAACTTTTCTATAGAAAAATCTAGTTTCAATTTGTTTCACTTAAAAAAAAGTTAAATCAATTATTGAAAACTATTCCCCAAATTGGTACTACGTTCATTGCGAAACGAACAACATACATTACTTCAGCATAACCTAAATATATTGTTTTCTTTCTATTGCAACTTTTACTTAAGATGGAATCTAGGCTTTTGAAAGCGACTTATTTAAATACTCTAACTTCCTACAAGAATTTCAATTTACATATAGTTCACTTAATATTTGGTTCACTAGGCTGAAATGAAAGAAAAGATAATTCATTTGTGAAAAAATAATTTTATTACAATTTACTTCTACAATTGTTTATACAAAATTTCTTCTTGCAGACTCAATATGCTCATTATCTTATCATGCTGCTCTTTTGCTCACTGCACTCTTAACAAATGTTCTTTTTCCAATCTCTCATTTTCTTTAGCTCTGTATCGTTGCATTGATTCAAAACTTCTTTTCTTGAAATCAAATTCCCCCATCTTTCGATCTCTTCTTAATCTTGACGGAGAAGCAGCTCCAGCAACAGGCGTGGGCGTTGTTGTAGTAGTAGTAGTAGTAGTAGTAGTAGTAGTAGTAGTAGTAGTAGTAGTAGTAGCAGTAGTAGTAGTAGTAGTAGCAGCAGCTCCCGCATCACTGGAAGCAGTGAAACTAGCAGTTGAAGAGGGCATAGTAGTAGCGGTGAGTAGATCAGCATCACAAAACTCGCTCACAACACCAGCGGCAGCAGCAAGAGAAGTGCCTGAAGTGGAGACAATTGCAGCATCGCTCCTTTACAATGCGAAAATATTTATCGCTGGATGTAACACCGTATCCTTGATTTCTATTTGTGGTTCGTAAGATACCACAAAATTGTCAGAGTCGTATGGATTCTCTGGATATAAAAATCCTGTGGGATCCAGACTCACCATTTCCAGAGTCTCGTGTGAAGGACTTGTTGGCTTTGGTCCCCCGCCAGTCAGTCTAATATGTTTCTTGTATTCCCCCATTTCTTTCTTTGACTTTGTTTTCATGACTTTCCGTTAGTTATAATTTTTTTTCTAACATCTGCTTTATTTGCAATTTGTTCTACTCGAACATTCGGCAAATACAATTGTACATACATTATTGACATGTAAAGAAACCATCCAATTCTGGTTCTTTCTAAAAATGGTTTTAAACTAATTGTCCAATTCAGAGAGAAAAACAAAACAAACAAGAACAACAATAAACAACATCACATTGAAATAACAATAACACTTTATTGTTATAAATTTGTTTTAATTCCCTACTCCAAAAGTTTACATCATTAAATTTTGTCGTAATTTCTTGCCAAGATTGAGCTTTTTTTATTAATAAATGTATCATTGTTTTTCATATTCAATACATTTAAATGATTCTTCATTATTTCTCTCAGCAGTTGCTGGAAAGAAGAATAAAACAGGAAAAGTTAACACATTCAAACATCACACTTGCAAAAAACAATGCTAAATATCTATCAAAACAAAATTTTTCTTACGTTTTCTTCACTATCCCAGTTCACACTCCTCACGCGCTTTTCAGCCATTGCTTAGTAATTATAAAGAAAATGAAATTTAATATATACTAATAAAAAACTATTCAAACCCTGCTATAAACAATAACCAATCAATAACTCGTTAATACGAAAAGTAGGAAGACACGCGTCGCACACCACGAATTAACTCTCGGTAATTCGTAGTGAAATGGCGGATGTCGTCGCTCACTACTTCCACTACTTCCTAGCAGAGAATATGCAAAATCACCAAAGATGCTACAAGAAGCAACGTTGCCAAGCATTATTTTCGGTTTAGAAAAGTTTTAGTTATTCCACGGTTTAGGCGCCATTATTAGTAAAAACTTATTCCGTTCTTACACCATTCTTAAGCTAGAACTAACTAGTCCCAGAATAAGCGTGGTATACCCATGTTACACCACGCTTTTATTAGTAGGAAAGTCAAAGATTACGTTATAGTTAACGAGAAATTATCAACCCTAATTTAAGATATATGAGGTTAAAAAGGCAAAGATATACACTCAGATCACTACCCACGGAGATATACACTCAGATCAATTTTGTTGTCTCAGCTATTGAATTACTAAGTAGATGGAAAAATCTAAGCCACAAAAATAAAAACAATGAAAAAGAAGGGTTTAAAGTATATCTGCTACAAGAAGAAAGTATTAAAAAGCTATATCAACGGAGACTAGAACATTACTTAGAAAATACACCAACAAACGATAAAGTAGAGAGAATGGGCAAATATTAATACCTGCATAGAAAAAGCAGCTTTTGAAAGCCTAGGAAAGAAAAAGGAGTTCAGAAGAAAGAAAGGCACAAAAGAATAGCACATCAGGAGGCGTGGGATCTTTTCCTAAATAGAATAGAAAGTAATATTCATGGGAAGAAAGTACTAGCCTACAAAGTAATGAGAAAACTCAATCAAAGAGAAAGATACCGTTCAATTGAAAGTTATAGATGAAGAGAAATGGCTACAACACTATACGAATCTATGGTTCAACCCACTGGAAGAAAAGAAAGAACATGAAGAACAAAAGAAAGATAATAATGATCTACTACCAATAGAAGAATTAATACAAGTTTTAAAAGAAATGAAATATAGAAAAGCTACTGGTATAGATATTGTAAACGCAGAATTACTAAAATGTGGACGCTTTTTTCTCCATTTAAGACTGTTACATCGATATGTAATGTTGGCGACGAAGTATGATACCAGAAAAATGGCAGACAGTCCTAAAAATATCTGTGTTTAAAAAGAGGGATCGAAGTAACTGTGAATACTGGAGGTATTAGCCTCTTAAACACAACATATAAAATCTACAGTAGAATGATCCAAAAGAGGAGTAAGACGATAGCTGAAGTTATATTGTTAGAAGAACAAAATGGCTTCAGAGAGGGATGATCCTGCACAGATGTTTTTATATTGAACCATGTAATAGAGAAAAGAAGAGAGTTTAATTTAGACAAGCATATTGCATTCATTTGTTTGGAAAAGCCTTCGACCGAGTAAACAGGACCACAGAAGATCGAAGTGGCTTTCCAAAACATGTAATAAATGTAGCTAAAAGTTTATGTAAAAATACAAAAATATGAATGAAAATAAATTCACATCAATCACAACCATTAAAAACTATCCAAGGATTAAAAAAAGGTTGCAGAATTTCCCCAATATTATTTAACATATATATAGACGGTATTCATAGAGAATGGAAATTAATAGTAAAACAAGGGATCAGATTGAATGCAAATAATTATATTAATACTCTGCTATTTGCTGATGGCCACGTTATTATGTATGAAAAGGAAAATGATCTCTAAATGGAACTCCATCAATTAAATATAATGTGTAAAAATTATAACATGAAAATATCAAAACAAAAAACGAAGGTCATGGCTTTTAAAGGAGTCTATCCCATTAGAACAAATATATGCCTGGAAAACAAACATAGAACAAATATCACATTTCAATTATCTGGGATGTGATGTAAGTTACGACCGGAGCCAATATAAAAAAATAAATTGCACACTTTCCAATTAATATGTGGCACGCTACATAGAACATTAACAAATAAGACTAGAAAAGACACAATGATAAAATTTTATACAACAATGGCAACACCAGTAGTCACATATGGGAGTAAAAATTGGATTCTCTCTCAATAAGAAAAAATGAATATTCAAGCTACAGAGATGAAATTTTAAGGAGAGTAAAAGGTTGTACTTTGCTGGACAAAGAATTGAAGATATAAGAAAATAATTAAATATATTTAGTCCAAATAATTGTGTACAACTATTCAAACAAGACAGGAGAAAACATTTAGAAAGAATGGAGCACAATAGGCTACCTACGTAAATAAGTGCTGCAGTACAACTCAACAAGAAGAAAAAGTGTAAATAGGCCACGCAGAAGATGGTTTGATATGAGAAGACGTAACTGACAGTCGCCTAATTCCTGAAGTGCAGAAGAAGAAGAAGAAGAACATATTTATTTCTAAATTATGTGAATATACAGTACACAATAAACATAAGTACACATAGGTAATATATACACATTAGTACGCAATATAAACAATTTTTACAAAACCAGTTTAAGTAATATAAACTATAAATTAACTTTTTACTGTGTAATCAACACATGAATTTCAACTTCATGAAGCCTCATTCAACTCCACATTCATGAATTTAGAAAATAGTAATAAAATACACCTAGTGCCTATTACTTTTTCAATTAACTCTCCTTTTCAAAATAACATGCCAACCATCAATACACGGTTGTGAAATTTCACGTTTTTAAAACTGTGAAGTGTTATGACACAAATGAAAATATTTATAATTTTTATATATGAATACGAATCTTTCATTTGCACAATCTTATCCACAAGACCAATTTAGTGAACCAAGTCCTCAACTACATATATTAAGCCACAAAATATGTAAATTTGTATAAATTTACTGCCATTTTATGTTTACTATTTAATATTACTGATATTAAATAAGCTTACAAAAATTACTCATAACCAATATAAAATAAGTTAATATTGCACATATTAAATCAGATATGAATCTTGAATAAGTCTGTTTGAACTCTGAAATTAACAAATGTTCTTCAAATTCTTAATTAGATATGTGTATATACTAGTATAGTATAAATATACTGAAGGAAATCCTGTTATTTGAAATAGGGGGCCAATGTCAAATTCACGTATCCAAATTAAATACACTTATATACAATATTATATCATGTGCACATGAAAAGTAAAACCTTAATAATCTCTGGATTAAAAATTAACAGGTGCACAGACGATCAAATTGTTATCGTTCAAAATTCCATTTTTTCAGATTCTTATGCATTACACATTTTAGATAATTTTCTTATTCAACAAAATTATGTGAAGTACAAAAATCAGAGTATGTTACGCTAATACCTATAATAAACTACCACTGTACATATCTCCAGTAAGAGAAATTACCATGCCCGTTTTGGATTTTAATAATTATTAACATTACTAATCCGTATTTATTCTTTCGACTAGCAACATCATTTGAGTCCATAATTTTTAATTTACTAAATTATTGAGAAAATGTACAGAAAAATATTTACCTTAAACCTATTCTTTTCAAAAGTAATATTGGTTATTAATGTATGTTACAAGATATAATTGTAATGTAGCAAAATGCATTGAGTAAAAAAAAATTACTCATTCTATTTCAACTTGATTTATCTTAAAACAGTTTTTTTGTTTTAGGTTTCACTTTATTCAGGTATTTCAAAAGATGTATTGATGTTCAAAACCACAGCAAGTTACTAAAAGGACAGCAGATCTAAACTCAGAGATAGATCATGTACCCAGAATTACTTCATAATATTTGTAATATCAATAATAAATTGGTGATCTGTTTCAAGTAAAACACAAGTAGATTTAAAATTTGTAAAATAAGTATATGAAAATTTTAAATATAAACATTTTAGAGAATTTCACCATTTATATCTCAAATTGAATTCTCTCTTATTAAGGGATGTGTTTTAAACATAATGGTTTTATCTAGTATATTATGAATCAGCGCCACAATTAGCTGAACATACATCTTTAAAATTCAGAGGTCAAAAGCTAGATCTTATTACTGATGAAGATTTTTACGAATTATATGAAAGAAATATACGGGGTGGTATATCGATGGTTCCAGACATATGCATGAGCAAATGATCATTATTTCTATGACCAAAAGAAAGTGCTCAGTCCCAAACCCTAGCTGGTATTCGTTCTGCCACCCGTTCACCAGTTTTCGTATTGTCCGTGGTGCGGGATTTGTCTAATCCGCGAATTATCACCTCGACTTGAGGCCGAATCATCTTTTGTGGTGTCACACCGGTATTTCTCACTCGTAACTGCTTTAAATACCAGCTACTCCCTCGCACATCAGCTCCTGATAAAATTCATCGAATTCTCGTGCGTTCGGTCTTCGCGAAATTTAACAAGTCTATCTAACTTCCGCTTTACGCGAAGCCTAGTAATTCTCTCGAGTCCGCTCTCGGCAAAGTGTATCATTCGTCCCTCCTCGTAACGCGATCACTCCTCACGTGCCCAGTTGCAGAATTCCCTTCCATCTACACAAATTTCGACGCCGCCCTCTCTCGTTCTCATCCAATAGTGGTCGCTGTTTCTTTTTTTTATTCTAACGTGATTTCGCTTTGAGCCGCTGAAATTGTGGTTCTTAACTGCGCATTTAACGATATTTATTGAAATATATACGGGCTCGCGCGCTGATCGCTGATCTCGTTCCTAATGATTGGTGATTTTCACCAATAGCAAATATTTTTGATCCACCTCTCTCTTTTCAGCTTGCTAATAGGCCGTTGTCGTGGAAAGGGCTTCTTTTGCAAGTAAGAACGGCCGGGGGGGTCCATGGGTTCGCTGGCCGCTCGTGTCATAAACATCCTATAGTTGACTCTCCGTCCCCTCGCAGTTGACTCGTCGTTCCCCGCTAAACACAAAAGCGTAGCCCCTTCTACCGCCATCTCGAGACATACATTTACTCTCTTTGTATCGCATTTTATATTCACATATATATAGTTTATAATTCAAATATCACAAGATATTATCTTTAAAGAAATAAATTCGACCATTTGTGTATCTAAGTGATGATATATCTATTGACGGTATACCTGAAAAATCTGCAGCCTGAGTACATTCATGAATTTCAGCATATCATTAAAAATTAAATGTTTACTTGAATTAAAATTCAATATAGTATGTATTTTTGATTGTTATGGTATATCAATTTCTTGAAGGTGTTTTGGGTATCCACTTGCAAAATTAAGACTAGGATAATCTATGATAATATATATTCTCAATAATAAATAATATTTTTCCAGATAGTCGTTGATAAATAGCCGTCATTCCTCCAAAATCGTGTGGTAAAGACTCTGACCAATATCCAATAAGTTGTGGATGATTAAATTGTTTCGTTTTTAAATTTATGATATAAATCCATTCTTCATACAATACAAGCAATATATCATGTATAATTAAAAATGTCATATTCATATCACATAAAATAGAAGTACATCAGCTTTGAATGTTGGTGGTGGTGATGATCGTACAGGAGATTTATGACTATGTAATCTTCGAATATCTAAAATATCGTCTGTATGTAAATTAATAATATGTGATAATAAGCATACGTTATCGTATTTCTATTATTTGTATGTTCTATACCTCATACACACCCAAACTCACGAAGAAAAAAAGAAAATAAATTATTTTGACCTTGCGGTCTCTCATCCTATTATAATATCAATCATCTTAATTAATATGGATTTTTAATGGAGATTTGTTTGCATTGGGAAATATTGCATTTGCTAATATACCATATTTTTCATCAAATGTATTAAAACACATATGTCGATCACGTTGGCATTGATGTTCCTCACCTTTATTAGATATAATTCTTTAAGGCTGAAAAAATCTTTCTCAAAATTTAAATTTGTATGAGATGAACATATTTCATATGCTGATTCATTTAAATTTAATATTATGTAATTCACATTACTATAATACCTTTTTTATTGTACTCTTATTCCATTTTTGAGAGGTTTTAAAACGAGTATCATGTACACCACATCGCGTTTGATTTAATTAATCTAATGTATCAGTATTTAACTCTCCAACTAACGGTAATTGATAATATTCTTGAATTGCATCGCGACCCCTACCATTATTAGAATTATATCCATTGTTTGCCAATATTTGTATCTCTAACTAACTAGTAGCTTCTACAATATGAACAATACGTGGTACGAGTAATATAGATTAAACCACATTTTTATATAATAATTCCTTAACCAGATTTTATTTCAATAAGATTAGAGTTCAATAATTCCTATATAAGATTTTCGTTCAATAATAATTCCTGAACCAAATTTTTATTCAATAATTCCTAAACTACTAGATTTTCATTCAATAATAATTACTAGACCAGATTTCCATTCAATAATTCCTAAACCAAATTTTCATTCACTAATTTCACGCTTCTCATATCAGCATTTGTATATTCACAATCTTACATTAGTTCAGTAATTTTTTAAATTTAATTTAGTGAATTTTAACATGATATGTAGCCATGTTCAGTTTCGGTACAACGTTCATTTCTAATGGGATAATTAATTATAATTTCCTTTTAAATGGACGTTTGTAACGAAACAATATTTTATTGCTGATATAAGAAACGTGAATACAAAATATGGAAATAATAAAATTGCATGGATTTAAAAACTGATAAACAAGGTCAAATGTTTAGTGTTAATTTGCTAATCAAGATGCTAATTGTTCAAAGAAAACGATATAAAAACTTTTAAAAACTAAACATTTGGGATTAATATATAAAGGATTTATGCCAGGAAATTATTGACTCACGGTTTTACATTATTCAATGTATGAAATGGGAAGAACCTTGAATTTGTTAAGTATATGATATTTGTTTAAAATGGTGTATGAAATATTAAATACGAAGAATTTTCAAATATGTGATCTAGGATTTTAAAATTGGCCTCAACGCGTAAAATGAGGATATTTTGGATAAAAAAGGATAATATTTGAAGGAATTGGAGAATTCTAATTCGATTTTAATGAAAAAATTTAAAAACCTAAAAATTGTGGGTTTGATAAATCTGGTCTAGGTGCCTTGAGTTTTATACTACATTGAAGATAATTTTGCCTCAGAAAAATATTGTTGTAGTAACCTAGCTACTTAAATAATAAATAAATACAATAGTGGTGCTATTGAATGGCAGACTTTCTCGCCCTAGTTAGTTTTCTAATCTCTCTACTCTCCACTAACTTTTGCGAGAAGTTTTGTTCTCTTCAGAGCTGCTTTCATTTTGTCGCCGGAAAAACATTTTTTTTTATATTTTCACAATTACTTGGCTCCGAAATACTAGAACAGAAACTACCATACACTTATTAATATTATAAACGTATCCATTTAATGTCCTAACAGAATGACCGAGGTTGCTAAATTGATTGCTACCGGTACAGCTCTTCGGATGGATGGCTAGTTCCAGTGTCGTCAGGGAATTATTATTTGTGACAACTCTGTGTTGCCGCAGGATATAATTGAGGATTCCTCAAACTCTATCGAAAACCATTTGAAGCAAATCTAATCGCAAATAGTATTAATAAAGCTAAATAAACTGGAAGTGTCTATATACGATTTTCGAATGTCTAACTTTTAATTAATTTGTCTCATCTCTTATTGGATTTGTAAAACATATATCTCGTCAAATCAGTTGTTGAAGATGTGTGCATCTGTTTGAACCGATTTAAGTAAAATAATGAATATATAATTAAAATAAAAATTAAAAATGAAATTTGAATACATTATGAACACTAGCCATGTGATCAACTTAGATATCTCTAACGGTTCCGAAATTATTATTACTTTCTCGCCTTACGACTTCTTCGTAAAGAGAGAAAGTTATGTAAATGTGCGCCAGAAAACGACGAAATTTTGCCAGAATAAACATCATTGCCGGGTTCTGGTAATGAAATAGTGGATAAATCCTTTTGCTAAATTTGCCAGAAACCGTGTTTTGTTATTTCTTGATATCAAAAAATCGATTGACAGCAAAATGTCCGACTGTCGGGTTTTCTGTCTGCCCGTCTGTGATTAAAGCTAGCGCCTAAATCGTTCAGCTGATTTTCTTCAAATTTGATGTACTTTGATCTTAATGGACTGGAGGGTTCTAAGGGATATTTCGATTGTTAAAGGGTGTTTTAAAATAAATGGGGCATTTACTTTTTTATACCTTTCCCAGATTTCAAATCATACGGCCCTTTTCTGGCGTAGTGGTATGAGTGCCGGCACGATAGCTCTGAGATTCGAGTCTCCGGAGCGGAAAATAAATAGCTGCTTGGCAACACTTTTACTGGTCATGAAGTAGTATACTTCAGCGTAGTGTTTAGCAAGAAAGTGTGTGTTTTGACAACCACTAGATTTTTTAAAAATCTCTCACGATGTTAATATGCTCATTTTCAGCAATTTGTATGCATTATCGAATTTGTACCTGAAATTGCTTTAAATATATTCTATTTAACTTATTCGAAAACTGAAAACTTTTCTGTAAAAGAAACTTTCCTGTACGCATTTACAGGAATGCTTAAACGCTATTTTTTAAAAAAAGAAAGGTTTAAAATGTTTCAATTAAAATTGTCATTTAGTACGAAGTTTTACTTTCTTTAATATTCTTAAAGAAATATTGTAGTTCAACTATTAGGAAATTGAAAAATTAAGAAAAAATTGCTCTTTATGACGAGGTTTTAGTGTTCTTTAATATTCGTAAAATAATATTTTCGATCTACTGTTCGAAAACCGAAACATTAATAAAATTTCAAAGAAATGTACTTTGGGCTGCGATAGACACCAGGCAAGAGTATGTGGCAAGTCTGAATAGCTAGCCGAGGCCAAAGAAAATAGAAAACTAATACGGAAAAGTCTGTGCCTTTCTGTAGCACCACTAGTTAATATTTTAGTTGTAGAATTTTGAGTATTTTCAATTTTTCGAAAAATGGTGTATTTAACCAACATGAGACATGTGCCATTCTCTTAAACATCCTTCAGACTACCACTGAATGTAATCAAAATTGATAGCTTCATTTTTATTTAATTTTGAAAATGTCCCAGTAGCTTCATGTACAGTACGCCTCAAAATTAAAATATGGGCTTCAAATGCAAGGGGACGCGATATCTCCCAAATCGATCGTGGAATATCAATTTTAGAGACATTCTCCTGAACGGTTTAGCCGCTAGTGTTGTTCACAGACAGAAGGATAGACGTTTTGCTGTCAACGAATTTCTTGGTATCAAGGACCCACAAAACAGGGGTTCTGGCTACACCACGTGTTAGAGAATTTTTTTAAAATTTAGCAACGGGATTTATTCTCTTTTTCTTTACCAGGGCTTTGTAGTAAGAGGTTTTCTGTCAAAAGTTTGCGTTTTTTTCGCGAAGCATTACATAACTTTCTCTTAAGAAGTTCATTCTTAAGCGTTAGAAAGTAAAAAATGTACACGACCTTAATGAAAAAACTAATAATGGACAACAAATTGAGTGAAAATCTCTTTAATTTTGTATTTGTGGGAAGAAGCCGAAGAAAGTTCAAATTTTTGCAGTTTTCGAAAATGTAGAGTAAACCGTGAAAATTGGACATATGTTACCTTTGTATAGATGTAGTTTATTCTATTATTTCAAAAAATGGGGAATTCTCAACCTTCTGTCTAACACATTACTCGTAATACTGATGAACATCCCCTGATATGTACATTTCATCTACCTCTATTATATTTGATACTACCTAGGGGAGACCGTTGTACCTACAAACTGGTGTACTTACGAACACGATTACTGAAATCTAGGGTAAACGTGTGTGTGGAGGCCAGGAGCGCGTGGCTTGAGTCATGCGCACGCGTGGTCTCAGGAGAATCGAACAAAGGAGTAAGTCACAATTTCATTTTTCCCCTTCTTTTTTTGGGTGTATCTACGAAGGAGAATCATTCCATAACTTATATTTTTCTCATATTTGTAGTTAGTAAGATGCATAAAATTGAGGCTCACTTCAGTTTGGTATGAATGAGGTTTTCTATTTCTGATTTTTACTCTACCGTATCCGTTGAGCAAAAGTTCCAACAGACGCCAAAAGTCCAAATAATATACTGCTGTACCTACGATCACAAAAAGCTTTTTACGTAAGAATAGATTTAGAGCTCTCCATCTCCACCTGACTTGGTAACACCTGAAATGCTGATGCCTTTTCCTAAGGCACCTCCTTGAAAACTGATGGCCGAAGGCGAAAAAAAGGGATGCCACGAAAACGACAATATCTTGTCAAATCTCTTCTGAAGAATCTGACGATCGATACTCACTACATTCATCAGTGACGATGAATTTAATTTACTAATGGAGGAAAAAATAGAAGCAGAAGTTCGCACCACTCAGCTTGAAGATGAAAATGTTCATGTTGAAACTTTGTTTTTATGAAAGTATTAGGGAAAAAATCTACCAATAATTTCGTAGTTGAAATACCAGCAGAAGAAGTTGATGCTATTTGCTTCAATATAAAATATCTGAAGAATGTGACCAGAAGTGAAAACCTGAAATTTGCCTACGATGGCACAGGTGGTTGACACTGATCACATTTTATTCAAATTACCTTAACCAACTGCTGTGAGATCACCTGAGAGAAATTTTCTCACATTTACTGTGGACACCTCATATTTTACCTTAGGATAGAAACTAGATAGCAGAAACTCCATGAATTTATATGCTTATTTTTGTTGCTTGATTTAGTTGGTTATGTAGGAAAAGTTTTGGTTGTGATTTTATTTTGCAAGGTTTACCACTTCGGTTGCACTTGATTTTTTTGGTGTATAACAACACCGATGTTAACATATTTTTTGAGACTGATGAGACCCTTTTGAAAAAAAAACTGATCTATTAAATGTGGAGTTCTACATTTTAGAACAATTGAATTTTCAAAGCTTACTTGAAATTCAACCTAAAATTCGTATTCGTAATTGAAGACTCGTTTAATTTTTACAACGTTTATCTATTCAACTATCTGAAAGAAACAAAAACCTGAAATAAATAAGGATGGTTTTCAATATCTACATCTAATCCAACGGCTGTAGATATGTTCTAATAAGGCTACCCGTAGGTACAACGGTTCGTTCATAGGTACAACTATGCCTTTTCTTAAGTGCAACGGGTACCAATGAACACAGCAATGACTTTTGGGTTTTAATTTTTAATATTATACTTTGGCGCTGTTAGAAATGTACATGCTTTGTGAGAGTCAAAAGTATGGAGGACGACGAAAAAACGAGAAAAAATTGGTTCTAGAACTCATAAAAAATAAAATATATACTGTGTACAACTGTCTCTCCAACTATATTATTGGTATGGATGTCGTAACACATAAGTTGATGTCTCTTTTCAGTTTTCAAAGACTTTTCTATTATTTCTAATATAAACAAAGCAATTATGTATTATCCTAAATAAAAAAATGACTATTAATTTTGACCTTTCGCGTTTCTATGTCTGCGAAATTTTTTGACATCACTTTAATCACCCCATGGAGCGATGTGTAAGGGCGTGTGTTGGTTAAAAAATTAGCATGAGGTACCCGTCTCCAAGGGGGTGGTTGGTTGAAGCACTGCTGCTGACCGAGTGGCGACTCGTCAACACGCCCTCGCGGGAGATAACTCGGAGAACGCGGTACAATTTATCGCGCCAGTACACAAGTTTTATGCCCCGACCTTGCAGTTCCGGGACTGTAGATCGTCGCAACGTGTTTTCGAGGGCGTTGACGTCATGACTTGCTCCATTCCCTCGCACAACGCATGGAGGTTGCGTGGTGCCCCCCTCCCTGTCGCTTCGCCCGCGCTCGGGTTTCCTGTACCGACTCCGCGGCCCCTCCGCCTCTGCGCCCTTTTGCGCCCCTCCCGCGCTCACGGTGGTGCAGATATATACTCTCTGGTGCACCAGCAAGTGGCAGGCGTATAAGAGTGGAAGCCCCGTCCTTCTGTCTTTACCTCTGCAGCCTCCGACGCTTTCGAGGAGCTGCGCTTTGGAAGACGCGCCATTTTGGCAAGCAAGCCATCATGAGGATCACGAACGACCTACCCAGCCACCAGGAACAGAGAGGAGGTTAGAAAACTTAATTTTTCCTTTCATTAACCATAAATTTAAAAAAAAATTGATTCAGGGCAAATTCAAACAGTGTATTGTAAAACTACTTAATTAGCAAATTATTCATTATAATCTTTAACATTTAACTAATATTAGTTTTTAGTTAACCACATTCTTAATCTCCTCTTCTAGTTACACCACTTTCTTAAATTTTTTTATTGAATTTTTAAAACTTTAATCAATAAATACTGATTGTACTTATGTATTATAATTCAAAAGTAATATTTAAACTGTCAGTTAACGTAATATATGTGTACCAGCCTGGGAAGTTAAGATCCCTTTGTTTCAAGTGCACAATTTAATGCTGTTTGAATCAGAATGATACTATTACCGGAGGCTTTTAATTGTTACGTCTTCAGTTTACGAATAATTTGATTGGCCATTTTATCCTACATTTTCTATAAAGTTTTAAATGGAAAAGGAATGCTGCCCATGAAAATATTTTAAAATCATTTACCAAATTCTGGAAAATGGAAATGTAGGTCCTATAGGAACTTTAATCTTTTTAACTTTAATCTACCGAGGGAAGTCTTCTTATGAACTTTATTTTTAATATATTATTTAATTATTTACTTTATTACCACATATTTCGCCTGCATGGCAAATCTCACCGTCTTTTGTTCGACTTGCTAAACTCTGTTTCACATAACTTGCATTTCTCTTCAAGTTTTCGTAGTTATTCTCTAGACCTTGCATTCAGTTATTCCGCCGAAGCGTAGTACATATAACCATCCCTTTTTTTTAATTAAATAGACTTTTACAAGTCTGCATGCGAAATAGGGAATATTGCATTAGAGTATATGAAGTGTTTATGAGAGAAGATCAATTTATTTTGCGAATAGTTTGCTAGCGAAGGCATAGAATTGCCTCATGGTATTGCCTTTGTATGTTCTTTCAAAAGTTTATTATAATTATTCTATATCTTTGAAATATCAGCTTAAAATTCGTGCTATTTCTTTTGTCTAACTGATATTTACTCTTCTATATTTTTTCTTCTATATAACGATATTTAATATTCTCATTTTTAACACCATCAAAAGGTTTTCTTCTTCTTCTTCTTAAAACCACCAACAGGAAAACATATTATTTTATTTTGAATTAAATCCATTAATATGACTATTTTGGAGAGAAGTAATCTATTATATTACACAATAGACTAATTATTATGATTTTGATAAAAGTAATTAGTATCTTGCGACAAAACTGACCTCACTTCTAATTACAATTGTTACTGTTTCGTAAAACTGAATATATGCATTCAGATGTTTCACTGTCTGGCTGTACGAGACTTCGCTTTCCTAACAGGGCAGTCAAAGTAGTGATAGTCATGGAATTCAATTGGTAAAACGGTGGGAAAATAATACCAATATTCTCGAACCAATACAATACCAATATACTCGTGGAACTACAACAACGCATACGCTCTCGAATTATTTCTAAGTGTTCCTCTATATTATACTATTACAAACGCAGCGTTTTAATATTTTGTATGAAAAAATCCTAGTTTTTGAAAATTGCAAAAATTCTTAACATTAATACCACAACTATTGGAGTTAAATATATTTTAAATTAAATATTTTTTTAAAAATTAGATTTTTAAATTAACTCATGTACACTATTTGAAATTATGAGTATTTTACGTTTATTTTCGAGTGAAATCGTGATTTCTTAAAAACATGGAAAACAATATTTCCTTCAATAATATCTCCGATTTTTTCTTTAACTTTTTACTCAAACATAAAAATGTTCGTTTATAAAATAACACCGGTTTCTATTTTCGTTAAAACCTCAGAAAGTTTCATAATTCCTACTTTGCAATTTTTTAAAAAAATATTTGCCAATTACTTCCCTGGCCGTAAACCGTATTACGAAATTACATACGTAGTATAGAGAAATTTGTCTAATTCTGCAAAAAATAGATTTCAACGGAAATACACGTTTTGTAGTCTGATACCGATTTTTTTTTTTTACTTTCTCGCTGCCGCTTATTCTACGCGCAAACGGAGAATTTTCGACAGAAAAACTCTTATTGCCGGGCTCTGGTAACGTAAAAGTGGATAAATCCAGTTGCTAAATTTAGAGAAAAATTCTCTAACACCTAGTGCAGCCAGAATCCCTGTTTTGTGGCTCCTCGATACCGAAAAATCGATTGACGGCAAAACGTCCGTCCGTCTGGTGAGTGTGACCAATGCTAGCACGTAAACTGTTTCCCTAACTGAATAAACCTCTGAGTCGAAGCTCTGCGATTCTGAAAACAATTAATTAGTTTTGGGGGGTATACTTTACATGAAGCCCTTTGGACTTTTGCATGATTTTCTCAAAAATGGCTTCAAATTTTTCTTTGAATTTCTTGTAAGAATAGAGTGAAGTACATGTACAAAGATGGCATAGGTACATTAATAACTCTGAACTTTCAAAAATTGATAAAGTTTAAATATTTCGGCGTCTTCCTACAACTACAAATTCGAAGAAATTTTTACTTCAAGTAAAATTTGTTGTCTATAAATAGTTCTTACATTAAGGTATGCATATTTTTACTTTCTTGGGCTTAAAAATAGCAAAAATTCGCAAAAAAATTGCTCAAAATTGTTTGATTAAATTTTGTTGTGGAATAGTGCATAGAACATTTAAGAGAATGGTATGAGTCTCATTTCCATTAAAATCTCCGATTTTTCAAAAAATGAAAAAATTGAAAACTTCAAAATTGGAGATAAAAAAATTCAACTCATACAAAGTCTGTGATGCAAAATTAGCTCTTCAAAAATGTACTACGTTTTGAAAAAACTAATAGTTTTGCGGAATTTCTACTTGAAATTAATGAAATATATACTCGTACAGGTTTCACACCAACTACAGGCCACATGAAAAAACTGAATGAATGATATGAAAAATAATTAATTTAATTTTAATCATAATTTCTGATTGAAAGTGCCGAGACATTTCTATTTTAGCTTTATCCATATGATTAATTATTTATTAATTGATTAAATTATTAAGATGTTAATTATTTATTAATTGATTAATTTCAGAAGTTATAGCCATATGATTAATTTTGAATATTTATTAATTTAAGCGTTTTTTTTCAAGGTCTAGAGACCCTTGTAATTTCTAAGATTTATAAGATTTATCTTAATGGATATGCGCGCGGTATTGCCGACTTTAATTTTTGTTTTAATTATAACACTGAAAATGAAAATGGGCTTTTACATCACTTATTAATGTTTATAGATTGTATATTTAGATATTATTTAATTTTCGTTTCTTTTAATTGGAGACAATTATTGTACAGATGAAATCAGTGGCACATCTTTTGAAAACATATATTTGGATTCCATTAAAATAATTTCTCTACATGTACTATGTTTTGCGATATGGTTTGTCGCTTCCTCAGGTACATTTCATGTCAATGCAGATGTCATTTCATGTCCACACATTTTGTAACAACCAGTAGTGTTTGTATTAACATTCATAATATATTCATTATGGGATATATTGGATAGCATTTATTTCTGGATTTTCCATTTATCTGTGAAATTATTCTTGCTTGTCAGTATGATGTGCAGGAAATAAAAAAAAAATTAAATAGTTTTCGTTCATTTATTAGTTCATTTTTTTCTCAAAAACCAACGTACGCGTTCGGTAGTAAATATGAGAGTTTCTGCGTTACTGCTCCCCTGAGCATCTCTAACTGTTTAATTTCTTAATGAATTATGAAAAGGCTAAATATGGGTTTGTTTGGTTGTAAGTATTCATTTAAAATAAAATAAAACATTTATAAATTAACTTAAAATACCTTGGCGACGTGGCGAAAAATAATTGTATGTATCCGAAACTAGCAATAGTGTTCCATAAAGAACGCCTTAAAATAACTTTTATAAAACCGCAACAATACAAACTGAAAAAGTTTATTTATGGCCAAACTGGCGCTTTTAGCAAGAATTGATTAGAAAATATGTGTTCTTGTAAGCAACACCAACGCTGCATGCGCGCTTGATTGCGTTCGTCGACTGAGATGTAGACAGAAATGCAGTATAATATTATTACATAACCGTTACTAAGGGGCGAGAAAGTATGAGCTGTTTTAGCCCCAGTAGTTTGATAAAAATAGTAGTTTTCGGGAATAATTGCGTACGCAATATTAAAAAAAAACAAGATTTCTCAAAAACGGCTCCAAATATGCTCTATAAGATGGTATAAACACCATCTCTATTCGTTTGTTTTTTCAAAAATTTCAAAAATATATATTTTTATTTGTCTCTCGCGTCGTTAATATTTATATTAACGACAATTTGTATACAATATAAAATTATAAAAACAAGTGTTTTAAAATATGTGTCATAAATATTCCCAAAAGTTTTCTATGAAAATGAGCTCAAATTTTCGCATTTTCAGAAAAGCTTAAACGCCATTTTCTCAAAAACGGCAAAAAAATGGAGCTATTTTCTTAAAAATGGCTGAATATTGTTTCTTCAAACGTTTTGTACGGAGAGTGCTAAATGCAATCTTTAAGATAACATAAAAGTAAATTTGCTGTATTATTTTGTTTCTTCAAAAAATATGCAAATTCATTTTTTGTAATATATTTCACGCCGTTAATAATGAGAAATCCAGCTATTTGTATACATTATTATACTTGTAAGTAGTAGTGCGTTAAATGACGTCTAAAGAATATTTTCGAAAACTCAACATTTTACTGTGTTAAAGAGATTCAAATTTCGCATTTTCAAACATTCTTAAAATACGTTTTCTTAAAAACGGCTCCAATTTTCCTTACGTTTTACTACTTTTTAATATCCCTAAAGAAATATTTTGGTTCTATCATTAGAAAATCGAAAAATTGAGAAATTTTCAAAAAGTATACTTTGGGTGGTGGTAGATGGCAACTAACAAGACGATGGGGCAAGATGGAAAAGTCAAGACTAAAGAAATTTTAAAAAACAAACTAGTTCGAGAAAGTCTGTGCCACACTGTAGCTTGTGCACCACTAGTGTATGCTTCAGGAACGTTGTTCCAACGCCATCAGCTAGATGGAGTAATGCCATCTACACAGTGGATAGGTCTCGTTTCTTGTGAAAACCGTGCCTGTGAGTTGATTTCCAGCCGGGCAACTATTTTCGAGGGTTAGTACCCCTACTGTTAAACACGTATAATTTTATTACGTAACCGTTGCGAATAATGCAAGAAATGTGTTCTGTTGAAGTTACGTATTGTTATTTTTAATGTGTTTTTTTATGAAGGAGGGAGCCTCCACGCCCATCGTTAATTTAGGAAAGCTGCTCATGCGTAACCCCAAAATGTTGAAACTCTTACACTTTTGTGTCATCTAATCTCAAAGAATAGTTATGGACTATATGCAAATTTTTACACTCACTTATTTCTGAAGATGAAATTAATTTTGGTTTTGAAAACGTTTTTTTAAATTTATTTCTTCTGTTCCTATTTACGAATGTAGGTGAAGATAATATTTTAATATTTAAAAAATGGTTTTAAAATAAAAAAATGTAACTTTCCAAAAGAAATTTAGGAAATGCAACAAACACACTGACTGTCGGATCGCTCATGGACAGCGTACTAGCTTCACGTGCTTTGATTCCCCAGTCGAGGCAGAACTAGAGTTGTAGCTTTCCTTTAAAATTGTCCCAGTTTCTGTATCTCATGAAGAAAATGAAGAAAAGCTCAGGCGGACGGTTCTAGTTACAGTGCCACATTCGTGTGGCGTCATATCAGTCGCCTTGTACAAACGTACCAAAATCAGCCACGTTCATTTCATGCTCATGGACAGCGCTGGCGGAAGAGACGCTGGGCTCAACAAAGGCAAACCTAGGGAGCGGAAGAGAAGGGTGCCGTGTCGTGGGTGGCAAACTTGGGAACCCCGTAGGCAGGCCAGCGGGGGAAACGCGTTGGCAGAAACGGCGAGATAACGCAGTTCCGTCAGCCGGCCCAGAAGGTATATAAACGGACCCCGGACGTAAACTCCTTCGTCTGATTCTTGGGTGCGTCGCTAGGAAGTCGTCTGGGTTGTGCGCGTCGCTGCATTTTAATGCATAGGCTACTGAGGCAGGGAACTGAAGCCGGCGTGCTACGTCGAGACGTCGGGAGGAGGTGCGT
The DNA here is from genome assembly GCA_017312745.1 of Gryllus bimaculatus. NCBI lineage: Eukaryota > Metazoa > Arthropoda > Insecta > Orthoptera > Gryllidae > Gryllus > Gryllus bimaculatus. Next base: position 19,567,852 of record BOPP01000009.1, on the reverse strand, counting down.
CATACTCGCTTGTATGCTCACGTAGGCTACTGGTGCATCACACCGAATATGATATCTAATTATCAGGCCAGAGGTGGTGGTAACCAGGGAACATTCCTTCTAGTAACGAGTCAGTATTGTTTATTGTAAATATTATACATAGTATTCAGATGTTGGAGCATTTTTTCAAATAAATACTTAATAATTTACAAACCGTTCACGTCTGTGATTTATTGCCCCGGCAAAGACGCCACATTCGTTACATGACGCTCTTACTCTCAAGCAGGAAAATTTAACCAGGCCCAGGCATGGGAGACACCGGCAAAGTCCGACTAGCAATCCAAAATGCCAAATATATAATACCTTCTTGGCAATGAACCTCGTGATTTGATATCTGTTTTGTTATGAAATGGAAGTAGGTGGGATAGTAGGATTACAAAAATGTGAATTACATGGCGTGTTTTTTGCAAACATTTTCTTTTATCCTAATTCCTTCCGATCTTTTTGTCGACCAATTTATCTCTAAGAAAAACATACAGTCAAAGTCAAAGGAAACGTTTGCGAGTCCACACAAATAAATCAATAGTGCTTCGTGGAAAAGTCCTCTAAAATGTTCAAAAACTCTCCCTTTCTGTAATCGTGTCTTCTACGGAGTAATTTTAAGCTTATCCTTTATCATCGTATTCTGAAAGTGAACAAATTATTTTCTATTATAATTATTAGGTGATGCACCGAACAATTAAAGCTAAATATTTTGTATTTGATTCGTTTTCTTTTCTTTCAAAATAACTGAGTGGTGTTCGGTTAAATTGATAATACCGCAGGCATTATTAAATTATGTGATTCATAATTGTATTTTTTAGAATACTCGTCCATAAAATAAATCTGATTGAAAATCGAAGATTAATTTTCATAGATAAAATAAGACAAGACCCGTCATTTTGCCGGTACAACTGCTTCGCAGTTGATACAATATCATTCAGTCAAACCAAAAATAGCAATGGGTCATTCAATGGTTATTTATGTTAAATAGTACAGAAAGTGAGTCTGGCGTACAAATGAAAAAGTGGACAAGGTGACGCCAAACACACTTTCGTATGAGTTACAAGCACTTTCGTATAACATTACTTTCATTACTGAAAACCATTCTTTAATGTTTGGGGGTACATACATGAAGCTCCCGAATATTTTCAAAATTTGTTCACAAACAGCTCCATTTTTTTCTTTAAATTTATTAAAAGAATACAGTAAAATACATTTATAAAGGTGGCATAGGTCAAATTCTTGCGGTTAACTCAGAATTTTCGGAAATTCCGAAAGTTTGAATTTTTTCGGAGTCTTTCTACATGTTACTACAAAATTGAAGATAGAGAATTTTCCATGAAACACAGTTTGATCTCCATAGACAGTTCGTTCATAAAGGGTATGTATTTTTTTTGAAAATTTAGTAGTTTTTGCGCAATATTGCGTGCAACATATGCAATTTAAAAAAATAACAAAACGATTTATTCTAAAACGACTCCACATGTTTTCTTTAAACTTTTGGTAGGAATAGTGCTAAACGTGTTCTATGAGATGACATAATCATTAGTTTGCTCTATACTTTGTTTTTGTAACAAAATACACAAATGTAACTTTTTTGACTTGTCTCTCACGTCGTTATTATTTACATTAGCGGCGATTTGTTCACATTATTGAAGTTATGAGTACATGTGCTTTAAATAATGTCGTATTAAAGTTTCTCGAAAAATCTACTGTTTTCTGTGAACACTATCTCAAAATTCCGCACTTTAAAAAATGCTCAAACGCCATTGCTCATAACCGGTTCCAAATTTATTCTTCACTCTTTTCAAATGGGTAGAGGCAATTGCACTTTTTAATATGACGTAAAGTTCATTTTGGGATAGTTTTTTTTTTTAATTACAAAAACCTTCAAAGGACTTCTAATAAAGTTTTTCGAAAATTCAAATATTTTCTGTGGAAGAGAGCTCGAAGTTTCGGATTAAGAGTAGCTTAATAATGACTCCAAATTTTGAAAAGAGAAGTCTCAATAAATTCTTTGGTGGTAGCAGATATATTGTGCTAATCCATAATATGGTAAAGGAAATATTCTCCACAAAAGTTTTAATAATTTTTATTAATAATTTTCTAGAGTTAACTTTCGGGAAAACACTTTTCCCATCCTCAGTGGAACTCTAGGAATGAGAAGAAATGAAAACATTAACACAAGTTGAACACAAAAAAAGGTGGTGTATAGTCAATTTAGTGGAAAAACAAACAAATAATATCATATAAATACAAATTGAAAATACTTACTGCTCAAGCAACGTGGATCTCCCATGAATGTTCACAACATGGTCAAAAATATGAAAACAAGAAAGACATATTGGTTACAGCTAGGTGGCAGCCATCTTTTGGAATGGGAGAAGAGGAAGCTTACCGATTGAGGGAATGGGGGCCATAGAAGAGAAGAAAGGGTAGACAAAGACAGACTTAAAAAAATTACTGCTTTACATACAGGAATGTAAAGCAGAACAGAAAATTAGGAACGTGCAAGATTCTAGAATTTTAATTATATAAAGATTTTTTTAAACAAGTTGACTAGATAAATAGAATGCAAAAAAGGGGGGAATGGGTCAAAAGAATGATTAGGGGCTAGTTAATAAAATATTTAAAATGGGACTGCTTTTAATCAAGGAATATTCATTCAAGACAGAAAAATTAGTATTTTTGAAAAGTTTTAGAATGTTCAAGTTCTACAAGATGTTCATTTTTGTGCCTTTGTTGACTAGGTGATGGATTTTAAAATTATAATTGGGGTCAAAGGAATGGTTAAATTGAATCAAATGATTGGCAAAGGTGGAAGTGTCTACATTTTGTTTCCAACATCTAATATGTTCATTAATTCTAACTAAAAATTTTCTGCCTGTTTGGCCTATATATGCTGAATTACAGTTATTATAAGTTAGGTGATAAATTCCACTTCTTTCAATGGGAGGGGGAGAGGTGATTTGGAACTAGAGAATAAATATTTGAGGGAGTTTAGGGTTTTGTAGGCTACTGAGATATTGTATTTAGTGAAACATTGTCCTATACGTTTCGATACAGGACCTATATAGGGGATGCAAATGAATTTCTTTGGTTCTAATGTTGAGAAAAAACCTTATTTAAAATAATTTTTACTCCTTTTTGGTGGAAGGCCTTAGAAGGTGGACTTGTATATATTTTAATTATAGTATAAATAAATTGTATATAGTCTCGTGTGTCCTTGTCCCTTACCCACAATGTCGCACTATTCGAGAACAAAGGAAATAGAAAACTAATACGGAAAAGTCTGTGCCATTCTGTCGCACTACTAGTTTTTACTTTCCCGTATACGAACGTATATACATAGTAATACACATAGTATAGGGAAAGTTATGTAATGCTGCGAAAAATCGATTTCGAGATGTCAACAGAAATACACGTGTCGGGGTCTCCTGATACCGAAAAAGTGTTTTCTTCAAGACGTCCGTCTGACCGTCCGTCTATCCGTCTGTCGGTCCTCCGTCAGGTGACTGTGAACATTACTAGTGCCTAAACCTTGCGTAGAAGATTTTTCAAATTGAAGACTTGTTCATTTGGCTCAAGATGAAACTTTGAGATTTTGAATATCATTCTTCAAAATTTGGGGGTACTTTACAGGAAGCCCTCCGGACATTTTCGAGAATGTCTCCAAAACGGCACCAGTTTTTTACATTTCTTGAAAGAATAGGGTAAAATACTCTTATAATGATGAAGTAGGTCCGAATTTCAATTGTAACATTGAATTCTCGAAAATTTCAAAATTTTAAAATTTTAAATTTTTTTGGACGTCTTCCTACAACAACAAAAATTGAAGATGGAGACTTTTTCTTCAAGTAAAATTTGCTTTCTATGTTTATTTCTTTCATTATTTGGAAATTTTAGTTTTGGGGCATTATTCCATGCAATATTAGCATTTTTTTAAAACTACAATAACCAATTTTTTTCAAAAAACGGCTCCAAATTTTGTAAAAACTTACGGTAGGGATAGTGCTAAATGTGCTCTATAAGATGACATAAACGCCACATTGCTTTATTCTTTTGTTTTTTCAAAAATTACAGAAAGGTATTTTTTTTGCTTGCCTCTCACGTCGTTAATATTTATATTACTGGCAATTTGTTCACATTATTCTGTTTATGAGTGCATGTGCTTTAAATATTAAAAAATTAAATTTCTCGAACACTCAAACATTTTCTTAAAAAATAGCTCAAAACTAAATGCTAAAACACCAATTTCTCAAAAAACGGCTCCAAATTTGTTTTTCAAACATATCGAACGGATAGTGCTAATTGGACTCTTTAACATGACGTAAAGTTAATGTCGGTGTATTTTTTCTTTATTTTTTCAAAAAGTACACAAATGTAAATTTTTGAAAGATCTCTTATTCTGTTGGTATGCAAATTTCCAGCAATTTGTAAACACTGCTGTATTTGTGAGTTGAAGTACTTAAAATGACTTCAAATGAAGTGAATATAATTTGAAATGGTAAATTCAAAGTTACAGCGCTTCGTTTGAGGCGGAATCAGTAAGTAAAAGTAATTTGAGAGGTAGAGGCAGTTGGATATTCTGAAAATACCGTCTCATTGTTTAACGAAATAATATTTAATCTGATATTACAAATAGTAGAACATTTGATAAGAAAATTTACCTAAATTAGTTACCATGTAAATGCATATTAGGTGTGCGTTTCAAATTTTTGCGTAAAATAACATGATTTCTTGCAGCCATTTGCTCTATTAGCAAAGTAATATCCAGGTGATTAATTTTGAATCTTTATTTATAGTTTCTTTCAGGGCCTGGAGATCATTCTAATTTCTAAGATTTATAAGATTTATCTTGATGAATACGCACGCGGTGGTGCCGACTTTTCTTTTTTAATTATAATTTACTATTGAAAATAATTTTGTATACGCCTTTCATGTACGATAATTTGAGTTTCATTTTCCAGCTATTAGGCCACTCTGGTTAGAAAGTTGCATCTAACAATTGGAACGTCGTAGTAGGCGTGAAGTTCACAGAATAATCTCTGTCAGTCGGTGTTTCTACTCGTAAAGAGCAACTTCTATAAGAATGGACCATTTTCACAGCTAGTGCTGGCAACATAATTGAAGGTTCTGTGGTCTTGTGTCCTTCAGCCCATTTGACTCTCCTTCCTAGTTTCGTTAGTTTGCTGTTGGCTAACTTGTAAATGGCTTCGACGCTTCCTCGGCCGACGAAAATATACTTCGCCACGATAAATAATTGAAATTAGCAAGTGCTGCTACTATGCGCTTCTGTAAAATATTTTTAATAGACATTACATTAGACTTGAATGTCAGACGTGTACTGGCGCACGAGTCTTCTGCTCCTGTACTGTGATCGAAAACATTCCGTGGAATGCGTTTTATCGATTTATTTCTTTTTAATTACACGATTGTGAACCATGAGAGGCCATGATGTATTAACAGGCGCAATGTAAATATACTATGAAAAGACAGCTGAACAGCTGTCGCGGCGGAGGGATACTTCTCTAAGTGCACTTGTTTAGCGAACTGTCGTTATGGCTCATTCTTAGGCAGGTGGTATCGACAACCACCATTAGTGGATGTGATGAAATAGTGGATTTAAATTTTGTATTTCTGGTGTTAAATAAATATAAGGAAAGGCGAAAAGAGCTTAGAGGCTGCCATTTGAATCTTAAAAAGAAACATTTCTTTACTTTCGAAACTTCCTTGTCTGAGTAATGAGAAAATACGTTGGTAAATTGTGCAACACCGTAATATCCTTGAAAATGTTATTAATATGTGACACTCATTCCCTTCAAATAATGTTTGTGTGAACAATGCAGAAATAATTCACGCTCTTGGTAAAATAAAGTTTCTGCATCATATGATTAGTAAAAAATACAATTATTTAGACTCTCATTCATAAAATTATAACATAGTCGCTGAAAAAATTATTTTCTTTTGAATTTGAATTGAAATTCTTTTAAATGTTTAAATTAAAAAAAATCATTTTAAATTGTATTAAATTTTTCTTTTTTTAATGGATGTTTTTGGAATATTTTTATATGAAGGGTGTGTTGTGAATAAATTATAAATATGAATAAATGTTCAATAATTTTACATTTTAGTTATTTCTTTTCGTTCACCTGTTCATTTTGCTTTTCTCTTCTAAATAACACGCCTCAGTCTCATTTTCGTTTTAGATATTTATTCTTCGTATCCTTTAATTAGAGGCAATCATTGGATATATTCAATAAGAAACTTATCACTTGAAAATCTCTATATTATTTAATATTTATTTTTTCGTTTCTTACATTCGACCATTTACACAATAACATTTTAGAAATTATTTAATACTTCTTTGAAATATATAAAATAAAAATTGTTCAGAAATTACTATGGATTACGTCTCTTTGTTGGGACATAATTTAGCTACATGAAAAGGAGTTATAATTGTCAAATTTGTGTTGATTTTGCTTGAAAATATTTAGTTTTCGGTCCAAATGCTCTACTATTTGTCATGAGTAGACCTCGGAACTTAATGAATTAAAAACGTTAATATGCATGCAACGATGCGCTTAAAATAGCCTATATACATGCCAAAACTCCGAATATGTGTTAAACGAAAATGTAGGGAGCAACAGATAAGGTTTATTTATACAAATTTTTATTTTGCAATGTAGTACAAAACTTGGGTTTTTACCTGTCCAGTTTTACTCCGGGCAATCCGGGAATAACGAAATTTGTCCGGAGTTTGGAGTAACTTGTGGAGTGTTTGAGAACTATCGTATGGAATTATGCATAGTCTTCTCCGATAACTACAGTAGAGGTTTAAAATGATGAGTTCTATGGATATAATGTTAGTGTCTCAAGCACCTTACATTCCATATGCAACAACAATTGCAAACAAAGGTAAATAGAGTGCAATTGAATAATATATCCAGAAGTGGTTTAATTTCAATGACAGTAACCCTTTCCATGATTTCCAAGCCTTTGTTCTTATAGAATATATAAAATGGAAAGTGTTTGAAGAAGTCATAACTAAACTTGGTCTGTGCCGCCATGTAGACATGAATGCTATCTATTGTGACGTAGTGAAATAAGAAATAAATTTCAATAACAAAATAAAAATAATATATTCAAATATAAAATGGATATTCGTTGTTACATCAATGTTGCTTCTCCCCGTGATGGTGACCGTAGTGGACGTTGTATGCGATCTACTTGACACCGTCACATGGGGCACACGGCGTTGCCGAATGCTCTGACCTCAGAGCTGCTCTTCCCTGGTGCGAAGCGAGAATGCAGGCGTCCCACTTACAGGTTCAGACTGGCGGAAGAGAGTCTGAAAAACCAGCCAGACTTGGCCAACTGCCCATGGCCCTAAGTAGAGGCAAAAAACTAACAGGAAAATAAATGTAGAGACTTTTGCCACAAAAACAGAAACTATCACGGGCAGGTGACGAACAGGTGTAGAGTGGTCATGTCACAGGATGAGTACCCGACCAGATAGGCCAGGTTAACAACAATAAAACGTGCCAAAAGAGAGGCAGACCGAAGTTTACCAGTAGCAGCGAATAGACGACAAAAAAAAATGAACAAAGTTGCATGTAAAACGCAGGAAGACAGCTCAGCGGTGTGGGCCCTGTGCCTTCGTGGATGCGTCTCGCCCGTCTCATCCTGGGCACAAGTGAAAGTGGCGGTTTGCAAGCGAGAGGCGGCGACCCCTCGGGAAAGCTGGGAGCCGACCGCCAGTTCGGAGGGAGGCCGGCGGCGCGGGGTGCCAGCGTGAGGTGCGGGAGGGCCGACCTCCGAAGGGAGGAGCGATCCACCCGCCCTTTGCGGAGCTCTCTTTATAAGTGGACGAACAGATTCCCGTGTTGAATAAGCTGAAAGTCATAAACACTTTTAGAGGTGCTGCAAAACCAACTTCTCAACTGAAGTAAATCAAGGATTTATGATAATCAAAGGAATGTGGCAGTATCAACACGAACACTATTTGTGTGTAGGTATTATGTTTATTAAATTTTATAGGACAAAACATGGTGTGGATTAATATACAAAAGAGAGAGAGAGAGATAGAAGATAGAGAGGAGAGGAC
>BOPP01000009.1:19536124-19548246 GCA_017312745.1 Gryllus bimaculatus | reverse complement strand
ATAATTAAAAGGCTTAACCGAAAATTGCTTCCTTCCATTCAATTCAGTGTATTCACTTATTATATGTATGTACTAACGATGCACGATGAGTATTTTAGGCGTAAATAAAATTATTAGTTAACCTATATTAACGCGAATGAAAGGCAGCAATCATTATGGCTTTTTTTAGCAGGGCGGCGTTACATCAATGTGTTGCAACACGCATCAATGACCATTAATTCGTATAGCATGCAGCGAAATCATCTATTCGTTTTCACATTTAACTCAAAGAACGCAATTTAAAATAGGTTTTAAATAATTTATAAAAGATTAATTTTGAAATTTATATCAAAAGTCTGAATATATGAAACTAACAAAGAAATATGATATAATTATAAGTTCAAATCTGAAAGGAATTATACTATTATTCGTTAATCTTAAATGCTGGTTATAGAGTTATTACAAAACAACTTTTTTCTTGTCTGATAAGTTGTTGAATTGCGTTGAAAAACTCGTAAGTTATTTCACTTTTAATCCTCGTTACGCTAATTACTCGAAGTCTAGTAGGCTGCGAAGTGTAAGCGTTACATTCGATGAATTGTGTTTTCACATTTCCGAATGTGCGCTTAGTGACATCGCAGGATGTCATTGGTGCCAAACAGATGACTGGCTTAAGAGTTGCTCTTGGCCTTGAATACTGCTGAGTAAGCCACATCCTTTACCTTCATTTCTTTCCGCTTAACGAAGCAAATCCGGTGCTGTATCCTTTCTCACTCTTCGCGATGTAACGATAAATCGATGTTCATGCACTCAATGACGGGAATTGTTACCTCGAACTTTTCAACTTGTATTCACTGGATTGATTAGTGATTACGGACGCGTCAACTGCTAAAGTAATTAGTCCCGTAACTGTTATGAATGTTTTCCTCGGAAGGTGGCGGTGATCTTCCTCCGCTGGATGATATCCGGCGCCGACCTATCTGTTACCCCAGCCGGGGCAAGCTCTAAGCTCCAGACAGGCCTCCCGGCATGTGTGGTAGTGAAGTACATGTAATAGTAAGTTTGTATAAGAAGGGGGTGAGGATATGACAAGGAAAGGGAAGGGAAGATCGCGTGCGGTCCGTGACCCGTTTGTTAGGATACTACTCCGGCATTCACCTAGTATTGAACGGAAAAATTCAGAAATGTACTGATCAGAGATCTACCTTGCTCTATGATCTTCCGTTGTCAAATACCGGAAAGAATGAGCAGAGTATACGCACGGGCTCTTTTATTCTACAACTCTATTTTTGATCTCAAAACGACGTTTACCTGCTTTAAAGGGTTCATCTGGTGAATCTCTAAATAATATACAATATAACAACAAATACATTTATTATTTACAAAAATGTACCCCCATCTCCCGAAAAATAATCGGCTGGATCTGCTCCTACTGTGACACCTCTCCTAACGTCGTAAGCAGAAGGCATTAACACACCCTCGTATGTCATCGGAAGCGACCGCAGATCTGGCGTCTCCCACGGCAACGCTTCGGGGGAGATAGGTGAAACAATAAAGGGGAGACTTAAATTTCCATCACGTGAGCTACAATTACTGCTAACATTGGGGACTTCGGGACTTGTTCACACTAGTGTAACGATTTTGGACTCCTCATCTTGAGCAAGGCGCCAATTTGACAATAATCTCTCTTGAATAGTGAGGGAAATTCAATTACATTGCATAAATAAATATATTGCCAAAACTTTAATTAACCACATATTTAAATATTACTGTCACCTTTGTACATATGAAGTTTAACTAAAGAATTCGCCGAAGAATTGCAACGTAAGTATTCGGCATATTGAAGTGTTTTGCAATATGCCGCCTACGCGAGCAGTCGAGGATATAGTATATCTGCATTGTATTAGGTTCAATACCACTTCATCTAATATAGAATGTTTCTTGTTGTGAGAATACATGAACTCAATGAGTGACATGTTGTTTGTTTCATGTTTGTAACACTAACATATAGTGTACTCATTTTAATTTGGTTTGTGACTTTTGGTGGTATGGCTTCTGTTCGTAGTAAAGGCAAAACAAGACACAATTAAGCTACGGAAATTATACGTCTCGTTAGTAAGAAATGTGACGAAGAAATTAGGTACAGGGCAGCCTTGAGTACTCCCGGTAAGAAAAGGCCATATTGTGAAGATAAAAAGTTCCACATTGATGGCATTCACTTATCTTATTTGTTTTTTTTGTTTTCGTATGATGTTTTCATTCTTGTCTATGGATACATGGCGTAATATATTTGGGACAGATAGTAGTTGCAGATTAGGTGGGGGGGGGGACGGCAGCTTCCAAGAACACAGCGCATTCCTCAGCCTCGCTATCACGTCAGCTCTCAACTATAAGAATGAGGTGGCTCCTGAATGAACAGACGCATTAGACACGTGGACATGGAGCAGGAAGTGTAAAGAGGAGAAGAGGACCGGGTAAGCGAGCCAATCAGTGAAATAGGTGTGAGCATTCTCCACGTTGTCTACTTGCGAACCACTGTCACAGAGCCATATCGGACTTGGAAATCCCATGCCCCCTCCCACACGGCTACTTTACCCGAAACCAGGCTCGTTTGTGCCCTAGTCCCTGCCCTAGTCCTTTGCGGCAGGTGGCGATGAAAGAAAGACCGCTCGATGCATTCGGAGCAACAACCTGCTCAATAGTTTTCACAATGGACAGACAGAGTCAGACCCGCAGAGAAAATTCAAGATGTTTTCCGTGAAATATAAAGAAGTTTCACAAAATCTTGGAAAATCAGACATCGAAGTGAAGATTCGATAGATTATAAAATACGATATAAGCAATACTATAGTATACATACTTTGGTTTTTACTTCAAACGCGTGCCTATTATTTTTATTATTATTATTATTATTATTATTATTATTATTATTATTATTATTATTATTATTATTATTATTATTATTATCTTACATTATTCATAGTATCTACTGGTCGGTATGTCAACCACACACAGGAATGATGACCAGGTGTGTGGTTGCTTTACTGAAGGTTCAGATGGCTTCGGACAAAACGGCATGTATTCCAAATTTCTGACTTTTGCATATTATATACATTTCTGGCATCCAAGTGAAGACACTCCAGTGCCCGAAGTGTCATTTTCGGCATCACTCCTGGAGCTGATATTATTATAGGCACAGTCGTCACTTTACTGAAGTTCCACTGAGTTGCGACTTCATGAGCGAGATCGGTATATTTCTGGATCTTCTCTTGATATTTCCGCGATATGTTGTGGGTATTGAGTACTGATATATCGATAAGGATTACCTGCTGGTGGTTTCTATCAATGCAAGTTATATCGAGGTTATTGCCGCCGACATGTCTGTCAGTTATAATGGAGCGAGCCCAGTAGAGTGTGTGCTCACTACTTTCAAGCACACTCTGAGGGACATAATTATAATACGGCACGAAAGTGGCGAGTAAGCCCGTTCTCAATGCCAATAATTGGTGGACTTGCTTCGCCACTTCATCATGCCTCGTTTTTTATTCCAACTGTGCGTGGCTGCTACATACTTATCACGTGTTGGATAGTTTCGCTTGCAGCCCCACATCTTCTACAGGAGTCAGAATGAATGGTAGAATCTATCAGAATGTTTTCTGTAGTTCAATGTTAGCACCAGTTGGTCCTGGATAGCTATCATGAAGACTTCTGTCTCCGGAAAGAAAACCCCATGCTGGAGCCATGCGTGCGATGCAGAGATGTCGACTTCTGGTTTACTCAGCTCGAGAGGGTACCCTACATGAGTGCCTTCGCTTTCCTTAAGGTTATCTTCTCTTCCGTTTCAATGATTGGTTGAACTGGCGGATAGAGCTTTTTCAAGTTCAGAGGACTATAGTTATTATCAACTGCGCTCACTGCTTGCTGAATTCTTCTTCCAATGTTCAAGAAGTATCTTGAGAGCTGTGTAGATTTAAAGAGATCTAACAACACCTTTCCCTCCTTGCGACCTTGACAGAGTAAAACGTCAGTACTTGAAATAGGGATGAATGTTTTCGGGTGTTGGGTCATAGCGGTTCGAAAATTGTCCTCTGACGTTGTCGTGGTCGGTATTGCCTCATTTAATAAGAAAGAAGTATGTCAGCACTCGAATCACAACTGAATTGGTGTCCTGCACATGGTTTCTAGCAAGAGAGTTGCAGTTCTTTAAGAGTCCATGCAATCGTTTACACCACTTCAGTTTTTTAGTATGTTTTTCAGTAACAGTGTGTTTGATTCGGGAGTGACTATTGGGGCAAACCAAAGTATTTTGTCAGTTTCATGGGGTTCCCATGAAGGTAATCTTTGGTTCCCATTATCAGTTTTTCCAAATTTATACACTTGCATATGACCCGCGATGATATTCACGTCTCCTGCAGCCTTATCCAACCGAAATTTGCATTTAATGTCGTCAGTGAACTTCTCCGTCACGTTTAATTAGTTGCCCCAATAATGATCTAGTGTCTGCATTAGTGCTTCATGTCATGCCATGTAAAGAAGATGTGAGACACGAAGAAGAGTTGAATCCTTTTTAAGAAGCGATTCCATATTAGATGAATTTTAGTAGAGTAGACAGGGGATTCAAGGTGGAAAGCAGAACAATAAAGTGCTTAAAGAGTCACCTGGACAAATCCCTCAGCCGGATGTGTATCAAACGTAATCTGTGTGGATGGAATTGTTTTCCATCTAGAGAGATACAGTTTTCCTCGTTATTCCATCGACCTCGCGTCCGCGTTTCTCAAGGTAGTTTCTGGATCCAAACGGGTGGTCCTTGTATACTCCAAACATTGAAGAAGCCAAGAATGGCACGTACTCGAAACGCTTTAGCGTAATCTATGTAGCAATGAGTACAAGTTTCTTTGTTTTTCAAGCACTTGCCCCATTTATTCATTATTATTATTATTCATTATTATTCTTATTATTTTATTACTATTATTGTTATTACCATTATTTAATTATTATTAATCTCTATGCTACCGAACCAAGTCTTTATTTTCTTATTTTCAAACCATTATATTTCTCGTGCAAGCAAGCAAACTGCACAAGAACGAAAAGTCAGCGGAACTCTATAGGGTACTTCCACCCAGCAAGACAAGATACAAGAATAGTCTTATTAAGAAAAAAGTGAAGCGTGGACAGAACATAACAATGGAAGATCTTAAGAAATTTTCACAGGTCATCCCGAAAAATGACCACGGAGTGTACAACCAACAACCTGGCGAATGTTAAGAACGCCAACGACAAAATAAATACAGCAGATACAAAACAAGAGATCACGATAAGATGGGAAAGAATACACGAAAACGTTATCTGAGAAGACTTACAAATAGAGTATTGAATTGAATTTGGCCTTATTTTACGTGGGGAGACTCAGGCCATCAAGGCCCGCTCTTCGTCTGACTACCAAATTTCGCTACGCTCCTTTCACCACTAAACAGAGGAAAGGAGGTATTTACCCATTGGCGAGGAACAGGCGATTTTGAATTTAACTCAGAAGGCGTCAATTTAGGCTTAAGGATGCTTTTACATACAAGTACATCTACGATACATCGGGAACAGCTGGCTTACTTCGCGGCCTTCGAAGGAAGGCGTACGAAGAATTTTTTCGGCCCCTTAAAAATGCACGGCTTTCGATCGGGTTTGGAACCCGCCAACTTGTGTAACAGCTCCAGTACGCTAACCCGTTAACCATCGCCGCAGCGGTGCTTGTGGAGTAGTAGCCAAAATATAGAATGATTTGCGAAAAAGAACCAGAGGTAAAGAAATGCAATTGGGCGACACACCAATGAAGAATGGAAACGGTCCCGGCTGTGATTTCCAAATCGACACTATACCAAATCGATCTAACTAAGATACAGGGGAAGAAATCTTGGCGACAACTAACACACATTATGCAATGTGATCTGGAAAATAAAACAATGAACAACAAATTTGCAACGCACTCATAATTAATTTCATTACCAAACGAAAGAAGATAGCAATGAATTGCATGAATACCCCGTGTTCGATCAGCTTCATCGGCCAGAGAGTCATCGCGCTCGGAAAACAGAGAAAAATAAGATTTAAAAATATGTTCATGTAAGCATATATATTCTTAAGATTTTCAAAACACAATCACATTCGAAAGACACATGCTTTCCTATTCTCCTCTGGAAAGGTGTGGGTAGATAACATTACGTCACGTAAGCGTTAACGTTAAAGCATTCCTCAAAATCATCTCACCAAAAAAAAGATTTCCTTGGTTTTTTAAACTCGTTTGATGTTCCCAGATTTATTTACTACTCATTGTGGCTGATCGTCACGAATGAGTCACGCCAACTGGTTTGCAATACTACCAATTTCTACTGATAACTTTTTCAGAAATTCCACTTTTTATAAAACACAGAAAATGAAAGGGAAAAAACATTACAAAGCAAGCAAACATCTAGGAGTTATCAAATTGCATCATTACCACTTTTATTTATTAAGGAAGACGCACGACAAAATGGTCGAAAACGTCGGGAAACACAGCCTTCGACGGCGACGTCACCCGCACAGCGCAACGATCAATGCAATTTATACAAGCCGTATACCAACTTTGCTTTCGCCGTTTTTTCCCTCAAAAATATGACCCTTTGTTTGAACAAAATGCTGTTACACAGATATTATTCAGAAAGTAATGTCCATCGCCTGGCCACAACTTTTCCCATCTTTTCCGGCAGTGTGCGAATGCCGCGTCGGAAAAAATTGGTCTCTTTGGAGGCGATCCACGAAATCAATCCACTATTTTGACATCCTCGAAAAGATCCGCAAAAGTGTGCTCAGCCACGGTCGTGGCCAAATTGATCGGAACAAGTGATACATCAGAGGAGCAACGTCTGGGAGAATCGGCGGTGGCGGTAAGGACGTTCCCCATTCAAACGTTTCTCAGGTAACGCTTTTGACCCACTCTTTCACGTGGGGACCTAGCATTGTCATGCAGCAAAATCACTCTTATCGTGCCTCTGCTGTATTGCCGGGCGTTTGTTCTTTCAAGTGCTCGGCTCAAACGCATTAATTGCGTTCGATATCGGATCACCTGTGATTGTTTCACCTTGGTTTTTAAAAGCTCATGGTACCGACGCCGAGCTGGTCCACACCAATGACAGAGCCATGATCGTTGGGCAACGATGAATGTTTCGGTTGGCCGTCGACGTGAAGCATGGCCGGGATACACCCATCTGATTTTCTCCGTCTAGCGTCGGGTTATCGCATAACCCATTTTTTTGTACCCCGGTCACCAACAACGATGCAGAAAACCCTTCCTTTTGCCTCTGAAGCAACTGTTCACTAAAGCACACAAACGCCTTTCAATGTCCTCTCGGTTTCAACTGCATATGGGACCCATGTTCGTGCTTTCGAATCATACCCATGGCTTTAAGAGTTTTGAAATGGTTGCTGGTTCACCCCGCCCAATGAATCGTGTCGTTTTCTTGAGTTCTGACGCGGAGTTTCAGCTCAGCAATGTCTCCAATTCTCGCATCCTCAAAAACTTTACTCTTCCGCCATCTGATGCCGGTCTTCCACGTTAAGAGTCACCCATTCCTCAGAAGCGTTGAAAACCACTCGCGACACGTTTCTCTCACTAATACAGTCCTCACCATAAGTACTGGACGAGCATTCGATGAGACTCAGCCGTCAGTTTTCTTCATAATTGAAACAAAAAAAGCAGAGCCTCCCCGCAAATGACGCAGAATTCGGCCTCGTACCACTGACATTTTCATACGCGAACAACGTTACGTTGCCACACACAATTCCACTAATATTTAAAATGGGGTTATGTTGCCGAAAGCTCACAGCTAACTGCCTGACGTCTGCGATCTGTTTATCGCGAACGTTATTACCACTGTAGCCAACTATTGCAAACGGCGGAAGCCAAAGTTGTACACCTTGTAAATTGGTCCCGAAGTATGAAAAATTTTTAAAATTAGCTTCGGCTATTTTACTTGGGAAAATAAATTCACAAGATGAACTCTTTAAAGCAGATAAACGTGCGTTTTGAGATCAAAAATAGAGTTGTAGGATAAAAGAGCTCGTGCGTATACTCCGCTCATTCTTTTTAGTAATTGACAACGGAAGATCTTAAGAGCAAGGTGGAATGATAACAGAAGACCTTAGAAGTAAAAAATATCTAAAATGAGATGTAAGGAGAAGGAATAACGGTGATATTTACAGAATTAGTTCCTTTAAAAAAAACTGTTCCAAATTGGAATCGATATTTTGAGTAATGCCTCAAACAATTTAAAGATAGTATTCGAAGGAAGACGGAAATGTGTGATAAAGACAGTTATGTACTACTATTCCAGACCGTTTACCTCGGTTTGTAATAGCAGTATAGCATCTCTAGTTTGGTATCTGTGGAAACATAGATTGAGATGCAAAGTGACGAAAGTATAAACCGACTGTCTGTCTGCAAGTCCCGCCTCCTCCGCTGGGGCTGGCCGCACGTCGCCTGGCCTGGCCGTGCCGCCGCGCAGACAGAGGGCCCACAAAAAACGGGTGGGCGACGCAACGGCGCAGAAGGGGAAGGGGGGACGGCGAGGTGTTTTCGTAAATTTCACTTTACGACTCTCCTATTCGTCCGATTTGCATGATGATCACGGCGTTGGAATCAGGAAGCATGGGCGCCATCGCGCTCTAAGCTCATATTTTTTAATTTTTTCTCGGAAGTCCTAGAACTAATTTCAAATTTGAATTTTTGGTATATTTTTGGGGAAATGGCTTTTTAGCGTAAATTCTATTTTAAAAA
Source organism: Gryllus bimaculatus (assembly GCA_017312745.1). Classification (NCBI taxonomy): domain Eukaryota; kingdom Metazoa; phylum Arthropoda; class Insecta; order Orthoptera; family Gryllidae; genus Gryllus; species Gryllus bimaculatus. The sequence goes on along the minus strand of BOPP01000009.1, from coordinate 19,539,464 downwards.
GGCGTCAAATGCCGTTTACAATTCGAAAATCGGACTATTGGTTCAGACGTTATCAGTAAATTCCCCTGTGATAGTGCTGCGATCTATTGCATTTTCCTACAAGTATTTTTCGGTGCATTTAGCCTTAAGAGGTTCGCGAGGTTAGCAAAAGACATCCCTCTACCGTATATAATGGTCTTTTTCGCCTTAGCGAGGGCTTTATCATCGTCACACAGTAATAATTACTGGGGCATTCGTTAGCGCACAGTGTTAATTTTACCCCGGCCGGTGTGCGCCGATTGTGTCGTGAAAAGCACCACACAACCAACGAACCACCGAGGGATATTTCTCGCACTTAAATTTTGCATTAGAGAAAATATTAAATCGAATTAAATTTCTTTTAGTACTTTAATATGCAATTATTTTGCACATTTTATCAATAGAATTAATGTGCTTAATACTACAGAAAGGGAAGGAATAGCATCCATTATCTGGGGTAAAACATGGCGGAGTTAATGACCAGTTGACTTGTCCCAATCAATCAATCAATCAACAATATATTATTTAGCTGGAAAATGGGAACCTGATCTGGACCCGTTATTAAAAAAACATGTCATTAGCACACATCTACATTCAGAACGCAGCCCTCTTTACCTTTCATAGAGCGTTTACAGACGCTAACGCAGTCAGATTTTACCTTTCACACACTATCAGTGGCGAGCCACCTCGGCGTAACCAGTGCATTCTTCGCCCGGCCACGAATCTCCTTAGCTGATAATGAAGTGGTTCATTGCGATAAGGGCTCTCTCTACGTATTGTGACGTGAAGTGCTCCTCAGGGGTAGCGATATAAGAGCGGTGAAGAGGAGACGAACGTTAGTGAGTGCAAAGGACGGCCAGGCAATGGCCAACGGTGGCGGGTCTGGCTACGGCAGGCAGGGCTACGGCAGGGCCAACAACGGCAGGATGGTGTATGGCCTTGCTGGCAGTGGCGATGATCAAGGTAGTTGCGGTGATGCAAAACTATTTGGAGTTAGCGTAGCTGTTTGCTCTGTTTCACAAACGTTCGATGGCCGCAAACTGTTGTGGCGCTAGCCAAATGTCATTGTTGTGTGCTTTCCCAAATGCGCTCATGATATATTTTAAGATACGAGAATCTGAAGAAAACATTAGAAAACGTGTTTTTCAAAGATCATTATTTTTTCAAAATAAATATTAAATGAACGTAAACAAACCTATAGTGTTAACTTATGTGTGCTGGAAGTATTACGTTATACAATATTTTTATAGAGTTAGTTAATTGTGAGAGTGACGAAAGAAAAATTACTCAGAAAGTTGAGAAGGAATGTAAGTTGGAAAAATGAAACAAGGTTCTAATGTAACCATTCAGTAATGAGTAATGCTTTGGATGACTGTGATATCCCTGCTATTACCTAAACAGAGCGGTGACCAGGTCTTAATAGCAGCAGATCTGACTTTGACTTTTCAGTGGTTGTCATTGCTTCAAAATCTCTTGTGACCTTTATTGTAAGAGTAATATGTGTATAATAATATGTAATAAGTGTAATATCCTCACTCGCATTTCTCCAAAACAAGATCAAGAAAACTAACGCGGATAACATAAGCGCTCACAAAGTAATTGTCGGTAATATGCATTTGGTTTTGGTGCTTGTGCATGTATTGCTAGGAAAATGATTTCAAAAAACAGTGGTGTGTGCGTACTCTATGTGCAATTTATAATTACTATGTTTTGTGTGAAACATTATATATGCAACTATATGTCAATAGGTTATATTTGAGATTTCTTTTGTTCGAAAAATGTGCGAACGAGTTTTTAATACCATTCTACACGATAACCAATATATTGTTTATTTTTTACTGAAAACGATGACCGGAGATTTTCAGGAAAATCCTGTACCCACCAAATATTACTAATAAGTAGTTTTGAGAATATTGAGTGATATTGCAAAACTTGCAAGATGTGACTCGATGACTGTTCTCACTTTCATGAACTATTGTAGTTGTAATACCTGTTTGCGAAGTTAACTGCAATAAGTTATGAAAGGTTTTTGTTGAAAATAATTTATTATTTTCCTACAGATTTTAAGTATTTTTAATTTTCCTTTTTTATAATTTAAAATTTTATTTATTTCAATTATATAATAAGTACATGTGCTATGTCACAACGTATTACGTCACCTATGAAATAAATTGAGTTGTCTATAATCTCAGGCAGATATAATATAAAACTACTTAGCCCTATTTAACAGGTCTCGTTTATCAGTTGTTTATTATGAAGGAATTAGGATCTATAGAAACATTTTTATATACAGACAAATCTTGGAATATTAATTCACTTGTTTAGGTCTCTTGAAATCCATAATTATTCCAAGATTTTTCTAAAAGGTGATATGTACTCTGTTTTTAAAGATGTATCTACGAACCATAATTCCTTCATAATATATAATACACAGCTAATTAAGGTCTCCCTTTCCTTTCCACATTGTATGGTCACAAGGCTGCGACGTTGAGGAAATGAGTTTTCATCTGTCCAAGTGGAAATAATCCAATGACGAAAACATTTTGCATACTGCTCAAAAATTCCAACAACGTCCTCTGCAGGCTGTTGTAGAAGTTGAATCAAAGAAACTGTTATTCTGATGACTTGATTTCCATGCGTACCCATTCTATCCAAACAAAAAAATTCTAAAAAATACCCACTGAGTTACAGAAGTGTGATGCAAATGACACTAAATTACTTAGTTTTGCGTCATGTTTTTATGCACCAGTGAAATTTCGGTTATGTTAGCATCGTACACACTGTTGTTATTCGAGGACGAATACTATGTCAAAGAGGGTCTATATCTGGCCATTTAATAAATGATAGTCTGCAGAAAACAATGATCGTCAGAGATTGTGGAAGAGATCGCGAGCATGTGATAGCAAAGCCAGTATCTGTCGAATTAATGGAAAAGAATCAATCGATAAGTAATTATGTGGCTTAACTAACGCTGAAATGTTTGTAGTTTTTTATTTATCTCTTGAGAAACATCTGAAAAAAATTCATGAGAATTGTGCACTCAATCTGTCCGCTAGATTAGAACGGCTGTGCAATAGAGAAGTATCTTAGGAAACAGAATAGAAATCGAAGCGCGTGTAGTAAAAATATATTATTCATCATTACGTAGTGTAATTTTTAATACAGAATACAACAAAAGACGTGAAGGAAATTTTATCAATATTTAATTTGTACTTTCCCGTATACGTACACTCTTGGAAACATAAAGTTTCGCTTCGAAAATGCCTTGGCGCGATAGGTTGATGGCTCTGGACATCCCTGCTTGCCGACAGCTCTATCTACC
>BOPP01000009.1:19325631-19535497 GCA_017312745.1 Gryllus bimaculatus | reverse complement strand
ATGCAAAATGTTCAGAAAGCGATCGAAATATCCGCCCGCGGCTGCGTGATGCATAGGTAAACAAGTAGAAAATGAAACTTCTAAGTTTGTTCTGTTATTATTTATTACTTTTACAACAAATATAATGATTTTTCATCTCGTAAGAGCACCAAAACTGACCATGAAAATTGCGCCTTCGTAAAATAAAAAATTCACCATCAAGGAAGACAAGAAAAGATACATCTAGGAAGGCAATCACGCATCAAAAAAGAATTCCCTGACCATTCGAATTCATTTTCAATTTGTTCATTAGGATAAGTTCAATGTTGTGGGACAAAAGTATATTCAAAACTTTAAACTAAAACAAATTTTAATTTTTTTTCTTGGGGATGAACAAACTAATTATTATTTTTTATTTTTTATCTGTTTAACAGTTGTGTGTTCAACAGGGAGTCTCACCAACTACGGGCCATCCCCATAACTTCTAAACCTTTTCCACGTATCGACAAACTGTAGAGTTTTAAAGTCCGTTCGATAGAAGACATGCAGTTTTCAAACAAAAAAAAAAAAAAAAAAAAAAAAAAAAAAAATCTATGTTGTCGCGAATTTGCGATGCGATTTTTTTGTCAAATGAACTCGTATTACAGTACTCTCTATTGTGTCAATAAAGTACTTATTATTGATTTTAAAAACAAAATAACTCTGAAAAGGGCTCTTTATCTTTCTAATGAAGGTACTTATTTTTAATTCTCCAATTACATATTTTGTTTAATTTTATTTCATTTTTTTAACATTTAATTGTTTTATTTATAAATATCTTATTCTAGAAAATGTAAGGATGCATTAATAAGGAATCCAAAACCCCCAGATTCTACGACCATTCTCATCCTATGACGGGAGAGAATCCAGCAAGAACTCGCCCGCAATAGTTTTTCAATTGAGGCGACCTTCTCCCAGGCTTCATGGATTATATGCAGAGCGCATCGGCATTGTTAGTTTCCAGATAGGCCCGTTTTTCGGCCATGGGTGGCATCTTTGGTCTCTGGTCCAAAATCATTTTAGGTTTCAGATCTGGTTGCACATCGGTGACGCACACAACAACGGAATCTCCTGTTTCTCCGCAAAAAACCGATTTGAACCAATGGCCGACTTATGAATCGGTGATTGGTTCTGTTGGAATTAAATTTATCGCCCACAGGATGCATTGCTTTACTGATGGAATCATGATATCTCTCAGTATGTGGACTTGTACTGAGGAGTATTGTAAGTGTCTTGGTCTATGGATCATTCCAATCACCACGAAGATGAAATCGAGCCCCAATCTGCTACTGATTAAAACGCAAGCGCCTGTACCTGGGACTTGCTTTTCGTACGAAATCATAGCGGCTTCCTTTGGGCCTGAAAAACGCGACACGGGTCCCGTGATCTTCTTTGCGGATCGACGATACTATTCTCATCACGGAGAACAATGATACTACAATTGCAGCCCAATTCGCATGGTTTTTCCCTTCCTCCTCCGACAACATGCGCCTACGGCGGATAAGTCAGGCTACGGTCGCTCTGTCGAGCTTCCGTGGTTTCTCGGCTGCATTTCTTGGATCGTAGACCAGCCTTCCGAAAGTCCTGTTGCCGTATTGATCTGTAAGGGCATCCAGGAAATATGGTGGTTCTTTGCAGTTTGTGAAGAGTTTGGAAAGGGTTTTCCACCGCGCTTATATCAAAACTTCATCTTGGTCAGCATCTGAAATCCGCCAAGCCAGCCCTTTCTAGTTTCCTCCCGGATTCTCTCCGTTCTGCAGAGAGTACTCGTTTAAGCAGTGTATTGCGCTGTTCTTGCCCCAACCGCCACTACGGGCGACTTGCCGCCCGTCTGAAACAGAGAGTGACCCTCTTCTACTAATGCGATAACTTGCATTCGTGTGGCTGGGATATGATGAGCAATGTTCTAAAAATGAATGGCGGAGTAAGTCTCAATTTGCATTAAGCCGCGATTTTTTTGTCTTTAACCAAGTGGCAACGGCTTGTCAAGGGGCCCTTACTTTTGACCTGCTGTCGAAAACCGGAAGTGCTGCGACAGTCAGATTCAAGTCGGTAGTTACGCGTTGGCTTACGACAGAGAAAATCGATAATCTTACTCTCAACAAAAAGAAATGCAGTTTCATCTCCACTGTCTATGAACGAGAATATCTATAGCAGAAAATGACATCGCTAATTGCTCAATTGGCAGTCCGATGTTTCAACTAGAAGCAGTCAGGTATTTTGCGATGTAATTTTCTTGTCCCTAGAAATTGTTTTTGAATAATGAAAAAAAATCGCTATTTTTCTACCATTAATTTGTTATTTACAAATACGTATTATATATTTTTGTGCATAAAAACGTTCAATACACCAGTAATGGATTTCTCTTACATCTGAAATATATGTTTGTATGGACCCTATTGTAATGAACTCAAATACGCTGACAAACTCCTAGGATCTTTTCCCTTCAAAATTCGTTTTCGGGCAAGTGTGTATTTTGATTTTTTTTACTTCACAGCTACGAAAATCTCAATACCCAACATAATTAAGGCCTCCCACATGAAGCGTAAGGGGATCTCAGAAAGATCGCAATCATCAGAATCAATGAGACACATTTATTATCAAAACGCATGTTTAATTTACTTCATTGTGTGGGAGACATATGGATATCAAAGCCTTGTCACACTAAGAATTATTGTAATTAACAGAACATCAACGTTCCATCATCTTTATTCACATTATATATCAAATAGCAATAAGGATTCTATGCACAGAATTTTAAAAAAATTATATTAATATAGTAGTATAGATAGAAATAAATAGTAATATCAAGCAAACACGAGATGTCCAAATAGGATTTAATGAATTATTTACAGGATAACCAACCACAAGTCACATTTTCTTGCCAGTATTTAATTTTGTGAATTATTTTTAAGACGAATTGATCTTTCGCTAGGCTTTTAGAGTTCCGTTTCATGGTTTTTATTCGAGGCAAACACCATGAAAAATAATACGCGATTATTTAATGTTCTGTTTTATTCGCAATTTAGATTATACTATAAGATTAGGAGAAGCTTATTTTATTTTGGTCTTTTACGAGTGATTACCGGCTTTTTGAGAATTCTTGTTTTACATTCTTATTCGCAAGACGAGAATTTTGCTTTAACTTATGCATACCATTGACGCGAATATTTTAGCATGGTTATGCTAATTTTGTGATTATATGGCACTGTAGAATGAATAAAATATCTACGTAGACTGGGAAGCGAACCTGCTACTTCACGAGTTCTGTAACACCACTTTGACACTCTTTAGCCCTTCTAGTACGTATCTTATAACAACACATTTTATAGTAACGAAACTTTAAAGCAAAATCACGTTTACCAAAGATAATGTCAGTTCTGATTTACTGGCAGGAATCACGAAAATCTTTTTCCTCTGTACTGTTACTACTTAGCTTTCAACGGTCATTAAAGTATTTAATATGCTCTCCAATCAAATAAATTTAATTATAGTTCGATGTACAGAACGTAGTTTCGAAAATAAACGTTAGATAGCGCTGTCGGCAAGCAGGGATGTCCAGCGCCATCAACCTCTCGGGCCAAGGCATTTTCGACGCGAAATTTTATGTTTCCAAGAGTGTACGTATATACGGAGTAGAGAAAGTTATATAATGCTGCAGAAAATCGAGATCGTGATTTCAACGGAAATAGGTTTTGGGGTCCCCTGACACCGAAAAAGTGGTTCTTTTCAAAACGTCCGTCTGTTCTTAGGTCAGTCCGTCTGTCCGTCTGTACGCCTAAATGTCCGTCTGTCTTTTTTTTGCCTCTAGCGCCTAAATCATGAGTAGGATTTTTTCAAATTGAAGAAAACCCTGTCCATATTAATAATAATATTTAATACGCACAAAAAAAAGAGAAATCATCTGAAACAAATTCCTGAGACTGGTTAACAAAGCTCCTAATGCACAGATAAAGCTGACTAATTCCTAATGCACAAATCCACAGAGAATTGAACTTTAGTTGCATTACAGTGTACATAAATAAAGTATCGAAAAATGGTTACTTGTGGCTTGAATTTTGTCCTAGCAAAATAATTTTCAATCTTGGTCGTCCAGCTTATGCACCATCCAGGATGTGTCAAAAAATCATCTTCACGAAGTCATTCTCAAAAAAACATCTTCACGAAAACTACATTTTGCTATTCACCTCTATAAAGTAATGATACGACCCATACTTTCCAATGATTTCCCAGTCTGGGCTGCCGCAGATAAAACAAACATAAACAAAAAGCATAATTTTTTAAAATTTTCCTACGCACCTTCGCAAAAGCTGCCTGGTGAGGTGGTATGATATCGACGGAGCTGAGGTAAGAATTTAGCCAGGAGAGTATACATTTTTCATATAGCTTTCCCATTGTGGGTAGTAAACCAATCGGGTGACAGTCTTGAGAATGGGAATAATGTGTGCGTGTTTCCCTTAATCAGGAAAGTACGTTTGTTTCAAAGCGGCATTAAATATTGTTGTAATATGTACAATTGCTTTTATGAGAAAGCGTTTTAATAATAAAGTTGATATTAGATCATGACCATTTATAATTTCGGGGTTGCAAGTGAAATATATTTGATTTCTGATGGTTAAATAAATTTAGGGAATTCAGGAACTGTTATATCTTGTTGTGCAATTACTTCTTAATTGTGATTATCCTGGTGCCAATTTTGAGAAGGGTAAAATAAAAAGGTTGACGCAAAGTCAACCCAATATATCGCATTTATCGGCAGGAGAAGATGCTTCTCCAGTTACAATAAGAAGGGTGGGTAGTTTGGTAGGATTGCGCAAAAGACGTCGGGTTATGTTCCACAGTTTATGATCAGATGGATTTACCGTTTGAGTTTGAAGATGAATCTTTTGCACGTGGACCGAAGCCAAAAGTCTAACAATTTTAGTTAGAAGGTTTAAATAAGATTTTAGAAGAACAGGTAAGTTTAGTCACTTCCCCAAGCAAAGTGTTCAGCATTCCAATCGCGCAATCATTAAGTGGATTATCGGAAGGAAATTAAGATATCAATACCACCTGATATGTATGGAATATTAAGGCGCTTATAAACTGAAGTGATTATTAGAGTAAATTGACATTTCTGCTGAATAGCCACCCTAATATTTTAAAAAGTGTTATTTATATTTAAAGGTAGATGGTGATGTGTTAAGTAAATTTTTACAAATATAGCGAACCCACCGTTGTACCGATGTCGCGGTCGGTCATGGCGATATAGAATGGGGAAGATAAATTTTCATCGAAAGGAAAAAATGAGTTTCCTGAATGCAAGCTACTTGGATTTTATTACTATGAAAAAGTGGATTATCATGTGAATATTAAGTTTAACTTCGTTTACATTCCAAGAAACGCGAGATACTACTTATAGGCATGTTTTATGGATAATATATTTCGATTGGTTGAAGGATGGCGTTGGTGAGAGAAGGAATAATTTGACTTAGGAGTCTGGAGAAGAAATTTTCTACCTGTGAAGGTAAAAATTGTTCCAACTGGAATGGCTGCCTAATGGGCGGGTTTTTGGACTATTCGAAAACAGCTTAATGTACCGGTATTTGATTCGGTAATAATGGCTGTGAAATTCTGCGACGGAGGGAACATAGTTCTTGTGATATTCTGATAGGAAGGGAAAGATGAGGATAAGCTACAGGAAGCCCTTGGAGCGTTAATGACGTGTATGATGGGGCATCGCTTCTTGTGCGAATTGTTGTCGGATGGGTTAGAGAGATGGAAGTGATTTTCTATTTATAGAAAATATAGACTTGTTTGATAAATTTCACAGTCGTGACTAAAGAACCGATGAGTCTTTCCGCAGAGAGAACATTTGGTATCAGCACTAGAACATTCGGCCGTGGTATGCGGCCCTGCTCATTTGCCGCAAAGAGGAGATTTCCCACAGTTCTTTTTTGTGTCCGAATATCTGATAACCTCGAGACTACATTGACTCGGGTCTATGACGATGCTCTTCAACTAGTTCTTTTAGTTCATATATTGCCCTGCTTTCTGATGATTTCTTTAGAGTGATTGCACATAAAGCCAAGGTTTATGATTAGAATTAGTCTGATAACCATTATTACTGGTAATTTTTTTAACTAGTTCTTGTTGTATTTATTCCTCACTATACGATGTTAGAACATTTATTAGCACCACAAAAATAGTAGTTTTGTCGGGTCCCTGTTCGTGTAATAGTACAACCCTTTCGTTGACAAGTGCTTACAAAGTAAAGTAAAGTCTTTGACTGTACTTGCTCTGATTTCAGTATAAGGTCCTCTAATTTTAGAAACAAAATTTTAATGTTTAATTCCTTACCTTTTCCAAACGTTCCATATAATCAGGTGGATCATGAATAATGATTGGATGTATCTTAATCGGTTGTGAGGATGGAAAATTTTCGTTTGAGACACCTTGCTCTGGGGCAGGTCGGGGTCAGGGTCAATAGTGGAAAATCTATTGCCGGTTGGGATGTTATGTAAAGGCACATTTGCCCTGTAAGGCATAATTCTGGATCCCTGTACATACGAAGCTTGGTTACAGCCTGCATCTTGCAATCTGGGGCGCTTACGAGAAGGAGAAGGCCCTGTACGTATCTGTGGAGACGGATGAGAATATCCTACGGGTGGTGTAGACAGCTGGATGAAGGATGCATTTGCAGGTGTCGCTTCATATAGCTGACGCTGCTGCTGCTGCTGGTGTAGGTGATTAAATATATGCTGTTCCGTACAACAGAAGTTGTTGAGTGCGTATAGAGCTGACGACACCTCATCTGGTAGTGGCGGAAATGATACATTCGCATTTCTGCCATTGTTGCATTAAACATTTAACCTTAAACTATATTCACGTCTGAGAACTCGTTTGAAAACACGGAACTCGGAAAAAGAAGAAAAAGAGACCGATAGGGCTTGAAAGGGATCGGGGCGACAACACCTCGTGTTTATGTGTCTAGTAACAAAACACTGATTAATATGCACTTCACTGCACTACGCTATTTAAGCAAATCACATTCTTGCTGATCAGCCCCGGCCCCGCAAGGGCCCTTATTATTACTGGTAACAGTAAAGGTACTGTAGAGCTTTGAACTACAAAATTAAAAGTAGAGATTTTCCTTCAAATAAAATTTGTTCTCGATAGTGAGTTCTTTCATTAAGGCCATGTACATTTCTAGAAAATTTTAGCAGTTTTCGCGCAATAAGTGCAATTATAAAAAATTACAAAAATATTTTCTCAAAAACGGCTCCAAATGTTACTTTAAACTTTTGGTAGGGATAGTGCTAAATGTACGCTACAAGGTGACTTAATGCTGTATTGCTTTGCATGCCACATTGCTGTATTCTTTTGTTTTTCAAAAATTACAAATATGTTTTTTTTCCTTCCCTCTCATGACGTTAATACTTATATTAGATGTAAGTTGTTCACATTATTGTATTTGTGACTGTACTGTGCTTTAAATAATGTTTTAAAACCGTTTTCGGAAAAAACTAGCTCAAAACTCCGCATTTTCAGAAATGCTAAAACGACAATTTCTCAAAAACGGCTCCAAATTTTTTCTTCAAACATATCGAACGCATATTGCTAATTGGGCTCTTTATTTTGGCGTAAAGTTAATGTCGCTGTATTTTTTATTGTTTTTTTTCTTCAAAATGTACACAAATGTAAATTTTTTGAAAGATCTCTCACGCCGTTGATAGGCACATTTCCAGCAACATGTAAACACTGTTGTATTAGTGAGTTAAAGTACTTAAAATAACTTCAAATAAAATTTTTCAAAAATACAAAAGCTTTTTTGTGAAAAAAGAGCTTCAAATTTCGAATTTGCTGTAGCGCTTAAACACCAGAAAATTACCATTTACGGCGATGTTGTACTGTTCATTAATATTCTTAAAATTATATTTCCATTCTACTATTATGAAATTAAGAAGTGTTCAAAAAAATGTAATTTGGGGGTCGATATATGGCAGCTGGCAAGAGAATGTGGCAATTCCAAGTAGCTAGGCGAAGTCAAAGGAAATAAAAAAACTAATACGGGAAAATCTGTGCCATTCTGAAGCTCCACTAATTGTGAAATACGTCTTATTGTTAGGCCATGATTTACTCCACGGATAGGAGTTATAATTGTCAAATTTGTATTGGTATTTACTTGAAAATGTTTAATTTTGCACCAAAAGTGCAAATGTTTACATATTTAAATATGTGTATTTATAATAAGTATTTAAAATACACTGACATGTTCATCCACGCCAGTTAAATGACTGTTTTCCTGTTTGCAAGTTTTATTAATACGCCAACTAGGAGTTAATTGTCTGATGATTTGTTTGAAATATCTATCGTTTTAGAAGGATATTCCATTTCTTTGAATTAGACATATTTTTGATATCATTTTATGAAGCCATTGTTTAGTCCGGAGGCGCTTTCCAGAGGATTGGGGCGGAAGCGCGCCTGTGGGCAACACCGTGCACGTAGCGCGCTCCTCTCAAAGCCAGCAACAAGATCCTACACTTCCCTCGGTGTATTGCGACCAATGGAAAGATCCTCACCCCTAGAAAATCTTACATTTGATATTAGCTGAAATTTGATAGATATAATAAAACTATACGTTTGGCTGGATTTACACTAGAATGTAGAAAACGTTTTGAATTCTTGCAACTTTCGAACAATCAGATTTTTCAACGAAAATGAGTCCTGCACCATCCGCATAAATGTCCTTCATACTATCAAACAACAAAATTTAATTAAAAATGTTGAAGCTTTTTTGTATTTAAAAAGTGCCAGGGCTAATGTAAAGGAAAAGGAATAGCTAAAATTTCAATGATTAAACATACATTAATTTTTGTAATTTATTTTAAAAAATTGTATAACGTAACTAGTATAAAAAGTATTACAAAATTATTATTAAAGGTGACAAAGTGCATGCTGTTTTAGCACCACATGCATTACAATTATGTATTAAATGTAAATAGGAACATTCTATAGATTAAAACATAAGCTCAAGTAAGAGAACTTATGTCCCGATGTAACAGAAAGAGACTTATGTTCATGTAATGTATGTTTTGTAAATAATAAAAAATCCCAAAAGGCCTAAGAGCCGAACGGGCAGGAAATAAAATAAAATAAAATAAATTCTCATTTGGATAAGAACTCGCGTTATCAAGCACTAAGATGGCCTTGCAAGGCAGATTAATTATTCAAAAATTGTTTAACTTCTGGAACAAAATCAGAGTAACACCAATTTTTAAATAACTCCTTCGTCATCCAAGCACAATCTTGGTTTTGATACGTCACCGCTAGGAACTATATGCAAACATGTTAAAATGCTTAGCCGATTACCCGATAACAATTTTCAATCTGTGAGTTGCTCATGCATTTGATGTCGCAAGAAGTGTCAATCTCTCTTTGCTCTTTTTATGACCTAGAGCACTTTTCTCTTCACGTGACGCGAGTGTTATAGAAGGAATTTTAGAATTAAGGCCAGTCTCATCGCAATCATAAAGCTGGTCATTTGTAAGTTTTTCTTTTTCCTTAACTCTTGTAATTTCTTGCAAACTTTTAGATGGCTTCAGAATCAACAATTTATTTATCTCCACATACCTCTAGTTACTGAATACCATATATCTTTCCCCTTGTCAAAAAAGCCTACTCTAGCAGTGAAATTTTTATGTCCAATGATAAGTCTGAACACTTGTTATTAGAAAAAGCTTCTAATATGCTTCTGTTTCTACGCCAAACACCAACCGTAACTTCACCTACGCCATATTCGACTGCAAGTTTTTTAAGTGTTTCCCCCTTTTACAGACTTTTTAGTGCTTCTAATTTCACTGCTAATGGAACGAATTCCCATTTTCCTTTTATAGAATCCATCGTAGAAAAACAGCAATACTATAAACTAAATTTTATAAAAATGTTCGAAGGTGACATAAATTGTGCATGCTAGTATCGAACTGCAATCTGCACAACTAAACTATTTGTTGTTTCACTGATTGTGCGTTACAACAACAATGCTTCAAGCCGGCCCAACAACAATAAGAAGCAAATTGCATATTTTGCATATTTTGGTCATTTTTGGAAAATACATTTATTTATTTTAATTAATTTTTTGATTAGTCGGATTTAAGACGGATTTATGGAAAACTCGAGTAATCGAGACTCAAATTATACTTTATCGTATACATAACGGAGAGTGATATCTTTACCAACGATTTTGTTTATTAATAATAAACAAATAATAAATAGTTTTCAGTGCAATGAAAATCTACTCAGTAGTATTTGTGCTCACGAAAATATTGGTGAAAACGTCGTTAACCTCAGCTATTTGAAAGTTAAGGCTTTAAAGTAATATAAATGAAACATGTCGGTTATCTTATTTATTTAGGATCCTCGGCTGTTTTCAAGTCATCATCAGGCCTTGCAGAAATTTTTGACCAAAATTTCCAGCCAGTTCTGAGGATAATTGTTACAGAGCCGGAACTCTTGATTTAACTGAAAAGCTCTACCGTGAAACGCTTTCATTTTCCCGAACTTTTAAGGTTTTAAAAGCATCCGACAATTTCATAACAAGTGATGTCTAAAAGTCTTGGTTGCTTGACGCATCATAATGTTATTTCCCCCTTTCACGTCTGGCGAGGCTGCTTCCTGAAGGAAGTGGCGTAGGAAATGCGTAAATACTCGTATTCTATTCCGGTGAAACAGAGCAGGTGACGGTCGGGAAAATTCTTACGGATCATTTACGGACACCAAGGTTCTTCCATTCGGTGAGTTAATTGATGTATGGATTATTTGGCCCCCGTGAATGAGACACGAATTTTAATGGTTATTATGTTTTTTGTCACTAATTTAAATGATTTTACTTTAAACATTTTTAAATTGGTTTTCAATTTTTAATTATTTACTAATGACATTAAAACCAAATATTTCACAACAAGGATTCAAATGTGAAACTCATTTGTGTGAAAAGTGCAGGTGACCCATGATAAAACACCCTATTTGTTTCATGCTTTACCTATTTATTTTGAACTAGAATGGTAAACACATGACATGAAAGTAACAACACCGCATCAAGAAAACTTTTTAACACTTCGTAACGAATTTGAAAACTCCACCTTTTGTCTGACTTCAAAAACCTAACTCTCATGTTTTGTATGTCATACTTCCACAACGAGCACCGTGAATTGTACCAAAGTTTTGTGATTTCCTGTCTCACATCACTGCTAGATAATACAGAACGGAAAATTACATGGGTTAAGATCCAGGGAGCGTACATGTTGAGCCTACATGTCGTTCAGGAAATCTGCGTGTTATTAAACAAACTATGAAAGTGCAATTAAAAAACAATGTAGTACAACATTCGCAATGTGGGAACGAACCGAACGGGTGTACGATGAATCTCACAGCTGTCATTTTGGAGTTTTGAGTCTTGCAAGAAGTTCATTATCGGAGAGTCACCTCCAATCCCTTGACGTCATCTAGCAAAATGGCTGAAATTTAGAGCTTATTATGAAGTAGAGTCATTTTTACATTCTCGCACTTACTAAAGTAAGAAGAGAAAGTATTGTGATAGTGCGCCGGAAAACGGCGAATTTTCGACCCTGGTAAAGAAAAAGTGGATAAATCTAGTTACTAAATATAGAAAAAATCCTCTAAAACGGGGTTTAGCCATTACCCTCCCTTGCGTGTGTCCTTCATACCGAAAAATCTGTTGTCGTCAAAACGTCTGTCTGTCCATCTGTGCACAACGCACGTTTGTGCATAAACCGTTCAGACCTTCAACATTGATATTCTCCAATCGCTCTGACGGATGCTGCAACACCTGGAATTTGATACCGAAATTTTAATTTTGGGATACTTTACATGAAACCCTTTGGACATTTTCAAAATCTTCGAAAAGTAGGTCCAAAAACATTTATTAAATTTTGTGGTTTATTAGTGTAAATGATGTTTAAGTGAATTGTACAGGTCTCCTTTTTGTCAAGTTCACATATTTTTTTTATGAATTTAAATATCTAGGATATAATTTTAATTATATAAAATCAAGGGATATGGAAAAAAAGCTGAACAACTTCACATATTTCTGTGGAACGTTACAGCGAACTCTACATCATAATGCGCAAGAGGAAACTCTTCTCAGATTTTACAAAGTTATTGCTTTGCCATTACTACTTTATGGAAGTGAGAGCTGGACATTAACATCATATCAGCTGCGCCGAATTGAATCTGCAGATATGAGATTTCTTCGTTTTGTGGCAGGATATTCACTATTAGACCACAAAAAAAGTGTACATAACTGAGAAGAACTAAATGTTGAGCCGGTTATAGATACCATAAAGAAATATCGAGAAAACTGGAAAGGTCATGTCCTGAGAATGCCAGAACATAGAATAAGTAAAACTATTCTTCAATATGTACCTACAGGAAAAAAATGTTGGACGTCCCTTGAAGAGATGGCATGAACAATTCTGAGACGGAACAGACCAAGAGGTATAATCCTTGCTGTCGATGATGATGATGATGAAAACATATTTTATAGAAAATTGCAACAAAAAAAACAAAAAAAAAACATGAAAGCTACAAAATTGAAGATAGATATTTTTACCTCAGACAAAGTCCGTTGTAGAAAAATTAACTCTTTAGAAAACGTCATGTACATTTTTTTTGTAAAAGTTTGTAGTTTTGGGGTAATTTCTGTTTGGAGTTAATAAAACATATGGACGTTCTGTCGAACACAACGAATACATTGTAATATTGCGAGAGAGTATATGCACCACTAGTTTGAGGTTTTGTTATTACTTTCGTATCATTTGTGTGTAAATTTTATTTTAAAAAAATACGTACAATATTAAACAAATCGGAAGACTTTTGTGCGCCTCCAATGCTTTCCGCCATTCGTTTATATGTTAAAAGAAATGGCGAAAACACGAAAAAAATATTCCAGCAATGAACTAAGATTGAATGTTTATTAAAAGGGGAACAGTTTTCATAGCCAAAATGATAGCGGAATGATACGTTTATGTAATGTGAGATCCCCCGCAATTGAATATGTTAAGAAAGAATTTACATTATCAAAAACTAACTGCGAAAACAGGACTTCATCTCGTTTTTTTTCTAGTATGTTTACACGATAGAGAAAATTAACGATGTGACAAGAAACAGTCATCAAAGTTGAATTCATATCTTATTAATTTTGTTAGTGTGCTCGTTAGATTGTGTTTTTGTTTATAAGTACGTCTATTCAATATTAACAAACTGACGTAAAAAGACAGACAAGTTTTGGTGAAGGATTATGAAAGAAAAGGGCAAAGAAGTATGATCTGGGAATTGAAATAGAACGTGCAAAGTCCATTTGGTGGAAATAATGAAGCAAATCTTCAATAGAAAATAGGCAAATGACAGATGGCAGGAGGCAAATGAAAAGATCAGTGTGTTGCTTCTGAAGGTCCGCATAAAAATGTAATTCCAAACATTTCCGTATCAATTAAGCACAGTATACGTTTTTTTGACATCTGTATCATGCAATAAGATTTAATTTTCGAGATCATGAAATCATCAGAATGTCCATTTGTTGGAATATTATAGGCAGCGACTGCTCTTCACTTACATGAAATTTGTGTAGTTCACGAATTTCCGTGCACATGACTCAGGTTTGTAAGTAAATAAATGTATTTCCGTCTGGAGAAGTGTGAAATTTAGCGCCTTTTCCGGGATGGGATTGCTTGATTATCGAGGATGAATAATTTTTTACTTCTTTTCCGACATCAACGCGTCATTTTACCGTGATATTGTGAAACCCTTTTCCTAACTTTATTTTATTGTTAGGAGGTTCACAACTGTGATCTGTTTCTAATCAGCAGTAAAAAAATAGAAAAAATGGAAATATTTTTTTTATGGATCATGGATCTTTCTTTCTCGTCTACGTAAGGGAAGTACGTTCCCAGTAAATTTCGAAACTCAAATACATTTATTCTTAAACAAATCGACAACACAAATACTGCCTGTTGGTTGTTCACAATAACAAAATCACTATAGCAAAATCTCTTTTGAAAGAAAGAAAAACAAATTCGTATATAATTATACAATCTGAGTAACCCTTGTACAATAATAATAATAATAATAATAATAATAATAATAATAATTAATATTATTAATAATAATAATAATAATAATAATAATAATAATAATTATTATTATTATTATTATTATTATTATAAAAAGCATCAAGCACAGTTTGCACAGTTATTGTCAAAGTCACAAACAGTAATATGAATAAAATTGGTAGATGGTAAAAGATTTACCGTTTCACATAATTTAACATTAAGATTCAATGTAAAATCACACAATACTCCCCTCCATAATAATGACATATATTAAACATAAAAACACTTAAATCAATGTAATCTCTCGCTACCATAAACTACGGGGAACATTTTCAGAACAAAGAAATTGCAATTTTATGCTCTCTGTTATGATTCTAAAATCCCCGAACTGGATATTGTCTTACACCCGCTTATAGTTTCATTCGTAATCCAAGTTTTTTTCTTCATAAACCACTTCCGTTAGAAAGTGATTAAGTTCTATTTCTTCCACCCACGAGCACATAATAAAGTTTCGTTCTCTCAATCTCCTCCTCCTTTTAGCGCCAAATTCCCTCCAAATATCTAATTCACTCTCCGAAATTTCACGTCGAATCACGGTCTCTCCGGCCGCTCGTGTTGGAGGCTTCCAGTTTAGCGCGTCAAAAAGTGTCTGTTAAATGCCGGAGCACTCTGACGCGCTGCTTGTGGTCGCAAATACAAGGTCTGTGGCGTAGCTAACGGCACCGACCGTCCGTAGTGCGTTGCTCACAATTCAAAATTACCCGCACCGCACTACGGTCCAATCACCACAAAAATCTTCTAGCTCGCACCGTCAGCACCCAGTTTGCTGTCTGTTGTTTTTACTGTTCCAGCAAGTCGCGAAATATCATCACTACTTTCACAAGCGTTGTCGGTTTTGAAAATACTTTGCTTCACGCAATCACCACTAAATAAATTCAACTCCTGCGTGCATTGCCACGCCTTGCTCTCGCTAATCTCTCCTCACACCGCGTTGTCTTGCGTAAGTCCATCTATTAACGTCCTCTACTAACTCATCTACGAGTACTAACTGTCCTCTCTCGTTCTCTTCCACGCTCTTTACCGCGTCAGTCGGTACGGACACTACAATTCAAAAGTATCAGAATATCTATCAATACGGTTTCCAACCTCTTGTCCGCTTTATTTGAATGTAGCGAACCGCAGATGGGCAACGGTTACAATTGTGATAGCAAACACGTTGGAAAGATCCCTGTTATAGTCTGATAGTAGTCAATTGAAACCATGCACCACGTAGTCATGGAACACATCTTCTAAAAAAGTTTGTTTTTTGTTTTAAATGAAGAGCGTTTTGAAGATTAATATGTAAATATTACTATATGATGTTTAGTTTGTTTTCCTTCCACCTCCCTTTATGGTTGATTTGGAAATAATATTGATCTTGTTCAAAAGTACTTCTTCAGTGTAAGAACCCAACTTTCAAAATGCAAAATGGTAAATATGATTTACGTATTTAAAATATATGATTTTACGAACGTTCTGTAAGGTGAAATTGCAATCTTTTGCTTTGTACATATTTTTGAGTGTATCCAAAACAGCCAGAATCTAGCTGAATCAACGTCTAAGATACTCTGGCACACTAAGTGCCAGACTCCATTTCACAAACTATTCTCGTGTCGATCCGTGAAAATGTGCCATCAGGTATCACTCTCGAAATATTTACGATAATTTGGTTTAGTATGATTATTTTTTCTTTCTCATACTTACGAAGATACTTCTTAAGAAGAGAATGCAATGGTGTACCGGAAAAAAGGAGAATTTTCGGTAGAAAAACTATTGTTGCCGGGTCGTGGAAGCAAAGATCTTATTATATATATAGTAAATTACTTCCTCACGAGGTATAGGCAGAATTGATGTTTGTGGGTCCTTAATACCGAAAAGTCGATTTGCCGGCAAATGTCTGTAAGTCCGTCTCTCCGTCTGCGGTCAACGCTAACGCCTAAACTGTTCTACAGATTTTCTCCACAATTTATATTCCCCAAACGATCTGAACTCGAGGCTTTGGAGGTTTCAAACGGATATTTTGTTATTTTGAGGGATGTTTACATAAAGCCTTAAAAACGTTTCAAAATTTTGTCAAAAATAGCGTAAAGGAAGCTCGGGGAGGGTATAGGACGCTTGAGAACCGCTCCCAAGAATGTGCTCTAGTGTTGCTGTCAGAGCGAATATTCTACGCTACCAAGTTAAACACTTAAGTCCTAGGTTAAGTAAACTGTGTGCGTGTTGTATCTTATTTTGTGTTAATATTGGTGCTTTAATAAGGTGAAAATTTCACAAACGGACGTCGTGGGAACCGACGGCGACGATAGTAATGGCGGGCGCGGATTAGATGGGAGTAAGTAAGAGCAGCTGTGCCGCTCTACGGGGCGCGGGTCGTGTGTGTATGCGCGCCCTCGGTTGCCTGATCATATGGGCGATTGTGCATGTGCTCGTGTGGATAAGTGCGAAATTTTAGCCGTGGCAGAGTGTGGACCACCGGAGCGTGGCCGACTTAAGGATCTACTGTTGCACCACGTGCAAATAATGGACGCCCCCTGTAAATACTAGACTGTAGTTAACTCCTTATTAGGTTAAGTGTAAATAGTAGATTATGATAACATATTGATAGAATAAAATAAGTCTTTTAGTTAATGCATCGTATACAAACGTAAAAGTGGGGAACCGTAGGCGCACTAGCACAGGGCCTTGTTGTGTTGCATAATAAAGTAGGGAATCAAAGGGAGGTCTTTGCTAAATCAAAGGTAGCTTAGGTAAAGAGCTGCAAAAATGAAATGATGATGTTTAAATGAGATAGCGCGCATTCCCACAAACATTTTGAGTCATCCCCAGCAAAATCGGCCTAATAATGACTACATGGATTTTTAAATGCAAATATGTAAATTCACGCTAACCACAGACGGTCATGCGGTAGCGTCCGTCCGAAACGCCGCCATATTGTAGCAGCTAGCAGTGTCGCTCAGACTCCCCACCCTGTATACATGACGCCCAAGAGAGCGAGAGGGAGGGCTTCACCTAGATGCCACCAACTGAATCACATGTTAAATATTGTGCCTATTGTTAGTATTTCTAGTAAATTAATCGCATGCGTGTCATGCGATATGCCATTGTTACAAGTACTGGTCAATAATGAATTGAATTTAATTAATGCCTTATTTTACGTGGCGAGACTCGGGCCATCAGGCCCGCTCTTCCGACACACAAATGTCACTACGCTCCTTTCACCAACTAGCGTGAAAGGTGGTATTTTTGGGCAGGCGTTTTGAATTTAGCTCAGAGGCGTCATTTAGTCTTGAAGATCTTTTACATGCAAGTAAATCTTCTAACATGGGACAGCCGTCTTTACTTCCCCTCGGAAGGAAGGTGTACGAACTTGGGGACAACAGTCCGATACGCTAACCGTTACACCATCGCCGCGGGCTGTTATGATCCTTGCACCGTTTACATATGGACGGGTATTTGACTGTGAGCGCAGAACTCATACGTAAGCAGCTGAGGCACGGGTCCAGTAGCCATACGTTTGCTGGTTCGAGTCGTCCCCGATACAGGGTGTTTTTTGAAATTCCTAGCTCAGGCTTCACCTCCTCTCATCCCGGAAGGAGAAAAACGTAGAGGACCGAAGAGCCACGCCCGAACTGATGTAACTCTAGGATCCCACCCACAGCATCCACCATCCCAGAACAGAGATTAGAGCGTCACCTATGAACGCAGTATCCAACCAACCAGAGCTAAGCTAGGTATATTAGCCCCGAGACCCTTGCCCGTGATCGCCTGAGACCCTTACCATCAAAGTTAGCATCTTAGAACACAGAGTGCCTAAGGCCTCGACCTCTCTTACAGGATGCACTACGACTTTTCTAGTTCCACTCCTGGTGGGTGTCGGCAGTTAGCGGTTTCGTCCGGCCAGGGCTGGAGCGTCACCATGGTGACGTCATTGTAGTGACGTTCCGGCTCCCGGATGTGTGAGGCCGTCGGCGGCTAGTACCTGCCGGGGAGGAATTAGTTAATGGCAGTATAAGTCTGCAAATTGAAGCACGAACGCGCGCGGGCGATCTTGCGACCGATGGGTGACGCCCTCCCTCGCACTGCCGCCGCTCCGCTGTTCGGCGCCCCCTCCTCCGCGCTCCGCCGTCAGCTGAGCGTCAGAGTCGCAACCGTTTCGACACACAAGCAATACCTGCTCCACATATCTGAGTGGTATCTCACTTAAGCCAATGAAGCACAGCGAAACTCCCGCCCGCCTGCCGAGGATGGCCCTTCTGAGAGAAAGATCGCCGCCAGACACGACTCCACTGACTCTGATGAAACCAAGGCTAGCCTCATAGGAGAAAGTCGTGAGGCAAACATGAGAGGCTCCGCAAAGAAGAAAAAACAACACTGTGAATAAGCCTCATACAAGAAAACCAACACAATTCATGCGATGTCACCAGTGACGAGTAGTTGAGAAAAAATCAGGATAAGTCTGTCGAAGGAAATGGTCATCTCGATGGGTGTTGACAGTTCGAGCAGCAAAAGAGATAGCCCCGTTCAGAAACCTGCCACCTCTGATAGCGGAGCTATCAGTACGACAACGAGGTATACGAAGTAAGACCAAAAAGGCCCGCAACACTACGCCAAAAGCACACAGCATGGATAGGAGCACTGCAGTAATTTTTCCCAAGAGGAAGTTCTCCTAAGACTAACAAAGGTGGAAATCACTGTGTCCGGAGAGGGCCGGATCACCTATATCCACCTGCAACAAGCTAATTCGGAAGCAAAATCCTAGCTGCAATATTTAATTTGATAAAATGGACTGGCAAAATCCCTGATGCGTGTCGCCGCTTACGCACAATCCTGATATTAAAAGAAGTAAGCAGGCCTTAGCTAACTGGCGGCCAATCACCCTTGCGCCCACAATATACAAGATTTACATCGTGCTCTGGGTGAGACGACTCGGCGCCTGGCTGGAGCGGAATGTGGTGCTCTCCCCTGCGCAGAAAGGAGTCTGACCGTTCTGTGAGCTACTGGAGCATAATTACGTGCTGCAGCGTCGGATACATCGGACGAAAGCGGGCAAGCGCGATCGAGCTATAGCACTCCTCGACCTGAAAAACTCCTTTGACTCAGTGCCCCATGGCGCTCTCTGAGACGCTGTGAAAGCAGCAACGGGGAGGATGGAGCAATTGGAATTCAATGCTTGAGCGCGGTGGCATATTTCTGGGCTGTCGATTCGGCGTTCAAAATATTGACTTGCAATTGAAGCAGCGCTACAAGACGCAGTCGAGGAAGCGGCGTACTACCTTGAAAGCGAGACAGGCATACCATCCCTTCTATGCTACCCAATTAATTAACGCACTGCGCAGCTATGAGCCTCCTTCATTCTTGCCGCGGGCAAGGCAGGCATCCAAACGCTTAAAGATGAAATGAGAATTCACAGAGACAGAAAACACTCACACTCCTGATATCCCCCTCCCCCTACACCTCCCCCTCCCCCCATACCAAAGGACGAAACCCCCGCCTAGTCCGGCTGAGCACAGCGCAGCGCCGCGGAGCCGCGGGAAGGAGCGGCCCCCACCATCCCAGAGAGATATTTCAGAGACTTCTTCTTCTTCTTCTTCTTCTTCTTCTTCTTCTTCTTCTTCTTATTATTATTATTATTATTATTATTATTATTATTATTATTATTATTAGACTATCGGCCACGTATGACCACCTTGCACGTTCTGTTCTGAGGCCCAGTGATATTCTACCCCAGAGAGAAATTAACGTGTGTCATTATGAGGACCAGCTTTTCCGGCTGTATCCCTTACAAAGGCAAGGTTGTTAAGCCTTGAATTATGAATTATTAGATGACAGGATGATGATGAGAGGCGATAGTGGCCTTTTTGAACCATCCCAACATTTTTCTGTATAACCGAGGGAAACCATGAAATTTTGTACTCTGCCCCGTATCGTGCAAAATTTTGTTAAAATCGTGTAAATAAAACTATAGATATGTAGAAAAACAACAATACTTCTTTATTGAATAACAGATGACAAAATAGAGCGAGGCATGTCGGACAAAACACCTCTTTGCAGTGCAAATCCGCATAGAAATCGACAGCACCGTTCCAGATATTACCCCACACGAAGAGACGCACAAAAATTAAAATAATAGTTGAAGTGGTTTTCAAATCATTTTAATAAGTTATTAATTAGTGGTGCTACCAAAACACATACTTTCTCTCAATGTTTGTAAACGTTACGCAATGTATTGATTTGAATATTATATTGAATAATAGATTTGATGGAACATACGTTTTACAATGAGAACAAGCCAAGTTGTTAAAAATTTCAAAACACGAAAATAAAATTCAGATACACCCAGTTTATTTAGAACCTTAATAAATTGTATATGTGATTAGAATTGCTTTATATGGTTTTCAATAAAGTTCCTGAAATTCTCTAAAGTTTTCTGGGGCAACAGAGAGTTGTGACAAGTAATTATCTGTCATAATTGATAATTATTTGTCACAACTCTCTGTTGCTTTTTACCAGCAAAAGGTTTTTACCGCGTCGAGTTATTGCTTCTGAGCTACAATCTTTTTCTGCGCAATGGAAATTTATTTTACAGAACTGACTAGAATTTACTAGAACTGAAACACGAAGCTCTTATGACTATAATAGAAGTGCCTGTCCACTGTACGATCCCGGTGGCCGAGGTTGGTTAAACGTGTATTGTCGCAGTGCTTCGGGCTTGTTCAAGCCTCTATCAGGGATTGTTGTCACAACTTTGTGTTGCCGAACAAAAGGATCAAGAATTGCAGAAACTTTATTGAAAATCATTCGAATCACGTACGAATTTGCAATTTTTAACCCCCTAGTTTTTTCACATTTTCTCAGCTACGTAATGCTAGAACTGAAACACTTGTGTCTTGAGTAATATAGAAATGTGAAAAGGTGTTGTTCTCCTCGGTGGCCTAGGCTGTAAAGTGGCCTGTTCGGGTTAATCACATGGAACCAAGAGGTTGCCGCTTCGAGACCCAGACGAGGGATTTTAATGTAATGAAAATGTTGTTGTAGAAAACTTCTACGAATTCCAGAAAAATTCCAGAAACTTTATTGAAAATGAATTGGAGCATTCCCACTCACAAATGCAATCATTACATATACAAATAAACCGGGCGTGTTTGTACGTGCTTTTGCAATTTGTAACTTTTATTTTTTTTCAACTTTCATTTGCGATTTGTAATACATATGTCACGTAAAATCAATTGTTGAGTTATGTAATATTACAGCAGAAAACTCCGAACTTTCATCAGAATCAACCTATTTGCGGGGTTCTGGTAATGAAAAAGTGGATAAATCCTGTAGCTAAATTTAGAAAAAGAATCTACTAACTCGTGGTGTAGTCAACATCCATGTTTTGTTGGTTCTTGATACCGAAAAATTGATTGACGGCAAAACATTGGTCTGTCCGTTTCTTTGTCCATCTGTGGTTAACACTAGCGCCTAAACTGTTCATCTCTTCAAAGTTGATATTCCTTGATTGATCTTAACGGACTGGAGGTTTTGGCAGTTTCTAACGGATATTTTGTTTGGTGAAGGTTTTTTTAAAACATAAATCAGGCATTTACCTTTTTATACCTTTGTTCGAGTTCAATTCATGCGGTGCTTCTGTGGCCTAGTGGTATAAGTGCTGGCACGTTAACTCTGAGTATCTGAGTTTGAGTTTCAGAGCGCATAAATAATTAGCTGCTTATCAACACCTGGCTAGTTATGTAGTAGTGTGATGTTGCGGAGCCTTTTGAAACAATGCGAGAAAGTATTTGCTTTGGAGCACCACTAGTTTTGTATTTTTCTAACAGTGTCATTATTAATGATTTAAAATCAGTAAATAAGAAAATACTTTGAACACTTTTTAAAGCGTCGGAGACGCTACTTAATGAAAGTAAATAAGTAAAGTTGTATTTCAGGTCTACATCATTTTTGACTTTCTCATTCTCACATCGTAAGAATAGAAAGTATTGTGGATTTGGGAAACTGCGAGTTTTCCACAGAAAATACTCTTGCTCTGGTAACGAAAAAGTGGATATACGTGATTTAAATTGACCCTGTTGCAAAGTAGGGTCTTTCTGGCCGAGCGCTTGCGGCTTTCGTGGGAGAGCACTTGCGCACGGCCTCCACCACGCCGCTTATCAGCGTGCTATCGCGGGGATGCCACGGGCAGGGTGACGCCACGCGGTCATCGAAGTGTCCTCACTCCGCGTCGCCGCCGCGTCGACGGCGTCCTGTCGGAAGCGGAAACCCCATCTCCCCCGGTAGTATAAGGCGCGCTTGCGCAGCAACGCGCAGTCGTTTGGACGTGGGACCTTTGCAAGTGACACGCTTTGCGCTTTCGTGTTTCGGTTCGTTTTTCTATCGCTCTCTCCCTCTAATTTGTGCTCGCGAGCGTACTTCAGGGGAGTGCAGCAGTTGGTTGGTGAGAGCTATTTTGTGTTCAAGCAGTTAAGGTGAGTGAGAAAGAATTGTCGAACTTTTGACATCTGATCGAGTTTCCATTACTTGAATTCCGACTTCTTGATATCTCGAATAATTTTCGTCAATTTTTTTCTTAATTAAAACGATGTACAAATATATTCATTGCTTAGATACTGTCACATACAATTTTGTTTTACTAAAAATATACAAAACTTACCTTCGGAGATGTACCGTACAAGAAGTTACAGTTTATTGCGATTTATTTCAAACACGTTTATTCGTGGTGAAGAGGTTCTTAGACGTGTCCATCTAATTCTTTTTTCTTTTTTATAGTAATAAAGATTTTGCATTATTATGAACTAATTATTGGTAAATATCAGACATTTCTGTGGTTTTATTATAAAATAAATACCCACAATGAAAATGTGTGTGATTAAAAGTAATTTTATTTGCTGTATTAATTTTATATTCTCGTCGCATTAAAAGTATTGTTGCAAATACGTAATACATGCTTAATGCAATTATCAGTAACTTTCTATTGAAGCACTCGGTAGACAAGTGCCTTCTCTTCATACCAAAATAAACTGTCCAAACGATTAAACACCTGAATTCTTCATACCTATTTAAGTTCATTGATAGATAATGAAAGAAGTCTCGCTCAAATGTAGTTTGAAATAATGTACGACTTTTCTCTTCTTCAGAATTAATTTTTACTTTTCTCCTCTTCAGAATGGAACGAACAATTTATCACATTTTCTATAATTTTTATTTACTCTTTTTTCACTATGTTAATCAATTTGTTGTAAATATAATAAAGAAGCTCTTGCCACTAACATCGGCTAAAGCATACACGTAAGAGCGCCGCTGTTGTACATGAGGTTGTGGGAATACCAATGTCCTTCACGGCACGGTCTCACGGAGTCACTTAACGTGGGACTTCCAATTGTTTTGTTTTTACTTTCTCGTTGTGGAGTAGAGAGAAAGTTATGTAATGCTGCGCGGAGAACTGGGACTTTTCGGTAGAGAAACTCATTTTACAGGGCCGTGGTAACGAAAAAGTGGATAAACTCAGTTGCTAAATTTAGAAGAAAAAATACCTCTAATACTTGGTGTAACTAGAATCTATGTTTTGGTAGTCCTTTTTTGTACGTAATGCAGGGCAATCTGTTGAAATCTTATTTGGTCCCATTGTTCGATTTACTTCATATCTTCGCTCTTCCATACGTAAAGTTTCCCCACAGGAATTGGCGGGTGAAATTCTATCTTCCCAACCGTACAGTCAAACTTGCACTCCCTTCGATCCGGGGAAGGGGCGAGTTGACCAAACAGTCGCAAACTTAGTGCCTTGTGATCGGCGCGTACTACCAGGCGTCGGGAAAGACTCTAAGGCGGGGGCCTCGATTGTTGTATGAAGCGCAAATATTCTCATCATTCCCTACCGACGAAGAGATTTTGCTTGCGCGTACGTCATGACGAAAAAATATTTCTTTCAATAGACCAGTATATATTTAACATTTTACCAGCAATTATACTAACGTTTAGCAATCAATTTATAACTCTGTCAAACTGCTGAAATAAAATGTTCATCTCAGGCACCATTTGCTTTGCCTTTTCGGTTATTTTAACTCATATTTCGAATTGTGTATAAAATTGTAAATTGTTGCAAAATTATTAATTCGCGACATCGAGAGTCTCTTCCCCTTTAGATCTGAAAAAGTTGGAAATTGTTTATAAATTTGATGAGTCTCTTCCAAATCGCCTTAAAACTCAATACAAAATTCCTCAATCCGATCGAGGCTATCCGTTCTCGAGATACTTAATTGTTCATTAGAACATTGCAGCTCATAATCCACCCCATTGTTTCCACTCACTCTATTCTCTCTCAACACAAAATATTTCTAAAAGAGAGGTTTGCAATGTCTCGCTTCGATTGTTCGCTTCATTCGCTCAATGCCGGGGGCAGGAGTTTTTATCACGGCCTCAGTAGTGACTCGGGGCGCAATGATTGTCTTTACGATATTTTGAGGGGAGAAAAAAACCGAACGAGATGCAACATATATTGATAGTTCTGTGGGATAATTTCAGTAACAATTTATGTCTTACGCCGTTTCAATATTTTAATGCGCTAAAGTATTATTAGTATATAAACCAATTATCATTTACTAACGACGAGTGAAGCAGTTTTATGGCGAATATGAACAGAAGCTGTATTATTTATTTTTATTTTCTCTATACAATAGTACGACTTGCATTGCTATATATTTATCGTCTAGTAAGGAAACTGTTTATAAGAATATATTGCAAAGTTCGTTATGTCGAAAGGCTGGCTCAAAATGCGATAGTGCCAATGATATTTTCTCTCAAATGCAATTTCAACTCTGGAGGGATTCAGTATTCTGGAACTTTTCTATGACCCTGGCTTGCGTGATTTCGACAGGAAAATTAAACGAAGGATCATTAGCTGATACATGTGAAAAATATACGACGAAACTAATCGCTGGTCGCACAACGTATTGCTATTAAATGAATGCCTCCCAAATCATGAATCGTTTCTCTCTCTAGAACGCCTTTCAGGTATGCTGAAGGGTCGGCGTTAAGGAATATTTCTTTTAAAATGGGGTATTTACGTATCTCAAACAAATTGAGTGAGATAGAATTACAATTTATCATAATTTTAGAAAAATTTAAAATCTGTTACCCCCCTTTTGAAAGTAACGTTGTAGAGCACGGTATTAAAATTACAACCAAAATAAAAACACATAAAAATATTATAAATTAAACCTGTGACGAAGTATTATTTTCTGTCAAGAGGGCGAATCCCCATACACAAACGTGAATCTAACGTAATGTCTAGGTGGTGGATTTTGACCATTACCAAAATGATCAATAAAATGCTCTTAAAATACTTTGAGTGCTCTAAAAACGAACAAAAAAAAAGGCGGTAAAAATTTGATGAAAACCAGTTCAGTTGAGCAACTCAAGCTGTTAGGTATATTACTGATGTATTCGAGGCTACTTCCTTTTGTTCAAGTGAGCTCTGCTTGAAAACTTTTGGTTTAGACTATTTTTGAAAGAAAATAATTTAATTAAGGAAATTCCAAATCAAAGATTGAATCGAAATCAAATAGTTTGAAAAGTATCGGTGAAATAATGTGTTGAAAACACTATTTTTGGGTAGTTAGATTTCGGATAGTAAAGATATGATCTGATAGAGAGGAGATACATGCAATTTTGTATCAGAAAATCGTAACATCAACTATTTTATATGTCTTAAGAGTAATTAGTAAATATTTTAATGTGTTGGTGTAAGACAGAAAAAATTAATGGATTTGGCAAATGTAGGAAATTTTTTTAAAAAAATTGTTACATCGCATTTCACTAATACCACGATCCCCAAGAAACGCGGCATAAAAACGCAGAGTCAAAACACTTCTTTAGCGTTGTGAATTTGTCGACAAACTCCATCGTGTTCTGTTAAAAATATTTAGTGATATGTTTCTAATACATTACTACGCCGATACTTTGCAAAATATTACTTGTTATGAAGGGTTAGTATTGTTATAAATAATGTTTTCAAAATTTGGGTATTTTTCACCTACTTTTGAGTGCAATAGTAACGATTTAAAAAAATATGTAAACAACATTCTTCAACAGTCAAACGCGGACCGTGGTACTCGAACGTCGTTCGCTCCGTGTGCTTTCGACAGTGATTCGAACACCATATTTGGTGTACGTATAAAGAAAACTGTGATAGAGTTTCTTCATGTGTATTCGATACTAACTGTGTAACTGCTACTCGAGTGAGTGGCAACTAGCGTCAGTATGGACACACTGAACAAGAAAAATATAACCTCAAACTCCCTACAACAACATGGATCCAATTTGAAATATTATGCTGGAGCTGCGACAATCGACATTTCCCCGCCAAAGGACCAAGCAATTATTATAGAAGCCCACGAAGGACATACAATAAAAGGTTGTGTGATTGAAACATCATCTTTTATCAATTCAAGTGATATTCGATTTGTGTCGCGCATAGCAAATAATAGGATTTCTTAAGTGCCAATAATAGTATTCTTAAGTGCCAAGAAAATCGCAAACTACCTAACAGATAACCATCAAACTTTCACTATTAATGACATTGAAGTGAGTATTAGACCCTTACTAAGCAAATATATAAGAGCTATAATATCCAATGTCTGTCCAGTTATCCCACATGAGGTGATGAAAATGATCCTCTTTCACAATTGAATATTCAAACTTCTTCAAACATTATATTTATCAGAGCAGGTCTACCTGCACCAGGTATGTCCAATATTATGATCTTCAAGAGACAAGTCCGCTTACATGAAGAATATAAATTACCACAATCACTTGTAATTCCATATGAAGATACAACATATTACCTGTCATTACCCTTACATATAATATTGCATAATACAACTGTTTCAAATGTAAAAATTAAGTCCAATTAATAACATTAGCTTTACACTAATTATAAATTGAGCAACAATATCCTGGATACAATACGTGATTAGATTAAATAATTTACTATGTATATGTAGGAAGAGGGTTTACCTATATTTTCGTTTCAAGGGCCCCATAATAAAAGCTTTTGTGGCGAATTCGCCGTTGTCCGTCGCACGCCTACAACACCCTTTATCCTTACATACGTATAGGTGAGAAAGTAAAAAAGCCAATATGATGAAAGTAAAAGGAAAGAAATGATTCGCTCACAAGGAATTGATTGAAATGTGAAATTAAAAATTGTCCTATAGAACAAATTTAAAATATCTTGGATGTATTATACCGACCTTAAACTGACTGAAATAAAAAAGAAAATAGATTTATATATATATATATATATATATATATATATATAAATAATATAAAAATGAATCGCAAAATGTGTTGGTAAGTGCATAACTCAACAACGCCTGGACCAATTTGGCCAATTCTGTTTTTTAAATGTTCGTTAAAGTTCACGGATGGTTTGTACGTCGAGACAAATTCGAATAATTGCCGGAAAAACCGTAAAAAAGCCCCTTTTCTTTTTCCCTTACAAACGTTTTCTAACTAAAACGTAGACACAATTGAGCTTTGTAGCTATTGTATAAAGCACTCATTGTTGTTTAAACAATGTAGGTATGTTCCTAACGTCAAAGAGTCAATTTGCACTTTATTACCGTTATACAAAGTTCAAATTCAATCATATCTATCAAAACAGTGTGCGTGTGTACGTTGGAGCACAGAATACATCGTTGGAGGATTTAATGTCGCGTTCCGAAACTATTAACAAAATAATCTATAACATAGATATGCCTCCTATTAGACAAAGCAATTTAAGTAGAAGAACCCGAAATGATACAAACCAAGCTAATTACCGATCTAATCATTCTGCACAAGAACGTGACGACCGAAATGAACGTGAAATAATTCGGATATCACAAACGTGTGAAGCGCGAGCGCTACATTCAACTAATAATCGCACAAGTTTGAATCGAGCTGCTTTCAGTTACGATGTGTCAATTGACTACAGTAACTACCAATGTGTTGTTATTGGTTCTATGAACTCGGTTTGCTCATATTGTAAGGCATTGAAATTTAAAAACGAAGCTAATGGATTGTGTTGCGCAAATGGTGAAGTGAAGTTGATACCATTGGAACCACCACCAGAGCCATTGTACTCATTGGTTTTAGGAATAGGAACACATTCCATACACTTTTTGACAAATATCCAATAATATAACAATTGCTTTCAAATGACTTCATTTGGATCAACAAATGTAGTTCAGGAAAATTTTATTCCAATTTTCAAGGTATGTATTGGAGCAGTTAATCATAATTATTTTATGTTCTGTCACCTAAGTTAAGATATGTTACTAATCTTCAATTTCTTAATCATTAAAATCATATTCATCACTTAGTCATCATATTATTTGGTGATTCAGTTTTAGCGACACTTTTATTATTTTGAAACCCAATATAATTATTTGATGATAGATATTAGTTACAACTATTTAGGAGACTGTTATAATTATTAATTAAGTTAAATTAATTAAGATTATTTAAGTTTGATTACCGACAATCCATAAAATTATACCCCACATTGCTTATTTATTTTATTTTATTTTATAGTGTTTGGTACAAACATACTATTTTTCTTAATTTACAGATACAAGGCCTAATATATCACAGAGCAGGTTCACTGTTTCTAGTGTCAGATAGCAACTACAAATTCCTGCAAATTTATTTTATGGGCAATTCACCACCAGAAATTAATCTGCGCTGGGCACATAACAATTTAGTAAATAGGTCTATTGTAGAACAATTACAAACTTATTTCATGAACACAATCAAGTGATTAAATTGTTTAAAACTGCCCTGGATCTAATGCCATCAGATAATCACAAAATTGTAATCAGAGCTGATAAAAAAACCTGCAAGACAACTGTCAAGACACTGCACAAGACACTGCAAAACCTGTCAACATGCAAGACGTTTTAATGCACCAACTATTGATAAAGTTGCTATCGTTGTAGTTGGAGAAAACTTGGAATCCCGTGATATTGTTTTACATCGTCGGAATGATCAATTACAACGTATAAAGGAAATACACCGCTCATATGATGCACTGCAATATCCCATTACATTTTGGCAAGAGGAAGATGGCTATGATTTCTCAATAAAAATGATAAATCCCATTACAGGTAATTAAAATATTATTTTAGCTATGGCGATAATGTCTCAGTCACTATATTACGAATTTTAATTTTATTGTTCTTAAAACAAAATCTATTTACAAGTTCTGAAACTAACAAAAAAGTCAGTTCAATAAACTATTATTCATACCGTCTAATGATTCTGGAAAAAGAAGACAATCACATATTAAAATGTCGGCGATTATATCACAAATATATTGACATGTATGTTAAAATTGAAACGGAGAATGAACATTCATTTTGTTGAATCAGACCAAACGATCTGAAGAGTATATTCACCTTCGAGATGAGATTAATACTGATGGAAATGCACAGAATGTTGGTATGACTATTCTTCAAAGGATGACTATTCTTCCAGCAACACACATCGAAAGCCCTCGACTTATGCACGAATTTGCTCAAGATGCCATGTCGTATGTTCGTCATTATGGTTCAGCAGATTTGTTCATTACATTTACATGCAATCCGCACTGGATAGAAATCAAGCAGGAGTTATTCCCTGGGCAATCACCTATTGATCGTCATGATATTTCAGAGTCTTCAGACAAAAATTGAAATCTTTAATGGATTTCATCGTAAAACATTGTGTTTGGTGAGACACACTGCTGGATGTATTCTGTGGAGTGGCAGAAACGAGGATTGCCACATGCACACATTTTGATTTGGTGGGTTAAAAAGATAAGGCCAAATGAAGTTGATGCAGTGATATCAGCTGAAATCCCTAATGTACAAGTAGATCCTGGATTGCATGAGGTAGTTATCAAAAACATGATACATGGTGTCTGTCTTAATCAAAATTCACCATGTTTGATTAATGGTAAATGTTCAAAATGATATCCATGGACATTAATATCGGAAACAAT
The DNA here is from genome assembly GCA_017312745.1 of Gryllus bimaculatus. Classification (NCBI taxonomy): domain Eukaryota; kingdom Metazoa; phylum Arthropoda; class Insecta; order Orthoptera; family Gryllidae; genus Gryllus; species Gryllus bimaculatus. The sequence continues at coordinate 19,505,314 of BOPP01000009.1, read as the reverse complement.
TACTGTATCGTCGACGATCGACAGCAGACAATGGAAGATCAACAATTGCCAAATTAAATCGACAAGATATTGAAAGAGATAATCGCTGGATTGTTCCTTATTCATCCATTTTATCAAAGACCTTCAAAGCACACATCAACGTTGAATCTTGCCATTCAGTGAGATCAATTAAATACATTTGCAAATATGTAACCAAAGGTAGTGATAGGACTGTGATTGGAATTGGTGCAGAGAATTCCAATGATGAAGTTACTCAATACCAATGGGCCGCTATGTTAGTAGTGATGAAGCAGTATGGCAATTTTTTTCCTATTCATGAGAGACATCCTTCTGTTGTTTACTTAGCTGTGCATTTAGAAAATGGACAAAGAGTGTATTTTAGAGCACAGAACACAGTACAAAGAGCTGCTCAGCCACCATCTACTACATTAACCAGTTTTTTTGAGACATGCCAAAACGATTTTGCACAAACATTGCTATATTCTGAAATGCCAAAATATTATGCTTAGAATCAATCCTCAAGGAGATTTATACGACAGAAACAGGAAAAACCAGTTCCAGGATGCCCAGATGTGTATTCCACCGACGACATTCGTCGAATTTATTCAGTACATCCAAGCAATGATGAATGTTTTTATTTACGACTGCTATTAGTCAATATACGTGGCCCAACATCATTCCAACATTTACGAACTGTTGATGGTGAATTGTGTGGATCTTGCAGAGAAGCCTGTCAACGTTTGCACTTGCTAGAAAATGAGGTCCATTGGGATCAAACTCTCAATGATGCTGTAATATCATCAAACGCTCATCAAATACGAACATTGTTTTCTATAATCATATCTGCATGCTTCCCATCAAACCCAATTGATTTGAGGATCAAGTACAAATATTATATGTGTGATGATAATTTGTATCAAATACGAAATAGAATGGGAAATCCAAATGTACAAATCAGTGAAGAAATATACAACGAAGCATTGATTTCAATTGAGGACATGTGCTTGATGATGTCAATCAATCTTTTAATTTAATTAGGCCTGGCCGCGCCCTATCGTCCAATGCATGATGCTTTTAACCAAGAGTTGAATCGAGAAAACTGTGTGATCTCAACACTTTGAAAGAATTAATTCAAACAAATCTTAAACTGTTGAATGAACAACAGAAGTATGAATTTGATACTCTTATGAAAGTAACAAATGATGAAACTGGAGGTATTTACTTCTTAGATGCACCTGGTGGTACAGGAAAAACTTTTTTGATTTCATTAATACTAGCAACGATTCGCTCACAAAATAAAATTGCACTTGCACTCGCTTCGTCTGGAATCGCAGCAACTTTGCTTGAAGGTGGTCGAACATCCCATTCAGCATTAAAATTGCCATTAAATATGCAAAGCAATGAATCTCCGACCTGCAACATTTCGAAGACTTCTGCAATGGCAAAGGTCTTGCATAAATGTAAATTAATTATTTGGGATGAATGCACGATGGCACATAAAATATCTTTGGAGACTTTAGACAGAACCTTAAAAGATCTACGGAGCAATCATAACCAATTTGGTGGTGCAATGAATTTATTAGCAGGAGATTTTCGTCAAACATTGCCAGTGATTCCACGATCAACACCAGCTTATGAACTCAATGCATGTATAAAGTCCTCTAATTTGTGGAAACATGTCAAAGTACTTCCATTAAGCAAGAATATGCGTGTAGAGTTGCAAAATTACCAATCTGAAAACATATTCTCTAAACAACTCATTGACAATGGTAATGGCAAATTTCCTATAGACATTTTGACTGGCAGCATTAACTTTCCTCAAAGTTTTTGTCAGTTAACTCGATCAAAAGATGAATTTATTTAGAAGGTGTTTCCAGATGTTTCTCAAAATTACAGAAATGATTGGTTGAGCGAACGAGCTATATTGGCTTCAAAAACATAGATGTTAATGAATTAAATTTAAAATTTCAAGAACAAATTACAGGCGAATCGAGGATATATAAATCAGTTGATTTGGCTACTAACCATTATGATGTAGTGTACTATCCACCAGAATTTTTAAACTCGCTGGATTGCCAGGATTGCCTCCTCACAATCTTCAATTAAAGGTTGAATCGGTAGTTGTAATGTTGCGAAATATCAACCAATCACGTCATTGCAACGATTAGCGATAAAAAAATTACTAAACAACGTGGTAGAAGCAACTATACTGAAAGGAAAGTATAAAGGAAAAGAGGTTCTCATACCGCGCATCTCAATGATTCCGACTGATGTGCCGTTTGATTTTAAATGTCTATAGTTTCCAGTTGGGCTTGCTTTTGCTATGACCATAAACAAGTTCCAGGAGCAATCATTAAGTGTTTGTGGTATTAATCTGGAAAACCCATGTTTCTCACATGGTCAATTTTTTGTTGCCTGTTCCCGTGTTGGAAAACCATCAGATTTGTTTGTGTATGTGTATTGTCTATACAATGAAATAAAACTGATTTTGGTTAATAATTGTGATTCACATTATTAACAATAAAGCGATTACTTACTTTTAAATGCTTATATATATTTATTTATTTATATTTCTTATTCACAACGCCCAATCACCAGGGTGACGGTTCTGTATATATTCTCTGAATATTTTGCTCAGACTATAAAATATGTAGGAACAAAAAACTGTCACATTACAAATCTTTTTGAGTCTGTCGTGTCCGCTAGTATATATATTGTAGCGGTACAGAATTATTCAGATAAATTAAATTGAGTAAAGCAGACCTAAGAAATTTTGTACTGAAGAAAAAACATACGGGGTCACGCGCGCAGCCCCCTTCTTGCAACAGCCACGGTCCCCTGACCCATTTCGAAGGTTTATGACACCCCACCCAACAACCGAACAAAGGGGTAAACTGTAAAAGCGCCCAGCGGGAGCCCACATCTGGAATACTTCCGAAACGCCTGTCATCGTGATCGGGGAAACCCGAAGCAATAATTCAGTAGCTGGGAAGCCCCTTCAGAGACGTGACCTACTTTCGAAACAGAGAACGGAAAAATCTTATATTACGCCGGAGCCCTATTGGCCAAATTTAGTGTACAACGCCATCACCTTTAGCCAATAGCGAAGCGATCTTTGTAGGGAGCAAGAAGATATGAGCAGAAAGGGTGGGGATAAAAGTCAACCTCGTGCGTTTAGGAGAAATAAAATTACATTAGGAGAGAGACTTCTCTGGGGTGGGAGCCGGTCACGGAGAGAGGTGAGTGCACCTCCAGGAAATGCATTCGCGGACAGAGGTGGGTGCACCTCTAGGACTGGCATTCACTTAAAGTTTTTATTAGAGAGGAAGTGCAAAGGCACTTACGGGGGATAGGCGAATCCTTTGCCACTGCTTATTAGCTACAAAATTCGCATTCGCTGAAATTTGTTCGAGAGGAACCGCAGACGCTTCGGGGGACAATTTTTTGTGTGCTCCGCACTTGTATCGGGGGCCAATACACCCCGGCCATCTACAACTCCGCCGAAGCAGCCTCCAGACGGCCCTTCACTGACGTCACTGACCGCCGCAGCCGTCGCCAGCCGCGCCGACGCCCTGCTGGTGAGGGTGGCCCCGACCGCATTCCTGGGAAGGACACCCCAGCCGCCCACAAGCTCCGTCGCGCTCGAACGGGCCTACTGAGCACATCTGTCACGGGGGGTTTCCAGGCAACGTAATCAGGGTCAATAAGCCCTTAGAGACTATGGTTAAAGCGGTGCCACGCTGAGGCACAGAAAGATCCTCAGGGACAAATTTGTAATTGTAGCTATAGAATAATTTTTGTACCACTCTTCTTTAGTTGTAAGCTCTTCTTAATTTCTAATTTTTATTTTATTTTATTCACAATTTTCTTTTCATCGATGTAACTTCCCTGGCACAGCCCTGTCCAGGAATAAACGTTGTGTTTTACCAGTAATCAAATTGTTTATTTTGAGTGCCCATGCATGCTTTAGCTTACAATGCCTTCCATCACTGAATCTTAAGTTCAGGAAATTGTTACAAATGGCTAGTTTTCACACGAGTAAAGTTGTTACAATTGGCTAGTTTTTATATGAGTAAGGGAGTAGGACCGACTGAGCTAGAACCGGGCCGCTAATCGTGCGTTTCCCTACGTCGGGAGGTGTTACATCCATATATATATATATATATTAGCAATTATTTATTTATTTAGATTTCATTTCTGATTTGGAAATGGAGACCGAAATCAACAAGAAATTTATTAACATATTAATTAAATGCCTACTTAGCATTTGCAAGTATAATGGAGTCGGTCTTTACCATTTCCTTAATTAAATTTTTTTTTAAACCGTCCAAACCAAAAGTTCGCATGTTAAGCTCACTGTAACAAAAGGAAGAGGCCTCGAATACATTAGTAATAACACAACAGTTTGAGTTGCTCAACTGACCTGGTTGGATACATTTTTTTGCGTATTTTTTTTGGTTTTTAGAGGCCTTATATATATATATAATATTATATAATATATATATATATATATATATATATATATTTAAAAGCATATTATTGAATATTCTCACTATGTTTTACACAGTTCTACATACATACATACAGACCTACAATAGCCATACAGACAGACGTACACACAGTCAGACGTACATACAGACAGACGTACATACAGACAGACGTACATACAGACAGACGTACATACAGACGGACGTAGAGACAGACGGACGTACAGACAGACGTACGTACAAACAGACGGACGTACAGACAGACGGACGTACAGACAGACGGATGGACGGAAGAACAGACAGACAGACAGACCATTCGCAGCATACATTCTTTCGATGATCCATTTAAGAAAATCGTTTTCCTAGACAACTGCCTAATGTTTCGAATAATAATATATATTATTCTTGTAACGTCAAGAATAACTAGAATTTCACGGCAGAAATAAATAGTATGATTGTATTATTATACTGTATAATTTCGTTGTATTTCTTCTTCTTATCGTCATACATAATAGTCGAAATTACAGGGGACTATATCTCATTAGCGTTGTTATTTATTATGGTTGTGGTTCGAGATGATCATAAATGACGATTATAGATGGTGGATGATATATGGTGTGAATGATGTGGGTGGTTGATTGGTGGATGGATTATTCTAATGCTCTTTTTCCAACTACGCTTCCATAGATTATATGTAATGTTGGAAAGCACTGATTTCTGTCGCATCGCGGCCCCACGAAACTTTTCGTGAGAAGCACCTTTTTTTCGTCATTCGAAATATTAAAAACGCTTTAAAATTTGTAAAGGGAATACTTTATTTAATCATAATATACGTTTGTTCCTTACAATTGTAAACAAAATGGTATATTGCAATGCAATATTCTGTAAGACAATTACATTCATGGTATCAATTACATTCAATTTAGTGTATGAAAGGTATGGATGGCACGAATAGTTTCTCTTTATATATTATATGCAAGGTGTTAAGTTTAATAAAAATACGCTGTTGATCACATGTATTTGAAAATAGGTGTTTGCCCGCTTAAGAACATAACTATAAGAAGTCAAACGTAATAAGTTAACTGTGCTTTCATTTTGTAGCATTATGCACAGTGTGGTTTTGTCCATATTCACTTGAAGTTTTCAAATTTAATAGGTTTGCCTCAATAAAACACTTTTAGGAAATGTATAAGAATCTTCTGGCCGGATCCGGAAACAAATTATCAGTTCCACACCAGGAGACTGAGACAACTGGAGTGACTCCTTTGTCTCGATTGGTGCTTGGATAGTGGTCAAACCGGGAGCGACAGATCCGCCCACACACATACTCGTAGTTACTTAAATACTATGAAGGAACTGCTTTGAATGTCACGTCGCCAACGCTGTGAACTGTCTTAAAAGTATTTTCATGTGTTGAAAATATTGTCATCCACAGCTTTGTACAAATAAGTTCTTACAGTCTCTAGCATTAGACATACCAATGAATCGTAGTAGCTAATGTTTTACTACTGTTCAAAAATTTCCCACCGAAAACCCAGCTTTCACCGGCAGAAAGATTCAATATTCCTGGCTACAAAACGTATAGAAACGATAGTATATCACAACGCATTGCACAGACATATCACACAACATATTGCACAAACGTATGACAGGATCTTGCACGTAGGAGTAATGTATAAATTACGAAATTTGGGCGTCTATGATTACCTCCAAAAAATAATTCATACCTTTCTTACAAACAGAAACTTTGTGATAAAAATTAATAAACATTATCAACCCCTAGAAACAAATCATCAGACTTACTTCAGGGCTCTGTACTCTCTCCAATTCCTCTCAGTATTTAATGTTTACACTTCAGTTCGTATTCCACATACGCCAGATACCAAATTAGCTCTCTTCGCCGATGATCCGGCCTTATTTACTGCTCATGACATTCTTATAACCCAAGATTGGATACAAAATAATCTGAAACAACTAACATCGTGGACAGATCAGTGGGGAATAAAAATCAACCCAGAAAAATTTCCGATTCAATGGAATACCGGCCCAATAATCTTGGTGTTCTTTTCGATAAAAGATTAACACGGAAACCCCGTATCCTTGCGTTAGTAAATAAAGATGAAGGGAAAATGATAAAACCCATTAATAAATAGAAAATCCTGATTAAAATGTCAACTTATGATATTTAAATAAATCATTTTACCCACCTTGACATACGCTTGCCTTGTCTGGGGAAGCGCAGAACCATCATCAATAGAAAAACTTCAGACGGTAGAAAACAAATGCCTTAGAAAAATCATACGAGCGCCCTGGTTTATACCCAATTCTCAGATCCATGGGGAGCTACGTATGGAGTTAATAAAAAATCACATTTCGAAATTTTTTATACTGCACTCAACATTTTACATTTAACAAATAAATTTAAGATAGGACGTAATGCTGTGCAACCTCTCCGAATAAAATCCAAATTCCCAAAACTTATGTTTCGTCCTCCGTAAGTACATGATAAAACCAAATCAAGGTTAGCCTATTTTTAAATAAAGTAAATATTAAATAAATACGAAACCAAGCCCATCCCAAATAACATCTAACAACTGAGCAGAGATATGAAGCTCAAAAAGCCAAGGATGTTCATTTTAAAAAATTAAAATACAATTGTACTCTAGCCCTTGAAAGACCACATGGCCGAACAAGAAGTCAATAAATGGGGAGAAATCCAACACCCAATGACCTTGTATGTTACCTCCATACGGGATGTGAACTGGTAATATTGCAATTTCAAAATTATAAACGCCGTAAAAATACTTGAAGGTGCGAATGATGCTGAATGGTTAGAATTTAGTACACATACTTTTTTTTACGTCTTTTGCTAATAGTCACAAAAGTTCGCATAAAAATCATCTCTATGCTGCTCTTCAACGTTATTCTCAAACAAGGTTATTCTAAATTAGTTCTGAATATGCTACAGCTACATTTATTCTTCCCCGGATTTGCTTAACACTGCCATATTTTTGTCCCCTAATTCTTTGAGACTCAAACCCCACAACGTCATTGTATTCACTTCAACTTCTGCAATTGCTATATTTGTCATTTTGTTGGCGAATCTATGTAAACATTAAAAGCCGACTGGTTTGTATGTTTATGTGAGTAAGGTGTTAGTTACGTTTTAATAAGAATACGTTATTACTAACATTCATTTGAAAATCGGAAATTGCACTCTTAATAATATAAATGTGAGAAGTCGAACTTAAGAATATAAACGTGCGTCTGAAGCATTATTCACATTTTGTTTTTTTCCGTTACGTTTTTCAAGTTCAATAATTTACGAGTCAATCCTGTTCGCAGGATTTTGCAAATGTATTTCTAAAAAAAAAGGTTAGTACAGTTAATACTGTGATGCTGCCACGCGTACCGTCCTAGTTTACCACGTAATCACCTACCGTAATCACCCCACGTAATCACCAGTTTTCAATCTCACAACTCTATGAATATTTAAAATAATCTGCCAATGTTGAGTATGCCATGGAGATATTCTGTACTATTTCTATTTATTTAATTAGTAATAACAACGTGCATAAACCAATAATAAAGATTTATATCTATGTATTAACTTTTAAATAGAAGATACATTCCTATTCTTGCCACGATTGCTCTGTCCTGCTCATAAGTAAATTCAGTAACAATTCTTCTTCATTATTGTTTTGTCCGGTAAAATGTAATGATACCCATTTTTATAACATATTTATTTTTATTGGGATGTACATGGTTCAGCTTACATCACTTTTTCATATATATATTGTATGGCTTATAACTATTATTTCCTAATCTAAAAACTAACTCTAACTACAGGAAGGTGTAGGAAGCTAAAATCTGCGCCTACTGTTCACAATTGTTCAAAAATGTATTTAGGCAGGCGTTGAAAAGGTATCGTTTATTTTTTCTTGTTGGAGTATAGTCTGTGGTGGCGAGATTGTAGTGGCTGATGTGTGGTATAGAGTTGATATTTTAATAAAAGTTATTGGGAAGATGGGTAATGTGTTTAATGATGTATTTTATATCCAATTATTTATGTATTTGTTTAATTTAATTTTCCATATTGTTGATCAGTTATCTATTGGTCTAGATAATGTATTTTTTAGTAATGGTTTTAATTGATTGGCTGGATTTGTAATTTACTGTGTCTTACGCAAATTGTACAATATGGGTCTGGTTTATAGGCGGGATATCTTACGAGTAAATAAGAAATAGAGTTGGTGAAAGTGGGGAGCCTCGTGGAAGGTCTGCTTGTATTTTACGCGGATTATAATTGTACTTCTCTACTGTCACTGTGAATGTGCTATCGATTAAAAAATGTTTTATGATGTTGACCAGGTAGTGGAGATCCTATTGATTGCAATTTGAATAGTAAGCCTTGGTGTCAAAATTTGTCAAAGGCTTCTTATATGTCGAGGAAAGTTGCTATTGTGTGCTTTTTATCTTGGTATGCTGAATGAATGTTATCCTGAGAAGTTGGTGTGAAGTGGAAACTTGATTTATAAAGCCAAACTGATGTTCAGTTTTTTGTTTAAATGATTGTTTAATCTTTCCAGAATTAATTTCTCTAGAACTTTTGATAGTGTTGACAATATCCACATTAGTCTGTAACTTTCTGGGATATGTGATTTTTATTTGGCTTTGGAACAGGAATATTTTTTGAGTTTTTCAAAGTATTGGATAGTAACCAATTCTTAATATTGAGTTATAGATATTATTTATGAAGGTATTGTTGGTGTGAGTAGGTTTTTTAGAGTTTTTGTTGATATTATCATGTCCAGGGGTTTCTTTTGAGGGGAGATTTTTTATTATATTCTTAATTTCGTTTGGTGAAATGAATTTTATTTTTTGTTCGGAATGGAAACAGAGTTTGCAATTTTTATATGTTCTGGGTGGGCTGGAGTGTTAGTAAGCGAGCAAGTACTTTCAAATTAGTCAGCTAATGGATCGGCTTTGTCAATAGGATCATTTTTTTCAATGGGTGTGCTTATCGGAGGGATGGTGCTCCGCTTTCTTAAAATTGTTTTTGTAAACTTACAAAGTGAGTTGTTAGTTATCCTTAAAGATTTAATTAAAGAATTATAGAATAAGTGTGGGAAGAATTATAGAATAATTGGGGATTACTATTGTAATTTCAAAGTCTTCTTGTTCTATTTCTGGTTTTTATTATGGTTATTATGGGGTCTGGCAATTTAGTATGTGTTTTTTATTATGTGTTTTGTTATTTTGTTGCTGTTTGACAGCACTGGTTATTATATTAATTAATAAAGCTATTGAACTTTCTATTTCTAAAGGCGTTTTTAGATTCCTGAATTGGGGGGTTCTGATATTATGCTTTTCCTGAATTCTTTCCAGTTCTTGTTGTTAGTATTTAATGTGGGTGTGGGTGTGGGTATGTGTGGGGGCGGTTGTTGATTAGTAGTGATTATTATTGGCAGGTGATCAGAGTCAAGTTCATGTAGCACAGTGGAGTAAAATGTAGTGTGGACGTTGGTGATTGCAATGTCTAATATGTCTCGATGTTTATTTGGGTTGTATGAAAAGTAAGTTGGTTCTATAGAAGTTAATATGTGTAATTTTGAGTTCGTTTAATTTTTGCCTGCGAAGTTTGTTGAACTGCATCCTCCGTTGGTGTTTTTGGAGTTTTAATCTCCTAAGAGAAAGGTAGGGATGATTTGATTAAATAGCGCCGCAATGTTAGTGTTTTGAATTTTTTGGTGACTTGTATGCTGTTATAATGGTAAATACTCTGTTGTTAAGAGGAAATTTTAAGGCGACTGTTTCTAATTCCTGAGTGTTTAGAATGTTTGCTTTGGTGTAGGGCACTAATTATTCAAAAAGTATAAGGACACCTTCCCATTAGCATTTATTCTGTCTGATCTGATTACATTGTAGCGGGGTATATTGAATGTCGTATGTGATTTGATGTGCTTTCCCGTTATGTACGTTATTTTGATTTATTTGTCTTTGAGGAAGTATATCAATTCATTTTTTGTTGATTATATAATTGTCGTTCTTATTTAGTAGGATAATTTGGTTATGGAGCTGCGTGGCCATGATTCCTATTGAAATAAGACGTGAGTGAATTTTGTATGTTATTGACGATTGTTGTCATAATAGTATTGATTAGATTGATTATGTATGTTGAAATAGAGTGTGCATGAATGAAATATAATATTTAATGTTGTTGCGATTATCATTGTTTTGGATTATTGTTGTTTGATTCCTTTTATAGTTTCTATTTGATTGATTTATTACGTGGGTGAAATGTGGAGTGTTGTTAGTGATAGGTAAATTAGGGTAGTTTTGGGTGTTTAGATTGAACTGATTATCATTTTAGTACCTGATCATACCTCTCCTTCCTGATCATTTTGAGGGTTCATACTGCGAGCTGTTTGTAGTATGAACATTCTACATTTCTCGTATCTGCGCGGTGCGAACCATTACAGTTCTTATAAATAGGAGGGTTTTCTTTTTGTGGGCAATTTACAAAGTAATGATCTTTTGCATTCAATAAATGCATGCTATATTATGGTTGCAGTTATTTCTAGTAGGCCCTACATCTATAAATCGGAGGCAATGAATAGGATCTTTTGCGTCTTTTTTCTGGCTTGGCAATCAGGTTACAGATTTGATTTATGTGTAGTATTCTATATTTTGGCTACCGTTGAACTCGGCTGCCACTACCCGGATGGGGATTTTATCTTTATACAGCCTGGTTACACTAATTAGTGATGAACACTTTCCCTTGAGATCTTGATACATTTCTTCTTGAGTAATTGATGGATGAAGATTCATAAAAACGATGAAATTTTTTTTGTTAGCTGGGTGGTTATATAAGTGTGGAATTTCCTAATAGTGCTGATTAGATATTTTATTGTCAGTCTAAAGTCTGAAATAGTTATAAAAAGCACTTCAATTTCGTTATTGATAATGGTTGAAGTAAACTCGTTAGTTATTTTAATCTTAATTTCCTTCTTAAATTCTGCAACATTCTGATAATAGGCTACAAAGAAGGGTGGTATTTTAATAGTCGAGTTTGTGTGGTCAATATTTTGTTTATTTCCGGATAGAAATTTATTGTCCTCGCGCTCATCACTTTCTTCGCCGAGTTCAGAGAATCTATTTTGATTTTACTGTCTTATTGTTACTGGACCGATTCATTTTCTTACTTTCACTGACTAACCTTTTGACCTGAACAGGTGGTGGTGGAAACAACGCGTAGTTCTGGCTGAGGCAGACAGAGGTGATGCTGCCCTCGGTGCTGGTTGGGACTGTTCGCTTATATTTATGGCCCCGCCGCTTGCTGGTGAAACGTCACAGTTGTGTCCGAAATCGACGATGCGGAGGACTTTGGATATTGTCCGAACTGTGGCTGGATTAATGGCATAAGCCATATACTTTTTCTTAAATAGTAGTGATCAGATACTATAGATTTGTTTCAACGCGAACACAAACACAAAAAACTATGCCCAGAGTTCACTAATAGACAGCCGTGCGGGGCTGAGGGAGCTTGTCTGGCGCGGAGGTATATCGACTGCGATATGCGGAGCGAACTGTACTGTACCGTAGTCGAGCGACGAATTAATGATACCCATGTGCCAGTGCAGTGACGAATCAGGGAGGGATGGCCATGGGAGACATGCCGCCCGTCAAAACAAGATCTAGAGCTTTCGTTTGTTACCTTCTTTTATTCGGCAAAATTGATTTAAATATTTCATTTTTAATGAAATTGAAATATTATTAGTGAATTATTAGTATTTATTATTCAATATTTAAACATTTAATGGAATTTAAATATTCATTGACAAAGTTGCAGATCCAGCTAATCATTTTGGAGGGGGACATCATAGACATTTGTCAAATAATCAATCATAATTGTTATCGTACTGTGTATTATTTTTGTTGTGTACATATGCTACTAAACAATTTTTTTTAAAACAGCTACATGATTCTAATAAATAATTGAAAGAATGAAGTATTTACATCAATTTCACCAAATAAAAGAAGGTAACAAAAAAACTCTAGCTGGCATGGTCCCCATGACCCCCTCTGGATTCGTCTCAGCACTAGCACATGGGTATGGACATACGACTGAATGATATTTACGTTATAGCAAGCTCACGATTTTTGGACAGTGTTTTCTGGATATTTGATCTAAACAACAATTGTTTTGAGTGGTAGCAACTCGCTACCAATTGATCAGCCTTATTTCAAATAAACAAATACAACATTTATTCAATTATCAAGGCATTTGATGTTGTCTCACACGATAAACTAGTTCATAAATTAATGCATTCGGGTATTGACACCAGAGTTGTGGCGTGAGTTGATGAGTTTCTTCGAGATAGAAAACAGAAAGTCCGAGTTGGACAGCAATTTTCAACTCTGGCTGAGGTTACTTGAGGGATCCCTCAACGAAGCGTTATTGGACCCCTCCTGTTTCTCGCGTTTGTAAACGACCTGCCGACAATTTATGTTCCAAGGTAAGACTATTTGCAGATGACTGTATAATATATCGAGTTATTCAATCAAAAGTAGACGAGCATATTTTGCAGGATGATCTAGATAGATTACACTTCTGGGCAGAAAAAAATAGCATGATAATAAATAGTTCAAAAAGCAAAACCATCACGTTTTGTAGGGGCCGCAAATATAGTGAAAGTCAATACCGTTTAGGCAAAGAAAATATTCCAAGAGTCCTGGCTTGTAAGTACCTAGGAATAATATTTGATAGCAAATTAAATTGGGAAAATCAGGTTAACTTTGTTGTAGGGAAAGCCTGGAGGTCTTGGCATTTTACCATGCGAATACTAAAAAAAGTGTACTGCGAGAGCGAGATAATTAGCTTACCTATCTTTAGTTCGTCCATTAATGGAATACGGAGCAATTTGTTGGGACCCTCATAGAAATTCAGAAAAAGGAATATTTGAATAGAGTGCAGAGAAGAGCGTGTAAACTTACTTTCCGCAGAAATAGGAAGAAAGTAAAATGGGAGTCTCTAGAAATCAAGAGGGTTAAGGCAAGACTATGTGCCATGAACAAAGCGTGTGCGGGTTATCCAGCTTGGAAAGATATTTTCATTCGACTCGATAGACCCACTTACTTTAGTAGAGCGGATCACAAGCATAAAATTCAGTTCATGCCACAGAGAACAGATGTTGGAAAATTTTCATTCACAAATAGAACAATAACGGAGTGGAATAAATTTCCTGCCATAGATCCCTTTCCTCTAGGTGTACAAAGTTTTAAAAGTAGATTAAATTTGTATACGTTGTTTATATAATTGTATAAGTTAGGCTTATTAAAATAGTTATTAATTTAGTTATAATTTTATTATAATTGATATATTTATTATTAGTAGTATTGCGATAATCACTATTAAATGCATTGGTTTGTTAAATATACAATTATATTTAAAGTAGTAGTTGAATTGGAGTGTGGTGACGTGTGGTGAAGTGTAGTGCAATAGAGAAGTCAAGTGCAAGTGTAGTGTAGTGTAGTGTAGTGTAGCGAAGTGAAGTGAAGTGAAGTGAAGTGGAGTGAAGTGCAGTGTATTTATTACTTACAAAATTCCGTGCAGGACAGTCATAAAGTTTATAGGTAATGCTTTTATTGTTATTATTGTTATATTATTGTTATTATTGCCTTAAAATGCTTTAAAATTACAGTGTATTAGTATTCTTAGTTGTAATATGTAAATTGTAGTGTTCTACCACTAGGTTCTATACCTACCTGCAGAAATAATAAATCTATCTATCAAATTGAGAAACAAATTAAAGGATGATCTCCTTTTATCTGAGTTTATAACTTTGATAATGACCGGTCCTTTTATAATTTAAATTAAATTGTTCTTTTGGATACTTGAGTTCTTTATCCATTGATAAAATAAATATAATTCTTTATTGTTTACGCAAACTCTTCACGCGCTCTTGTTAGCTTCTCAAATTAAGTAAAATATCCGATGTTCCGCGATGTCTTTTGTTTTCTCTTGTCGCCTAATAGCTTTTATCACCTAATAGCTTCTTATTAAAGGCCTCTCAGTTTGATAAATATTATCAAAAATCTGGTATACGTAATACTATTGATTTGTGAATAATTTTACCGAAAAATGATTAAACAATACGTTCCGTATAAATTAAATTTTCCTATTAGTTCACCACAGGTGGGTGTTTCAAACTCGTTACATTCTAACACAATTAATATTCTTGCAATCATGAATAGTAGCGATCTCATCCCTAATCTACAACAAAATTCACAAATCGAATTCACGAACCATTCTTCGACTGTTAAATTTATACAATATCGCCATTATTTATTGTAATATGAAAATTAACATCTTTGTCCTCCTAGACTTGACATTGGGTAATTCCTAAGTAATTACATCTCCAACTACTAATAAATCCCATCTAACGCGAAGACTAGAGAATATCTTTTCGACTCTGTTTCGGATCTGTTCGGCTCGACGGTTACCAATTTAAAGGGGAGATTTAAAGGGGAGACAACAGAAATGTTGTTTGGCCAGGAACTTGCCGTCTGTGTACGTATTGTCTCCGTATTCAAAGGGCTTTGTCTTTCCATCTATGCGAATTTTGGTAAACGAAATGGATGGATTTATAGTTTCCGTGATTGATGTTTGTGTATATTTGTTACCATAGACATTAATGGCAATTATGTGATCGTGGGATTGACTTACTTGTGTTAATTTGATTCGTATTGTTACTAGATTTTCTCAAGAGGGAGTATTTGAGCTGCAATGCGTAATTCGTTTGTGTATTATAATTGGTACCCCCCGGCAGCTTTATCGCATAGCCGGTCATTTCTGTAGGATACATATTCCGGAATTATTAGCTTGAACTTTGAGGAGGGCCGGAAGTGAGTTTCGTTTAGGCAGGCAATATCGATTTTATTTGAACGCAGAAAATGAGAGAAATAGTACAACTTTTTCAATTCCATTGCAGTTTCAATTGAGTAGTGTTAAGCCGATTCAATTATTTTGATCCATCGGGTAATAATAATGAGGAAATTATTATTGAATTTATTAAAGATTGTAGCTATGGAATTAATATAGCCATGACTTGGGAGATAATATTATTAACTACTTGGAAGGTGAAATCTATGGATTGTTAATGTGGTTTGGCGAAACCATCTATGCAAAAATAGGGGTGTTTGCTTGTGGCCTTCGTAGGCTATTGTTAGTAGGTAATGAAGGAAAGTTAGTGTTATTTACAATGGCGGAGGCGCGGACTTTGCCGCTTGCGGTACAGGGGGTCGAGGTTGCTTGATGTTTGTAATGTTCGCAGCCTCTGAACTTGAGTTTTGTTTGTAAAGTAATTTTGGACTCTGTTTGAAATTTGTCCGGTACCAGCCTTGACAGTTTATATATCTAGGTGGCGCATTTATTCGCAATAGACAAGCTTCATAATGGTGGAAACTAAGACATCGTTCGCAGCGCGATTCGCGTCTACGGTTGTTTTTAGAGTGACCGTAACGTTGACAGTTTTTGCATTGCACTGGGAACGCTGACCTTTTTTTTCAACTTTGATTATTACATTAAAGAGGTTGTCAATTTTATATATGGTTTTTGCTGATTCGTTGCTTAATAGTTCAAGCGCGCACAGAATAGTGGGAAAACGGAATTTGTATATTCTATTGATTTTTTGCGCCGGGTAGTTCAGGCGAGTAGGTCCATCAAGTATTTCTTTATCAGAATACCATGTTGGTACACCACGTATTGTTACCGTTAGTGACCTGTTGGTTGGGTTCCAAAATGAATGAAAATCTAGATGTTATTCTTTTCAAAAGTTTTCTGGTCTTCAATAATTGTTGGTTGTACACCAACTGTGGATTCAATAATAATTATTATTGAACTATAACAAAATTATAATCTTATTATTAGAAAGGTCTTTTTTCTTATTTTAATATTGTTTTGTAGTGAATTTGGACTTGATAAACTTTTTCAAATCGACCACTAATAGGGTATGATTGTTTGCCTTATTGCCGATCCGGTGGCCGAGATCGCTAAGGCAGTAGTGCCGTAGCGATCTCGTACCGAAAGATCGCGGGTTCGAGTCCCGTCTCGGGCATGGTTGTATTGTGTTCGTCCTTTCACCCCCCATCATCATCAGCATCCTCATATCAGGGAAGGCAACGGGAAACCACACTGAAAAATTTATCCCAAGAAAACCCGCTATGGGTCACCTAACTTCCGTATATGGAAGATAGGACCAAAGAAGAAGATTGCATTATTAATAAACTCTGGGGGAATTTTTTCAATTAAAATTTTCATATCTGTTTCAATTACTTACTTTCTTTTAAGCCTCTAAGCACTGCGTATTTATTATTTAATGGTCAGTCCACAATGAATTTTCCTGCCGCAAGGTAGCCTGTTGTTTGGTGCCGATCTTTTGGTGTTCTCACGGCCCTTTGGCAAGTTGCCTTCGCGTTTGGGATTGGTAGCCTGGCGGATTTCCACTGATTTGTGGCGATTGATTGGAGGCTGATGCTGCTGTGGAGACATAGTTTCTTGTGGGAGTTGTTGCTGTTGGAATACTAACTGATGTTGTTGAAATTGTGAGCTTTCAAGTTATCCTAGAGCATGTTTAAGCGAACGTTGATTAGCTGGTATTTCACTGCTGTAAACAGCTTCCATAGCATCTCTCACTAATTCCCCAGTATGCGAAAACTGGCAAGGAAACATCTTAGTTTTACTGGTATATATTGAACACTTTCTACTGTAAATATAACTGTGAAAAGAATTTAAGTTCTGAATATACTGGAGCTTGGCAGGTTGTAAGCGCGCACCCTGACTAGAACGCCCTGAGCATATCTACACGGAGCGGAGCGCTGCTGACACAACCGTTAGCGACGGGGGCTCAAAACAAAGTGATATACGAAAATAATTCATTACAATTTCATTAATGTATTTGTTATTCATAATATTTTGTTCTTGGATACACCGATAATCAGTTTCAACATTTTCCAAAATACTTTTGAAAATAAATAAACTACTGGAAACCCGCTAAAGTTGCCGATAATTGAGAAATCCACAGTTCCACAGGCTGTGTTATTTTTTACATATTTTCCTTGTCTTCCAATAGTAATCGTTCTGTAGAAAGCTCAAATTGTCTCTTAAACGAAAACCTTTAGTTTTAAGTATAAATATAAATAGACATATATGTGTAATTTATAAAACTTAAATCATCTTTCTTTAAAGTTGGTTAGAGCTGAACGCATTTCAGACGTCCTATTATGAGACGTGCGGTGTTGCAGGGCGTAAGCTGTACGGGCAGCGCAGCTACAGCGACTTCATCAATCAGGAGGTGGACCTGACCCTCATCTACATGCAGGCCAAGGAGCTGCGAAGGGAAGCCCGGGAGCGCGCGCGCCGTCGCAGCCGCGTCTCCTCCAGCGCAGAGCCCGGCAGCCGCGACCCCATAGGTGAGCAACGCCTTTGCCCTTATGTATGTCGGAACTATCGGTAACATCAACTGATGTCACTGCAGTGCCTTGGTCCGTGAGGCCCTAGGTTCGAGTCCCGACGGAGGTAGCAGTATCCACATTGCTAGGTCGGGTTCAGCCGCTACCTGGAGGAGAAATCTAGCGGCCAGCTGCTCTAATCGGTAGTTTTCCGTAGATTCTCCGATCAACATCAAGAGAATGCCTCTTTGTTACACACCTAAATGCACTACACGTGATGCCACATATGCCCGGAGATTGGTCGGGAGCTTTGAGCTTGTCCCGGCTGAGTTGGTGCCCCAGTGGGGGGAGATCCGTGTTTAGGGCCCTCGCATACCGGCAGGTACGTCAGCGCCGAATCTCACTATCCAGCAGGGAGCAATCCAGAGAAAAATAGTATACTTGCGGAACTAATGACCTTAGCAGTTGACGAGTCACTTCTACATTCACCAAATACACATAAAAATGAGGCGCTCGGGTTACATTATGTTAAGCCTCCTGAAGTGACATTTTCGTCGTACTGTACTGTTATCGAGTTCACGCAGTGAAAATAGAAACGAAAAGCCACTCTTAACCCGACGTTATGAGAGAACAATCGAAATAAATGAGTAGCTAAAATTTACGTATACCACACTCACACCAGGAAATGGTATTTATTGTTCGTGTAATATTTCTTGTAAGAAAATTGGTATTACTAAAATTATTGAACGATCCATGGCCCATGAATTAAATAACAGATTAATTTGTTTAAACTTCCGTGTAAAATCTTTAATTACGTATTATTTATGTGCCTAATGATATACATAAATACATAATTTACCGGAGAATCACTTTTCTAAAATTCCCATAATGTTGAAAATTAGATGAATGACATATCATTGAATCATCATATCATATCATCTATCATTAGATGAAGAACATATCATTGTATCATGATACTGCTCACATTACTACATAGTACTAAATACTGAAATAAGGAAGTAAGATATCAACACATATATGAGTCATTCCACGTCAAATCGCACACTCACAAAACATCGCTTTTTTATGGACTTGAAAATTTGTTTATGAGTTTTAGGGTTGAAAATATGTGATACGTATATTTTTCTTTTTTTTCTAATCCCACCCCTTTGAGAAAAATTACCATTTACGTTTCCCTAAGAATCACGCGCGCACTTATGTTTAAAAATTTTTTGCGCAATTTTCTGTAGAAAGACCAAATTATATTTCAATTTATCTTAAAAAGATTTACTCTCATGTGGTGTAATATATTTTTTATAAACATATTATTTAAATATTTAATATTTTTTGTAAACATATTATTTAAATATTTAAAATATATTCTAATTTTTAAAATGCAAATTTTTACTTCAGGTCGGCACGTAAATTAATTGTAAAATATGCTTGTGTATTTCTACACTAATTGTGTATACATATTCCAAATTTTTAAATTGGAACACACATAAATAACATTTACATAACATTGCTCTCCCGCGCACGTAGGCAGCCCGCTGACCGCCGGACTCGCTACTTGGGGCGTCAATGACACGACGCATCGTGACGTCAGAGCATAATGCAACCGTGAGACTTATGTCATGCTATGAATCGCAGGAACATAAATATGGTCTCTAATTGAATTGAATTAATGCCTTATTTTACATGGCGAGACTTGGGCCATCAGGTCCGCTCTTCCGTCTGACCACGCAAATTTCGCTAAGCTCCTTTCACCAGCTAGCGGAGAAAGGTTTTTCTTGGGCAAGGAACAGGCCATTTGAATTTAGCTCAGAGGCGTCATTTACGCTTGAGGATCTTTTACATGCAAGTAAATCTAAAATGGGACAGCCGGCTTTACTTCCCCTCCGAAGGAAGGCGTACGAATGATTTTTAAATCCACGGCGTCGTTCGGGTTTGAACCCGTCAACGTGGGTATAAGTGTCACATACTCTAACCATTACACCATCGCGCCGACAAATAGAAGTCTTCTGCAGAAATGCGACTATGAAGTGTATGTATAAACAACTGACACCGCCACAGAGCACTCTTCTTTCTCAGATATACTGACAGTTCTATAAACGGAGGAATCCGCGAAACATTGTTCTGTGAAGCTAGTAACCACTTACAAGAACATCAACACCATTGTTATTTGCATTTTCTTAATATGAAAATCTATAATTGCAGAAAAAATGTACGTTTAGATCATTACAACCAGCAGTCTGGAAAAAATAAAAATTTGTTTGCCGTAAAAAAAGTTATATCATTGGAAAAACTAGTTTTCAAAATTCTTTCTCGTGACGAGTCAAGTAATGTTTCTTCATGAAAGTGAAAATCGTCCATACTTATTAATGCCGCAAACATGATGGGTAGTGAGAATGATTAATGACATGCACTGCTGGTCTTGGTCAACATAAAGTATGACCTGGTACGAGTAATAAAGAAACCGACCGAGTAAGTTCGTCTTGTTTGCATTTACTTGCCGTCTTCTCCTCTCTTCATGAGATAAAAATAGAATTTGAGGCAGGGAATTTTCATTGACCAGTGTGATTTGTTTAGAAAATTATTCCTTTCTTACTTGAAGATATAATTCTCTGACTGCTGAGAATTAATGTTTTGGCTACTCTGCATCCGTTTGTGCTATGCTTAAAAGAAAGCGCATAATTAAAAAACATTGATGTCGAAGTCTTCCGTAGCCAGCTATAATTTGGGCTGTCCGGGTGACGCCGCCTCGCAGGCTGAGGTGCCGTCAGTTTGACAGTTTATATTTATTAGATTAGATTAGATTTATTCAGTCAAAAAACAACAGTAAAACTGTGTGTGACATAGGGAGGAAAAGATTATCTGCGCACGTTTTCTTGAGTTTCAGAATTCCTTCCCGTCATTTTAACTATAAATAGTTGAAAGGTGAGAAAAAGTTTAACATAAATAAATAAAATAAAAAATAAATTTTAAAAGTCGTAAGATTAGCAATATTTGAAAAATAGTTATTTTCGTGTCTGAGAGAAAACTAATTTGCATCGGTACACGAATTGCAAGTATGATTTTTCTGCATTGCTAACAAAACAGCAACTAGCTCTTACCTCTACTCCTACCATTACAAGCAAAACGTGCGCATAATCATTAACACCCAGATGCAAATCAAGGGGCCATCTCCGCATTTACTCAATGGATCAGAGAAACTGGACAAAAATCTGATCCAGATGGGGGTCATCGACCTTGAAGATGAAGTACATTATTTATTACAAACATGTTAAGTCTTTAAACAAATATACAATACAATGTAAATAATTCATTATATATCAGTCTTGTTAAAATAAACATTACTTTTCTTTTTGATAATCAGTACAGTCTTTAATTTTATTGTGCAGTTTTTCAGCAGTTAATATTTTACTCTTAACTTAAATTTGTGAACCAACTTTAATTGTTTAAAGATTGTTGTTCTCAGATTCATCTCGGTGTTCCCTTTGCAACTTACCACAGTTATACAGAACTGTTTAGAAATGGCAATGGTACATTTTTAAAATGTTTAAACTGTGGATTTTTGGGAAAAATTAATAAAAATAAAATAGGACAAAAAATAGTTTTCAAAACATTTAATGAATTTAATTCATACATCAAATGAAAGAGCATCTGTTGTTCTTTAAAATCGCAAATTATTAAATTCATTTTTCATTTACCACAAGAGTTAAAAATGATAAACTTGCGAATATTTAATCGAAAAATTTGAAAATTAACGTAATCTCGAAAAGCAATACGTGAGATAAAGTGAAAAAACACGTGTTTAAATTTTTTTTCTTATATTCTTCACTAAAACCGTACGAGTGGAAACATTTCTTAGTAAACATGACGCGTTTTCAGATTGCCAACATGGGTTTCGAAAATCAAAATCTACGGAAAGCCACATTATCTTTTCTTAAAGAAGTCGCCACATCCATGGATCAAAACGAAGCACCTATTGGAATATTTTTAGATCTTTCAAAAGCTTTTGATGTCATTGATCATATCATTTTACTCTCAAAATTAACTTCTTATGGAATTTGTGGTATTGCTCTAGACTGGTTATTTTTGTACCTTAAACAACGATCTTAGAGAGTAAAAATACCTTACTCTAATATTGAAACATTATGTACACACCTTTCCGATTCTTTGCCAATTGCAAGTGGTGTCCCGCAGGCATCGATTTTAGGCCCTATTCTCTTCCTACTGTACGTAAACAATATGCCCTCGTCAATTAGAATCGGAAGAATAGTTCTCTTTGCGGATGATACGAATATTCTTTGCAATAAAGAAACCGTAAGTAGTACAATAGCAGATATTTCAAATTGGTTCCGTAATAACAAATGAAAATAAAACTGTTTCAATGCAGTTTTCCATTTCAAATAAACAGCTCGGGACTTCACTGAAAATGAACGGTGTTCCATTGACTGATGTTAAGGTAACCAAATTTGTAGGTCTTTCAATTCAGTCAAACCTTAAATGGAACGTCTATTTGAATGAATTGAATACTAAATTAAGTTCTTTATGCCACACTTTCAGAATTCTTTCAATTTCAGTCAGCCTCCACACTGCCCGTTGTGTATATTTCGCGAATGTTCATTCCCGCCTGAGATATGACATAATATTCTGAGGAAATACATCTAACAGCTCCCAAACTTTTATACTACAAAAAAGAATTGTACGAATAATAAGCTAATCCCCCCAAGTAATACTAATAAGCCTCTTTTTATTAATTTAGGTATATTACCATTACCCTGTCTATTTATATATGAATCAGTGTTTTTTGTCAAAAATGACTTACTTAAGGGCGGGAATATATTTTCTATAACTACAACACTCGACGTAGTAATCATATTCATCAGGTGACAGTATGAGCAGCTCACTACCAAAAAATTGACATATAATACAAGTATATTATTTTACAACACCTTACCAGACGACATTAAACGATTAAATTCGATACTAAAGTTTAAGTCCCAAGTAAAATCTTTTTTGCTGCGCAACTGTTTCTAAACAATTAGAGACTATACCGAGCATTCAGAAGGAAAGTAATATTAATTTTCACAATAACATTTAATGTATTATATGGGTAATTCCACGCGAACTCAGCACCACCGCACACCCGATCATATCAGATATTTTATAAACGACAATAACTTTGTTTTGCTTCTGGACAAAAATGTAACTCAAATTCACTTCTCCCCATAGCATGTCAAACTCAGTTTTTAACTGTTTTGACATAAATTAATTAATTAATTAAATTAAAATAACGAAATAAAGGTTTAAAAAAGACATCAACATCAATTTTCCTTAAATTTGTGTGACTTGACGTGGAATGATCCATATACGTTTTATTTTCAGGCATATCATTTTCCCTTCATTCTAAATACAAATTAAGTCCAATAGAATTATGTTAGGAAATGCAGTCAATTCTTTCTATAAAACGCAACGCATCATTACATTCTCACTTGCAGCAATATCAATTCAACTTATACAGGATAAGAGTTTTGTTATCAAACTTTTTGAAGTGGATTATTGTTTCGTTGCTCTCCAATTCTCTCTCATGCAAACTGTCTTGTAACGACATAAATTCAAGCCATCAGAAGTGGTTTTGTTTACTTATTAAAAACGAGGTCTCTTGATGACCTTGGTATACAATACAAATATATTCTACAATATTCTGTATACTTTTTACTAATCGTATAGTATGAATGTGGGAGTAAAGTATATAGTATAGAGAAACTTATATTGCGGCAAAAAACGGCAATTTTTTACATAAAAGCTCGTATTCTGGGACCTGTCAGAAAATTTAGATATATCTTTTTCTAATATGTATGAAATTACTCCTTCTAACGTGTTATGTAGTCAGACTTTAGAAATTGTGAGTCGTCAATATCTAAAAAGTATTTTTGTCAAAATGTCCGTCCGTCTCTCCGCCTCTCTCTAC
The DNA here is from genome assembly GCA_017312745.1 of Gryllus bimaculatus. NCBI lineage: Eukaryota > Metazoa > Arthropoda > Insecta > Orthoptera > Gryllidae > Gryllus > Gryllus bimaculatus. The sequence goes on along the minus strand of BOPP01000009.1, from coordinate 19,481,398 downwards.
TCTCTCCGACTGTCTGTCCGACTGTCTGTCCGACTGTCTGTCCGACTGTCTGTCCGACTGTCTGCCCGACTGTCTGCCCGACTGTCTGTCCGACTGTCGGTCCGACTGTCGGTTCGAATGTCGGTCCGACTGTCGGTCCGACTGTCGGTCCGACTGTCGGTCCGACTGTCGGTCCGACTGTCGGATCATACCGATAAAAGAGGTCAGATTATTGACGAAATTCTAGACGACGCTGAAATGATGTTACTAAATTATGGAACTTCAACATACCTTCGACCTTTCAATCTGTAGCACCTCCATCGTTTGCAACACACAATAATGTTCAATAGATTGTATATATGATAGTGACCATTACCCGATACTAATGGCATTAATAACTAATAGGTGTACTACTAGCCCAGAATAACTCTGTCAAGCAATTAAATAGTAATTAATCATTGCTGATTTGTCATGTACAAAAATAGTATAAGTCATTAAATTACAAATCTTGACCCGGTATCAACAAATACTCAGTTACGATTGACAAAATGCCACAAATATTAACGAATATTATATATGAGTCACGGATACTATCTAGAGTAAAATTTCAATCTAATTCAATGAAAAAGACTGTGCCATTGTGAACCAAGTATAAAAGAAAAAAAAAGAAGGCCTTCAACAAATTTAAAAACGTAGACAGAAGAATATGGAATAGCTTTTCATAAATTACAGGCGAAAACCATAAAAACAATAAAAGAGAGTTACAGAGAATCATGGCAAAATTTACTACTCTCTTTTAATCAAAATACAACGATGAATACTTGGAATTTAAGCGATTTCAAGGCAATCATTCATCATGGTCTCCCAAAACCATAATTAATATGAAAAGCAACCTCATCAATAGACATTTGCTAATACGTTAGCACATACATTTGCTAGTAACTCTAGCAACAAGAATTACACAAAGCACATACATTAGCTAGTAACTCTACTAAAGGCGCGTTTACACGGAGAGAGTTTTCTCTCCTAACTTTCCGGAACTGGTTAGGAGACACGTGTAAACTCTCAAGGAGAGCGATCTTCTCTCCGGAAACATGACGTCACAAGAGATTTTCGAAGTCTCCGCAAGAAAGCAGTGTAAAGGCTCTGGTATCGATGAGGAATCGTATCTCCTGGGAGATAATAGTATTCAAAGGAGTTGGAAGACTTTTTGCTCTCTTGCAAGTGTTCAGGTGCTCGATTAGCTATTCTGCGTCTGTCTGTGTCTGTGCGGCGTTTCCAACGTGATCGGTGGATTTCTGTTCTTTGTGGAAAAATTATATACTGGGGAATTATAAATACAATTGACAAATTACTGTATCTCCTGTGGCCAAAAACCGCCGTACCGTCAAACCAAGTCTCTTTCCGAAATAAATTCTTTTCCACTTTTCTTGCTTTTTGATTCCGTTAGATATTTCCTAATAAAAAAAAAAAACCTTATGAAGTTACGAAGTTATGGTACATGAAATCATTATCGTCTTAATATTATTTTTATTATATCCTTTAATAAATTAAAACTTCAATTACGGATCAATTGTAAAAATTTGTCATATAAAACATATTTAAGGTTTTCTCTTCATATGCCTACCCTAGGTGTAATGCCTCTTCTACCAAAATTAACAAATTTCAAATAATTCAAAATAATTCCTTCGCAACATTTGATAAATTTTCTAGTTTATATCATAACACGAATTTACAGAGAACTTAAAATTGATTCTTTCAAAATCGTTTATACTTTACTTCACTGAAAGTTTCTAAAACAATTATCTACTTCACCTATTTTTCAAACCTTTACATTAGGTCAAAACTATTTTCCTCATCCTAGACTCCGAACACGTTTTCCAAAAAACATTTTTAATCGTCCATGAATTAAAACTTGTTTTTTTATTGTCTCTGAATAAAATGTAATGCAATTGAACAGGTAGCAATAAATATTTTTTTAAATCTTCTTCTTGCTGTTCCGCTATCAAAGTTTTTATAAATACTCAGTTATTCTTTTTTTCAAGAAAACAAAATCAACTCACTCCTGTCTCTTTCTTTTCCTCCGCTTCTTCAAAAATTGTGAAAGTGACACAGGCAGCTGCCACAGTTGTCAAATTCTAAACTCAAACTGCTCGCAGCTGCTTATTCAAGATGGCTGCGCCGGAGAACATCGAGAGACATTGTATCAAGTGTAAACAGCAAGGATATACTTTTCCGGAGATATCTCAGGATCCAACTCTCCCGTGTGTTAGGAGACTCGCGTTTCGGGAGATATTTCGAACCGTGTAAAGTCGTCAGAGAGTGTTTATCTACGTTCCGTCATGAAGTTAGGAGACTTTGTCTCTTCGTGTAAACGCACCTTTAGAATTACAATGTTGAATTGCATTAAATTTGGCTTATTTTACGTGGCGAGTCTCGGGCCATCAGCCCCGCTCTTACGTCTGACCATGCAACTCTCGCTACGCTCCTTTCACCAACTAGCGAAGAAAGGAGGTATTTCTTGGGCGAGAAACAGGTGATTTGAATTTAGCTCAGAGGCTTCATTTAGGCTTGAGGATCTTTTACATGCAAGTAAATCTACTAACATGGGACAGCCGGCTTTACTTCCCCTCCGAAGGAGGGCGTACGAAGGATTTTTTCGCCCTTAAAAATCCACGGCTTCGATCGGGTTTGAACCCATGAGCTTGAGTACAACAGTCCGGGACGCTAACCGTTACCGCCGCCACCTAAATCCATCCATCTAATCACCAATTCGGAACTAATTTTTACTGATTCTAAATCAACTTTAGATGCATTCAAGAACCATAGGAACAAAAAATCAAGAATACAAATAATGCAAAGAAAACTACATTTGATGGAACGTAATATCAAAATAGTCTTGGCATGGGTCTCGGATCATCAAAGGATATTAGGGGCTGAAAAAGACTCAACAGCAAAAAAGCCATTTAGCAAGAAATATCGATTGTTCAAAAGAACTAATTACTGTAGAAGAACAAAAAGGGGTCATAAATTAATGCATTTGGCAAAAATGGAACGTAAAGTTGGAAAACTCAAGGTCAAAACTACACCTGGTCCGTAACAATGTATGGAATACATGAAGAACAGGAAGATTCAATGTATTTTGATCAGACTATGAATAGGTCACTCCAACATGACACACTCTCATCTCATGTCAAAGGTAACAATGACAGATGCCCTAAATGTGTAACTGCAATCTCTATTTCCCACATATTATCAGTGTAATGGTTATCAATGTTAAAGGACTGTATTGCCTGAGAACGTCAAGAACTGCACACGTCAGCTTCCGCGACTCGATTCCATTAATTCTCGGCTTTCCGGGAGACGCCGCGTCGGCTGGGAGGCCGACGTTTCGCCTGACATGTCGCAGGCTTCCTCAGGGAACTCACACTGACGCGGCAAGTGATGGATTAGTGCGCGGCAAGTGATTTACCTCACTCTTCAGGTATACCGAAATCGCAAAGGAACGACGCTACGCCCATCCCCGTTTGCAGACGCCGCGCCGGTGTGTAGTGTCGCGGTAGCAGGTATGAATTTCTCGCCCGGAAGTAACTTTTAAACTCAATTTTATTAAAAACTTTTTTTCGGAAAATTGGACATGCCATTCTTTATGACAGTCAACAGAGAATTTGGGGTGTCTTTTTGTAATGGAGCTTGAGAACGTATTATATATTTCATTAATTTCAAGCAGAAATTATGCAAAAATTACTAGTATAAAAAAATTGTACATGACTTTTTTAAAGAGCTAATTTTATACAATAAACGTTTTCTGAATATTGTAGTTTTGAAATTTATTTTGCCATTTTCGACAAACCGAGAGATACCCGAAAATATGCCACTAGTCCTATTTTCGGGTATCTCTGTGAAGACAATTTAAAGAACAAAATTTAGGCGGTAATTGAGAAACATTGCTTGTATTTCGGGCAAATTTACACGAAAAGAACTCATATCCGAAAAGTTCAAAAGAAAAACATTACCTCTGTTCAAGATTTGTAAAGAAAATAATCTCTCATTAATATTATACTTGCAGGAAGACGCCGAAATATTTTGAATGTTTGTAATTTTCGAATAATCAGTGGATTTCAACGAAAATTAGACTTCCCCCATTCTGTTTAAATTTTTTGCAATATCCAAAAACAAAATTTAATCAAAACATTTGGAGCAATTTTTTATGAAAATTTTGTGAAGACGTCCGATTAATAACGGATATTTTGAATGTAACTGCTCACCAGCCAAAGTCAGGCAGCACTCCACCTGCTACGCTCTGCACTCAGGGCATTACAATGTCCGTTAACACAAGTCGCAAACAAATGAAATTACTAAAAAATGCTAATATATTATATGATAATATGTGTATCATTGGAATCTTCTTTTTACGCTCGTCATGATGGACTAAAAGAATATGTATAGCTCCATTAAAAAAACAAAGTTACTTCAATTTCTCGTAAAATATAAGTGATAAAATAAAAATGAATATATGAACAAACTAGCCTCATTCCCTCCGTTGAGTTGCAAAATATGCTAAATTTACGTGACTCACCCTGTGTATATATACAATGTTATTGACTTTATGGTTTCAGCCTGGATTCCACAATTTCAGTCGGTATATTTTCATTTTTTCTCTCAATTTTTCAAAGAAATTATAAAACGACGTACTTCGGAAACGAGATCGTTATACCTTCATTCTACATCTAACAAATTAAGACAAAACATGTAGTACCACTCATAAAAAAGTAGCAAAATGCAGTGGCTAACCGTGCTAGTTTAGACGTCCTTCTGTTCCGATTGTTTTTGACAGCACATTAGCGGTTACAGAAGTCGGGTAACTAAACCCGGTAGCTAATACAAGCTCATGCCAATAAAGGTCTCTATTCCAACAGAAAGACAAAAACCCCGAAATCAGCACATTAACACAGAATAATTACGAAAGACGATGAATCTTACACGTTTGCGAGTGACAAGTTGGATCCCAACGAATCTGTATGTCCGTCTTGATATAATGGTCTATCTATCATAGCTTCTACAGCGAAAAGAACGATAGCTCATCGCAGAGAGACTTTGTCAGCAGCAACACAATAGTGCTCACAATCAGTGTGTTGCCTTATCTCTCCTCACGTGGCGTTAATCCTCGCATGCGCACGATTGCGCGCAAAGTTACATGTTTGAAGAGCGTCCTAAAACTTGAGGGTTATATGCCCCCGTCGTCTTCTTGGCAGGATCCCAAATCGCAGCTGAACATTGTGCGAGGTCGTGTGTGCACGTAACAAACGTCTGACAGAAACATGCAAAAGAAAATCTATAGCCCAATATATCGTTCATTTATGATGTAGAATAAATACGCGTGCAGCTCTTGAAAATAGACTGCAAGTCTAGGTAATTCTCTTCCCAAGATAAAAAAGACTCTTCCAAAAATCTGTAAAACAGTAATTCTGTTAAATTCAGAACAATATTTTTAACATTTAATTTTAAATAATAGTAATAATAATAATAATAATAATAATAATAATAATAATAATAATAATGTTCGTATTTCCTAAATATAAATATTTAAAATGAGATGGAACTGGTACATGGGAAGCCTTCGAACTTGGATTTTGATTGATTTTCACCTTCTCGCTACAGCGTAGAGAGAAAGTTGTGTAATAATGGAAGAAACTGTGTATTGTCGGTAAAAAAACTTATTACAAGGCCCTGGTCACGAAATAGTGGATAAATCTAAATGCAAAAACAAAAATCCTGGATCACGTGGTGTAGCCAGAATCCATGTAGGTCCTTGGTACCGAATCGAATGACGGCAAAACGTCAGCCTGTCCGTCCGTCTAGCCGTCTGTCTACCCGTCTGTGAACAACGGTAGTAGCTAATCTGTTCGACCGATTTTCTCCGAAAAATTGATATTCCCCAATGCATTTGGCTAGTGTCGTAGGCCCTTGAATTTGTAACCGATAATTTAATTTTGGAGGTACTTTACAGGAAGCCCGTGGGACGTTATCAACATTTTCAAAAAAATGCTTCGAAATGTTTTGATTAATTGTTGTTGGAAACTGGGAAGGACGTTTAACAGATTGGTGGAGGTATCATGATCGTTTAAAAAGCCCCGATTTTTCGAAAATTGCAAAACTTCAAATTTATTCGGAGTCTTCCTAAAACTAAAATATTAAAGAGAGAGATTTTGCTAAATGAAATATTTTCCTGAAAGAAAAATTTTGAATTGAGGTCAGGTACAATTTTTTGAAAATTTGAGTTATTTTCGCGTAAATTTGTTTGAAAATACGTGCGGTTTAATACCACTAGTTTGATTAGTGTTCCGGGCATACAAACTGCTATAGTGTTATTCGTACGTTTTGTGCATGTTTCTCTTCGAATGATGGCAGTGATCCTCCTCCGCTGGGTGGGGAGTTCCGGCGCCGACCTACCTTTCGGATAGAGGGGTTTTCTCAAACCACGTGTGACGCACCAGCACGACACCCTCCCAACCGGCACCAGCTCTAAGCTCCCTCCCACTCACCCGGTATGTGCGATAGTGTTGTGCACTTACGAGTAAGTGTGTGTAAGAGGTGATGATAGGACAACAAAGGGGAAATAAAGAGAGCGCGTGGCCTGGCAAACTGGCTAGAAATCTTCCAGACAGCAACTAAATGCCTGCCACCGGGACACCCGGTCAGAGTTGGAACTTAGGAACTAAAACTCTCGTTAACATTTTAACATTGTTTTTCTGATATATTGTTCACAAAATTTAATTTTCGTGTGTAAAATTTCCATACCTTCGAACTTTTTCAGTCCCGAATTATAGTAACTGTCATTGCCTTATACCTTATTGTTATTGCCAGAGTCAAACAGAGAGACAGACAGAGACAAAGAGACAGAGACAAAGAGACAGAGACAAAGAGACAGAGACAAAGAGACAGAGACAAAGAGACAGAGACAAAGAGACAGAAGACAAAAGAGAGACAGAGACAAGAGACAGAGACAAAGAGACAGAAGACAAAGAGAAGAGACAAAGAGACAGAGACAAAGAGACCAAGAGACAAAGAGACAGAGACAAAGAGACAGAGACAAAGAGACAGAGACAAAGAGACAGAGACAAGAGACAGAGACAAAGAGAGAGACAAAGAGAAGACAAAGAGACAGAGACAAGAAGAGCAGAGACAAGAGACAGAGACCAAAAGAGACAGAGACAAGAGACAAGAGACAGAGACAAGAGACAGAGACAAAGAGACAGAGACAAAGAGACAGAGACAAAGAGACAGAGACAAGAGAGACAGAGACAGAGAGAGACAGAGACAAAGAGACAGAGACAACGAGACAGAGACACAAGAGACAGAGACAAAGAGACAGAGACAAAGAGACAGAGCAAGAGACAAACGAGAACAGAGACACAAGAGACAGAGACAGAGAAGACAGAGATAGAGAGACACAGAGACAGAGACACAGAGACAGAGACACAGAGACAGAGACACAGAGACACAGAGACACAGACAAAGACACAGACAAAGACACAGACACACAGACAGAGGCACAGACACAGAGTCACAGACACAGGCACAGAGACACAGAGACAGAGAGAGACAGAGACACAGAGAGACAGACACAGAGAGACAGACACAGAGAGACAGAGACACAGAGAGAGAGACACAGAGAGACAGAGACACAGAGAGACAGAGACACAGAGAGAAAGACACAGAGAGACAGAGACACAGAGAGAGACACAGAGAGACAGAGACACAGAGAGAGAGACACAGAGAGACAGAGACAGGCCCAGAGAGACCCAGAGAGAAACATGTAGATAAACAAATAGAGATAGAGAAAGATGCAGAGAGAGGCACGGGAATGTTTTCTTTTTCACAAAGATTAAATGTGAAAAAAAGGTGTTAGGCCAGGTTTTTAGTTAGTATATACTAAATAAATGAAACCAAGCCTCGTAATGGTTCCATGTTAGTCTAACAAAGCGGAGAATTCTAAAGAATTTCACACCGACATTTCGTCAAACAATGCGCGAAAAATTCAAAAATACAATTTCAAAAATGATATATCTGCAGTAAACTACTCACATTTTAAAACAATTCTACACATGTTTTAAAGTATTGTTTGTTCAGAACAGATTTCATCCAACAACAACATCTCATTCACCAATATTGTATCTTTGTAATGTTAATTTGGTTTGAAAATTTTGAAAATACAGAAAGTGCGCCGCAAATGAGTCCAACGGAATTTTAATTAGCATACTTTGCCATATACAAGAAAAAATTAAAGAAAAATTTGATTTTTTTTGAGAAGAAAAATTGTTTAAAATGTTTTTAAAGTGCCTGCATTTCAAGCAATATTACGTAATAATTGGAGTCATTTTTAAAATCTTTGCCTTTGAGTGCTACTGTGTATTCGAAATTTGAAGCTCTTTTTGAAGAAAATGTTTGAATTTTCGGAAAACTTAATTCCTAGTCATTTTAACTACTTTAACTCACAAATACAATAGTGTTTACAAATTGCTGGAAATGTGCATATCAACGGCGTGAGAAATCTTTCAAAAAATTGCATTTGTATGATTTAAAATAAAATCCACCGAAATTAACTTTACGTTATCTTAAAGAGTCCAATTAGCACTATCTCTTCCCAATGTTTGAAGAAAAGTTCATGGCAGTTTTTGAGAAAATGGTATGTGAGCGTCTCTGAAAATGCTTGAATGAAATGAAATGAGTTTTGAGCTAATTTTCACAAAAAACGGTAGATATTTCAAGAAACTTTTTCTGGCATTATTTAAAGCACATGTACGCATAAATACAATAATGTGAACAAAATATAAATATAAACGGCATGAGTGGCAAGTCAAAAAAATTACAGTTTTGTAATTTTTGAAAAAACAAAAGAAAAGAGCAATATTGGTTTATGTCATCTTAAAGAATATATTTAGCACTATCGTTACAATAAATTTTAAAGAAAAAAGTAGAGCCGTTTTGAAAAAATATTGTTTCTATAATTTCTAAAAGTTGCACATTTTTCACGCAATATCGCGCGAAAATTACTATTTTTTTAAAAAAAAATGTACAATGACCATAATGAAAGAACTCACTATAGAGAACACATTTTATTTGAAGAATATATTTCAAATTCTCTCAAAATCTTCAATTTTGTTGTTGTGCGAAGACGCCCAAATTTTAAAGTTCTTGAAAATTCCAAGTTAAACCTGAAAATTGGAATTATGCCATCTTTATAAAGAGTATTTTGCTGTATGTTTACAAGAAATTAAAGAAAAAAATTTGAGCTGCTTTTGAAAACAAATTGAAAATGTCCGGAGAGCGTAAAGTATCCCCGAAGATTGTAGAATGTTTTTTTTTCAAAATTTCAGTTTCGACTCGAACAAGTTAGACAGGAGTTTCTTCAATTTACAAAAAAACCCTACGTTTCTTTTAGGTGCTAGTAGTTTTCAGAGACAGACAGACGGATGGACAGAGGGAAGTTTTGACAAAAAAAAACTTCTTAGATGTCAGAGTACGCATTATTTTCTTTGAAATCTCGAAATCGATTTTCTTCATCAGCACATAACGTTCCCTATACAACGTATGTATGGATGTATAGGGAAAGTAAAAGCAGTCGAATTGTGTAAATTTGGTGCTTTATTAATTTTTCTTTCAGAATACAAAAAATGAATTTGTTTCGTAATTAATAAACAATTTACATGTTCATGCAGTGTTTATATGCTTCTGCAATGAAAGGTTTAGCCTAGGAAATATTTCGTCAAACCGACTTTTCAGGGTTTTTGTGGATCAGTCATTTAGAATATCTAAGGAGTTAGACAAAATATGCTCAAAGTTGTCAAGAGCTAATTTTCGAAATTTCGATGTTTCTCCCAGTAAACCATAAAGTTACGGAGAATTACTTCATAATAAGAGCTCAACGCACAATAAGTGTTATGAGACAAGTTGCGTCGTAAGGAAAACGAAAAAAAAAATATCCATGAATCCTACCTTCTATGTAAGAGATAGTAATGCACAGTTCAGAGTCTGAGTGTTCAAAGTTAGGACCCAGAATATAACTATTTTCATTTTTAAAGTAATGATTTACAACGTGTGGAATTTCACCGCGGGTCCATCTGACTGAAAGCAATAAAAATAACGTTACAGAACAGTTGATGTTAACACTCCAGTGTGTACGATATTCGAACTCGCACTTCGTAAATCCCCAGGTCTTTCATTATTAAATTGCACATCTCTTCATAGCCTTATCATGTATCTTATCATCCGCCCGTGATTGGACACTACCGCGTTCTAAAACATGTTGCCCTAAGGAAATGACTCGACAATTTCAACATGAAAATATCGTTCAACCATATGGCGATACAGTGAATCTATTTTCAGCTTCGAAATGATAATCAGTACGCTACTCCTGGCACATTAGTGAAAGATATCAGCTACTTCAAGTAGGTATCGGAAATGTTAATCTGTAAACATTCATGATTATTCATCCTTTTTATGAACTTGATAATCTACCAGGTTATAAGAATTAGACAAATATTACTCATTTCTACATTACTCCTTCAAAAACATCCTTTCCAAATTAAACTAGTGATGCTATTCGTACAAAAGCTCATGCTTGCATTATTTCTAACTGCTCCACTATACTATACTATTACATAAACTTGCAAAAATATTTTCTACCAGCAATTTTTTTCCGCTCCGAGACTGGAACTCCATTCTTCTGAGTATACTTCATACACTCATACCCCACTTCAGAAGCGTCGTATGGATCAAATTCGGGCAGAGACATAAAAATATAAATGCCCGCTTCATGTAAAAAAACTCAAAAATCAAAATATCAGTTTGAATATATATAAATATATATATATATGTATATATTGTTACTATATATATTTATATATATATATATTTATATATATATATATTTATATATATATATATATATATTTATATATATATTTATATATATTTTATATTTATATATATATATAGTAACGTACCGGTACTGGCCGGACTGTTCTTTGGATGCAGGATGGTTCGATAAAAACACATACAGAATTAATTTCACAGCACATTTAATTAAAATTTAAAATGATAATGCTGAGTATTCAAATAAATGAATTTACAAAATTACTACAACTTATGATTTTAATTATTGCGTTTTATTAGTTTACTACGAGTGATTACAACAAAAACAAACAACAATTAATTTTGCCACTACAAATAAAATGACGTATTGGTGGCATCTAATTTATTAGCTTCCTTCGTTGAGCAGTCTCTCCGCCTTTGAGCGAGAAACTTGAGATGACAAGGAGTGTCTGTTGGGTTTCTTCTTGAACGGTTGGGCGCGACGCCGCGGGCGGCGGTGGAGGCGGTCCTACACTCGGCCACATAACAGCATCCAACGACACGGATCGACGCCCCTCTCCCGTTCACCCACATGGCATGACGAAGCACGAGCTCTCGTTGATGTGGCGATCAGCTGAGTTCGATTCCCGAACCATGCGGCACTGCACTCAAAGTACCGGTTGAAGCATAAGTTAAGATGAGCTCATGAGTTCTAAGCACGATTCTAGTGCCGAAAAGAAACTGCAAGTGCATGCTAGTGCGGATCAGTACTGCAATTTATCGTGAAATCAAGCTAGAACGCAATACATTACAAGTCCCTCTGTGAGATGTAAATTTGAAAGTAACATGACGAGTTCGAGGCGCATGCGCGAAATGCGAAAATAAGTCATTGCAAGTCAGAGCTTGAGACAGAAACCAATTACGTCTCCGGTAGAAACCGTATGAATTTGGAGCCTCACACGCGACAGAAAGAATGCTTCAATCCCCTCATCTGACTAGAGTGCTTCACACTGATTGCCTAAATTGCAGCTATTGGGAGATGTGGCGGGGCGATATGGGCCAATGGTGCGTTGGCAATGGGGCAATGGGGCGGACCAATGGTACGTTTGCTCGTACGGCAAAGAAATTTCCGTTGCATTTTCGGTGCGACGGTTTAACGCGGCTCATACGTGGGGGCGCGGATACACCTTTTTGTTCTCACGATCAGTGGAAATCGACGCAGCTGTGGTCTAGCGGAATACACGGTGATCTTTGAAAATATTCATTTTTAAGAACCGTCTGGCCGCCGCGCAAATGCGAGTTACAAATCACTGGTATGCAATTTTATGGGAGGTTCAAACGGTCTACCCTTCGCACATGTTTTTATGAAAAGTCGCGGTGTCTTTGATTCTTTAGAATTTATAGCAATCTGTCTATAATTTTCGATATTTATAATAGTATCAGAACGGGCACACAGTAATAAGGTTCCATTTCTTAGTAAATTTTCCTGTTTTTAAAATACGATTATAAATAATGTGTAAAGGATACGATAAAGCATCATAGCAGCCTTTTAATGTAAACGGTGGTAAACCGTAAGAACCTCTAAAGATTTTAGGTTTTAGTTTTTTTTATAACAATTACAATTTTATCATATGTGACATTGTTTATTTTAAATGTGTTAGAAACGCCCAAAAGAGAAGAATCAAGAATATGGTCATTGATTGCATCATGAAAACAAACTTGATTTGAAAAAATTGGCGAAGCTATTAGCAATACCGTCATCCCTATTTAATGGAATATTTTTAAAAGTCATAACATAAGATCTAAGATAATTTTTAATCTTTTTAATTTAATATAATTCTAAAATAACTTACGATTACGGACGAAACAATTCAACAAATTTCTAATATATTTTAGATAAGCGACATTGATAATTGACTTCGTTATCCTTCTTAATTCTTTATAATTATGTTGATAATGGGAAGAGAATTTGATTTATTGCTACAATAAGCTGTAAGTTTTAAATTAAGTATGATATTTTTTGTAAACCAAGGGGGATAATATTTTTTGCTGTTAATTTTTTTCTTTGAAACATATTTATCAAAGAAACAGTTCAAAATATAATATAAAAAATCATTTGTTTCATCGGGGTATCCAAATTATTTTTGTCTTCTTTTCAAATGGATTCCACGCATTTAGAAATATCTAAACAATTTGATATATTAGAATTAAATCAAGAGTTTAGGAATATTTATTGAGAACATTATTTACTGAAAGTACATCGTGTAATGCTGCAATGTTAGCGAGAGATTTTTTCAGTATGACTACCATTTAACATAAGGTACAAAAAGGCACGATCGTTAGACATTTTATTATAATGTGAAGTTGAATAATAATCAATCGAGACAATCAGATCATAAAAATAACCAAGTATTTTAATTTTTAGTATTTTCGAGTATTTTAATATTTGTATAGTAAAGTTTGTAGTTTACGTTGCGAAAATCGTACAATGCTTTGTCACCTTTGTAAAAATTGCAGTAAGCTCTAATTTTATTTAAAATATTGCTACTCATCCTGCTAAAGGTGACAGACAGATGTCGACAGTCGTGATAATCTATTTTGCACGTAAAATTACATTATTTTGTTTGTTCTAGCTTGAAATCTAGGATTCCCTAAATCTATGTTGCCTAACGCTATTGCCATGTATTAGGATACTTGTGTTTTAATAATTATTTTTACGAACCTAATCTCAGAACCTTCAAGTTCGACTTTTGATAATGAAAAGTGTGTAAAGTATTTTTTTGTTGCAATTTGTTGATGAGTTGTGTGAGCTGTAAGTAAATTGCTATTAATATTTTTTTTGGTTGCAATTTGTTGATGAGTTGTGTCAGCTGTCCGTTGTGCGCAGTGCCTCTGGAAGTGCTGGAGATGGAGGAGGGCGTGGGCAGCTCCATGGAGTCGGTTGGCGGCGGCGGCGGCGGCGGCGGCGGCGATGGCGGCGGAGGCGGGGCGGATGGACCGGTGGGGGGCGGGGGCGGCGGCGCCGGGCGGTGTGGCTCGTGGGTGCGGCGGCGCGCGCGCGGCGCCTTCACGCGCAAGCAGCTGTTGCGCCGCCTGCCCGTGCTGTCGTGGCTGCCGCGTTACACGGGTGATGACGCCGTCGGGGACCTCGTCGCCGGCATCACTGTCGGCCTCACCGTCATCCCGCAGGCGCTCGCCTACGCCAGCATCGCCGGCCTTCCGCCGCAGGTACGCACCCATGCCCCTCGCGTGCTGCTTATGTGATGAGCACGGACATTTTGGGGGAAAGGTCACGTAATCTATATATAACGCCCAGTTCTGAAATATGAGTAATTGGAAAATACAATTAAATCGCATTTTAGCCAGACGGTTTGAATAAAACTGAATGAATATGAACGTATGAATTCGGACTATTGGCTAATGTAGGCATCAGGAATGAGCACTGGCTAAATAAAGGTAATTGTCCGAGTGTGAGGCCCCTTGTGAATTTGCGAGAACAATTTGTCATACAAATAAATTGAAATATGCCAGGGGGGGGCTCATTTGGCTGCGCAATGGAATACATTTTGGTCGTCCTGCGCCTGACGACACAGTCGAGAAAGTTTACGTAACTTGTCACGTGAAAACTGGCGTGTTTGTTATTTGCAATTTAGTCGCGTTTTGTAAAGTATTAGTTTTGCCGAAAATAACATTTTTGGGATTAAAATTATGCATCACACAAGTTTTTAAGAATGTCAGTGAAAAAGATGGTGTTTTGGTGTATGTGTTTGTAATTGGTTTTTACTAGTTGCGGTTACTTTAGCTTAAGGAACTAATTTTATTATATTCCGCATTCATGAGGATTGTGCAATGTTTGTGAAAACTACAATAAAAACACTAAGGAAAGTGATGGTGTGTCATTCATTTCCGGAAGATCCTTCAACACGTGCGAAAACACCTTTCACATACGAAAACTTGAAAATATCGTCATAGAATTTCAAGAATTATTAATAATTATGAATAGCATTATAATAAAGATAATTACGTCTTGTAAAGGGCTTTTTTGGAAGTAATTTATAGGCAGCTTGGAACATATTTGGCTCCGCTCCATATTTATACTGCCGACGGGAACGTCTTGTCTGCTCAGCTGCACCTTGTCAAAGTGAAGAGATCCGTTCTTGCGACACGGTGTGGTGCATGCAGGTCGAAATATAAGGGACACAAAATTAAAATAACAAATTCTTTATGCTTTTCGTACTTAAAATTATCGGCGAAAGCGGAACTTTTGCATTTATTATAGAGACTTTAAAATGCAACTTAAACAATAAACCATTGATCTTCTCTGTCTATCATACACTTCTCATATGAATGTATTGTTTCTAGTGAAGAATGATTAGGTAATATAAAGTCAGTCAGCTTTTCTATGAGAATACACTTCCTCTTCGGCATTTTGAAGGCATCTCTGACTTTTCTCACTTTAACTAATAAAATTCGTTTCGTGAAACATTTCTGTAACATCAAGTAACTACCTCTTTGTTACGACCATGTCCGCCAAAAGAAAGACAGCCTTACCTATGCGAAAAAACATTTTTATGAAAACTGTTAGTTCTTCGAAAACTACGATAAAGAATAAGAAATTTAATCATATTCGGTTGTTTGTTAGTCTACTTCAGACAGCTAAATATAAAATAGTTATTTTTCATTAGAAATAGAATCATCTACAAATATAGCGGTACTCTTGTAAATATAATACATCTCATAATATTGCTGTACTCTATAAATAACAAAACAACAAAATATGAAGCTATCGATAGCCAAAAATTTACAAAATATGGAACAATTCAGCGTTCCGAACAATTTTATCGGGACGCACCATTGAAATAAGGGACAGTTCCGTAAAATACGGGATGCATACTCACCCTAGAGAGTAATATATTATCAAATTTTTTGGCTGTATCAGTGTAACTTGAAACTACATACCTTATCTCTAACTTTAGAAAATTCACACAAAGTGTCCGATTTCTGTTTATCACACAGCGTTTGATATTCTTCGACATTGTACGACTCGTAACGTTCCTCACATTCCCTAGCATTGTCTAATGTGCACTTCACCCACATCCGTTCGAAATATCAGGTTCAAAGCTGTTCCTACTTTCGATTTTATCCATCCATTTGGATGATGTAAACATTAAAGGGCTGGTCTGCTAACTAGAACGATTCGGACATTAGCCGTAACGCATACATTACTCGAAAGTGAGTCCCCTAATATTGAAAAGTTTTGAAAACTACACTAACTGAATTTATACCATGATGACATGATGGTTTGTGATCTACGAGGACAATGAAACAAATTTGGATAGTTTCTAAATTAAGTTTTGTGGTGCAAATTACACATGTGATCTTTCTGCATGAAAAAGCAATGACGTAGATGTATGATAGTAGGAAAATCTTAGTGTGTTGGTGTAATAAATATATTGCTTGACCATGTTCTCAACCTTACAATACTTTTACCGAAAAATGACTAAGTGGTCCCAGGGTCATGACACACTGGAAGAGGATGGTCAAGGCCAAAAAGGAAATGTTCATAGAAAGAGCGGATAGTATTGTTGTAAATGGTGTGAATAACATTGTTCAAAAATTTTAATTATCAGCAGTGTAACAGTTGGCTTCTAGCAACGTTTTATTTTAGGCTATTTTTGGCACGATTTCAGCAAAGAAATAATCTTATTGATAGAAAAATAATTAAAAGTTACACAAAACTATTTTGATTCTGGAAACTGCAAACTCATGTTTATTGTGTGGAGTTGGTGCTTTTGTGAAGTCTAATTTAATACTGTCGACTTTACGCAGAAACTATGAAGACAATATAATTGTTTCAGTATGGTCTGTACAGTTCCTTCTTCGGCTGCTTCGTTTATATCATCTTCGGGAGCTGCAAAGACGTTCCAATGGGTCCATCTGCTATCATCTCCTTACTGACAGCTCAAGCGGTCAATAGCGCGACTTCATACGATGCACTGAGGCCTCAATACGCTGTACTACTTTGTTTTCTTGTGGGCATTGTTCAAGTTCTAATGGGCATTTTAGGTCTTGGTAAGTACATTAAATTAAAAGCAAAATAAATACAGCAAGGATTAAAATGGCGCTCTATAGCAGTTAATTTGGGTGTGGGCAATCAGGTGGTAATTTCTCCCATTACATTTCCAAGGTAAACGTGGTAAATAATAAAAAAATATAATTACATGCAAAAAACGATTTTTGTGGTTGTAACATGATTTAGAAAGTTGGAGTGACAACGTACATGTCTGTGATGAAAGGTGGAAGGGAGGCATGAATCCACAATGTAACTCTAAAAGGAGTTTTTGTTACATTGTTGATAAATTGAACTGAACGCACGCTTTGAAATTTAGCAGACTTACTCATTTTTGTTTTTATGTAGAAATATTTTAGGTGTTATTTTTGATGAAGAACTGTTTATGAGAGACAATCATGACATTCAAGATTTATAAAAGGTGACTCCGACTAATACTTGTCTGGATGCAGGCTTCGTGATCGACTTCATATCGGGTCCGGTGTCGTCGGGCTTCACATCGGCGGCAGCGCTGATCATCGTGAGCTCGCAAGTGAAGGATCTGCTGGGCATCAAGGCAGACAGCGGTACCTTCGTGGAAGTGTGCATCTCCATCTTCAAGAACTTGGGCGAGACAAGCGTCGGCGACGCCTCCCTGGGCTGCGTCTGCATTGTCGTGCTGTTGCTCATGCGCGTGAGTTCACCTTGCTGGCTCTGGCCCTTAAGCTACACACCCACGCACAAACCGCACTCCAGGAGCCGGTCTCGCGCGTTGTTGTTACTTATTATTTACTTTTTCTATTTTCTTCTTGTTGTTTTATTGAATTATTTTCCTCTTTCCGTTTCGTTTTTTACTCGTTTCATTTCTTGTTTTTCCCTTCCCCTTCTTCTCATCTCGTTTGCCACTGACTGCGTGCGAATGTGCGAGAGGTGCGGTGGTGTGCGCAGCTGCTGGCCAAGGTGCAGTTCGGGCCGCAGAATGTGGCGCTGCGCTCGCCGCTTCAGCTGTGGGCGACGCGAGTGCTGTGGCTGGTGGGGACCGCACGCAACGCAATTCTCCTGCTCGCGTGCGGCCTCGTGGGCCATTGGCTCCACCATTCCCACCCGGACGCCGTCATCGTCATCGGTAAGCAGCGCAATAGTGACCTCTCCAGCAGTCACTCGCCTACATATGCTTCTCTTTAATGACATTCAAGATCCGGATGGAGCAGCGTTGCAGCTGACCAAGAATCAACGGACTTAATGTTTTTAATCGAAGTATACGATGTCTGTAGATGCGTCTTAAGCTATCGAGTGTGAAAAATAAATAAACATGTGGAATTGAGATAGACGTATATTATTGTAAAAAAATAGTCATTTATTATTCAAATCGATAAATCTACAAGAGGAAATGATAACCTCATGAGCTAAGATAGAAGCCCGCATAAACAATTATAAACACACACGCACACACACTTAAAGACAAGAAAATTCTACACTTAACAATAAAAAAATTTACCAAAAATATCAAATATTTTTTAACAATTTTATTCCATGAAACTAATGCCATCTGGCACGTATTGGGCAAACTTATACGAATAGCAACCACATAATGGGTACTGGCATGGCCAGTGCCTGAATAGTACAACAAACATTAATTCCTAGCTTAAGTCTAAATGGATTCAAGTTTTGCCTTGATATGATATGTTTCATAGTGTTGGATTTTAATAAACAGAATAAAAATTATTAAGTATTAAATAATTAAGTATTGAAACAATTATTACAATTTTAAAAACTTAAGACACGATATGATGATCCTTTTCCTTGAAAGTTTTTGATTAAGAATTTTATTTCAGAATCTAGGTTATCGGTTTACATTTTCATGAGTACATCTTTTGTTTTTTTTGTTCTTGTTATTGTTTCTGAGTTGAGCGAGATTCACCTATTGTCTCTTATAGGAAACGTGCCGTCTGGACTCCCTGCATTTAAGGCGCCCGATTTCTCAATCTCTGGAAACGACACGGCGGAACCTCCAATAGAAGCAATTGGCTTCTTCAGTATGTTGGGTAACCTCGGCTCTGGAATTGTCGTTGTGCCTTTGGTCGCCTTGCTGGAAGATATTGCTGTCTGCAAAGCTTTCGGTAAGTGCTATTATTTTTTAAAAGTATCTCATCTTACTGGGTGAGATAGTGGTAATTAATATCGAAATAAATCTGAAAGTAGTTTGTAACCAAACGGAAACGGAAGTCCACTTCTTTATTTTGATATCGAATCCACAAAAAATTTAAGGTATTCATGGATGAAGATTTCTTGTGACGATTATTGAAAATCGAGTTTTCTCAAAAATGTAGAAATAATTTATTTATGGAATATTTACCTTTTCTTATTCTGCATTAAATAAGGATTTTGAACGGGTGTGTCCAACTTGGAAGACCTAAAGGTCCACAACTATAACCTTATATGGTTGCGGGCCATATTTCCATGTTTCGGCGATTCTAATTTACTGACTTCTTCGTATTGTTGGTCCCGGCATTTTGTCAGGCTGCTCTGAAAGGGGGAGGGTCTGGAATCATGCGCGGTATCAGTTTCTATCATGCATACCGCACTGAAACAGATTGGAATGATTTTGAAATTCTGAATCTTATAGAAAAATAATTAAATCTAAACTTAACCTATTTCTTACATTAAGAGAGTGTTGAGCCCGGCAGGGCGCCGTGAGTTAGGCGCGATGTTCTCGTCAGACATGGATACAAGGGACTTTCACTTTTCACTAATGAGCTTTTTCGAGCTACAATAAATGGCACCGCGGGACGCCTAGGACAACTCTGGTTCAGAATGTTGATGAGAATGCTGTGTAACTCATAGATTTTGGAATCTCTGTGGATAAAATGCTACGTGTGAATAGGTGAAGGTGATGTGTCTTCTGCTTTTTGGATTCATTAACCCTTTGCAAAGTCGTACAAATGGGGAAAGGGAGGCAGGATATTGGGGGATTCTAAGATTATTTTATTGTTCGCCGAAGATTCGGGCCGCGTCGCCCGGGCAGTTGAGGGCTCACTTGTTCACTGAAACACTGACCCAACTCCCGTGCGTACTCCCGTACTCCCGTACTCCGATACGAGAACTATCGCTGCGCCAATATACCACACGTTTTTCAAATAACAACTATTGCGGCGAAACTAAAACAACATGCAACAATTGTTTTATTTCATTAATATTGAATGAAATCACCCTCACTGAATAGCGTCTTGCATTTCAAACTTCGAATACAATTACAACATTTGTAATGCTAACAAGAACCTGGTTACTAACAACATAATAAAACAAATACTAAACATCTTCCATTTTTCCATCCCCATATTCATACGTATATACGGAGTAACATAAGTGGTATAGGGAAAGTTATGTAATGCTGCACAAAAAATCGCAGATAGGCGGCAGAAAAAAATTCATTACCGGGCCCTGATAGCGAAAAAAATTATGAATCAAGTTGCTCAATTAAGGGAAAAAATTCTCTAACACGTGGTGTAACTAGAATCCCTGTTTGTGGGTCCTTGATAACAAAAAATAGACTGACGACTAAACGTCCGTCCATCTGTCCGTCAGTCTGGTGCATGTGAACACTAGCGTCTAAGCTAGGCGTACGATTCTTTCCAAACTGTATAAACCCCTGTCAATATTACCTGAGTCAAAGCTCTGCGATTTTTAAAAACATTCATTAATTTTTGGGAGTATTTTACATGAAGCTCCACGGACACGGACTCAAAAACTGCTACAAATCTTTTCTTTAAATGTCTTGCAAGAATATAGTAAATTAAACTAATAAAGGTGGCTCAATTCAGATTTTCACGGGTAACTCGTTGCAAAAATTTCAAAAGTTTTCATTATTTCCCGCGTTTGCCTACAACTACAAAATTGAAGATAGAAATTTTTCCTTCAAATAATATTTGTTCTCCATAGTGAGTTCTTTCATTGAAGTCCTGTATATTTTTTGAAAATTTTAGTAGTTTTCGCGCAATATTGCGTGCATTATGCGCAATTTTAAAAAATAACAAGAAACACAATTTTTTCAAAAACAGCTCTCAAAATATCCCTTAAACGTTTGGTATGGATAGTGCTCAATGTATTCTATGAGATAAACTTGTCATGTTGCTCTATTCTTTTGTTTTTTCAACAATACAAAAATGTATTTTTTAATTGTCTTTCACGTCGTTATATTTACATTAGCGGCGATTTGTTCACATTATTATATTTATGACTACATGAACATTAAATAATGTTTTATAAGGTTTCTCGAAAACTCAGCCTTATTGTGTGAAAACTGATTCAAAATTCCGCATTTTCAAAAACGCTCTAACGACATTTTCACATAAATGGCTCCAATTTATTTCTTCAAACTTTTCCAATCGATAATGCTAATTCATGGATACCAATGAATTTCACTGTTTAAGATTACACAGAATTAATTTAGTATTTTTTTTTAAAATTACACATGTGCAATAATAATGTCTTTTGCGCCTTCAATATGCATATTGCAAGCGATTGTAACCACTATTGCATTTGGGACTAGAAGTGCTTGAATTGTCTTTATATAAAGTTTTTTGAAAACTCAATAGTTTGCTGTGAAGAGAAGTACAAATTTCCAATTTACGTATCTTTTAAACGACATTTTCTTAAAAAGAGCTCTATATTTTTCAAAGAAAATTGCCAATAAGGACTAGGTTTTATTGTTCTTTAATATTCTTAAAATAATATTTCCGTTCTACTATTAGCAAACAGAAAAATAAAAAAGTAAAATAAAAAAATACTTTGCGCGGCGATATTAGGCAGGTGGAAGGGTATTTCGCAAGTCCGAACAGCTAGCCGAGACCAAAGGAATTAGAAAACTAATACGGGAAAGTCTGTGCCATTCTGTAGAACAACTAGTTAAGTTATTTGTTCCATCTCTTAAAAATATGAATTTTTTCCTGAAGATTTTGCCACTTTTGGTTTTTGTTAAGTAAGATTTGCGGGCTCCCACAATGTTTAACACAATCCCAGGCTTCCAATATTTTGTTTTACTATTTTGTAGGAATATTTTTTGTCCATGTTTAAATTTATTTTCAGCTTTAGAACAATTTTTGTCATTTCATTATTTTCGGTGTGCCCTTTTGTCACTTACATGTTGTTTAACATGAAGTGGTTTAATTAGATAATAATTTGTTAGAATGAATAGGAATTTTAAATATTAATACTCTCCCCATTAATAATTGAGCTGGAGAGTAACTTCACCAAGCCACTGCAGTATTACGATAAATTAATAAACTTAAATTAAAATCTTGTTTAAATTTTAAAGAAATTGTAATAATCTTTTTAGCTATTCCTACTGCTTTTTCATGTATCAGTAGGAATAGCTGCTATTCATGAATGCTATTCAAGCATAGATTTATCAAATTTCTCAACTTTTGAATTTCAAACCGATACTGTTCTTCTCTACGATCTCTAAAACTATATGGCATCAACTTTAATTTTAAACATCTCAGTATATTGTCTGAATTTTATAAATAGGTTTATTAATTATGGAAATTACTAGCAGTTTGTAGCGTTACAATATCATGAGATAAATTAGGAATAAAGACTCAAATAAAATTTACCATACCTAATAATCTTTGTAATTCTGTTTTATTTGTTGAATTCTCTAAGACATTAATAATTTGAACTTTTTTCTCGATCAGATCTCATTTCCGCTTGAGCAAACTCTACATCTAAATTTTTGTTTTTACTACAAAAATATAGAAATTTATTGAAATTAAAATGTATATTTAACTTTCTAGCACGCTCTAATACTTATCTCAAAATTGGTCCATTTTTTTGTATCTGTAGCTATACAAATATCATCAAAATATCCAGAAACCTTGGGTACATCTTCAAAATAACTACTAACACTCCCATGAAACAGTTCTGGCACATTTGCTAAGCCAAATGAGGCTCTCTAGAAATCTTTTTGTACTAAAGTGCAAAAAATGCAAAATTTAGATGATTGAGGATCTTATTTGATATGATAAAAGCCATATTTTTATCAAGAACTGTAAAATAGGTTTTATTTGCCAAACATGGGTAAATTTCATCACCTTTCTCTGATAATAAACATATTTAAATGCTGTGGATCAATTCATATTCTTAATGACTTCTCAGATTTTTCAATTATAACATTAGATACCCATTATTCTGTTTCATTTACTTCTTCAATAAAATCTTCCATTAAATCTTTTAATTTATCTTTAAATCTCTGATGTAATTTCAAAAGAATTCATATTGATGAACTTGCATGTGGTATTGCTTTTAAAGATAATTGTATGCAGCATTGGTTTGGAAAATAAACTAAGCCTCAAATACATATTTATACTCACTATAAATCAATTGTTTACTATTATAACTATTATTATTTTTCTAGGGAGGTCCGTAACATGATCTATTGGTTGGAAATGCCCTAATCTAATAAATGTCTCAAGCCCTAGATATAGACTAGATACTGGTGCTGAAATCAATATTATTACTTTATATATTGTAAATTGAACTACTAACAAAATAATCAAAAGTAAATACCAAACATTACTAAAAATAAATAATTACTAGCCTAATGAATGGAGTAATGAAATACCTACAAAAGCTCCCGAAATAATATTGTTACAAATGTATACTTCAATGCAGTGAATAACTTTCCTAAAGCAATATACTGTTTGTAGTTTATGGTGGAATGTACTTCTATACACTTGTTTAAATACCCTTTAAAATATGTGCAGAATGATCTGCTACACCTTAAGTACCTTTGATAATGATATGTGATGTTGAACAATACACATTCTGATGTGATACACGTGGAATCATTATACAAAGTTTCTTCTGAAGGTAGATAATAAACAGGAGAAATTGAATAGTATACTACGATTTGTGAGTAAATATCATTAAAATTACGGACACACATTTGAAATTACTATATATTACAATAAAGTTAGGGCGCAATGTGATCGTATGTGATGATCACAATGTGATAAATGATCATGTTCAACCCAGTTGAGCTAATCAAGATTTTGCGGTTAAACCATGGATCTAAAAGCTACACATTTTGCTATTATGAATCATTTCTTCGTTATCACTATACATTTAAAATATCAATTCAATCATATTACTCAAGAAAGTAATAATATATATTGGGGTTTGCCGTCCCCGCAGATTCGCAAATCAAACAATTGTAGAAAAATACTTTGAAAATTAGAAGGTAAATTGGAAGTTTATAGTGGCCACTTTTCCTTTGATTCACTGAATTGATTATTCTTATTTTTCTCGCTGGAAATCTAATTTTATTTCCAACCCAAGTTTATAACCAACGCATTTCACACTGTTTTATATGCCTCCCTCATTTTTAAGAGTTTTTTAAGGGAACATTCACTTTTAAGAGATTTTATTAAAAGAAATAGTAATAAAATAGATATTTAAAAAAGTAACTCACCTAATGAATGGCATTATATATGTTTGCGCCGTGTTGTAGAAATCTCGGTAAACAATACAAACCAACTTAAACGAATTAGTGCGAAAACAACGAATTTCACCGATACAATGAGAAAAATATATCACGAAACGTTTCCATGTTCAATTCATTTCAGCAAACAACACGCGCAGAAACAACCGAAAAATGGCGTAAATAAATCAAAGTAGTCATGGATACTTTAATTAATTCATTTTTCCATCGTTTTATGGTTTCTTTTAGAGTGATAGGTGGCCGTGTTATACATGTTCTTTGCAAGAAAATCGTCTTTGATATAAATCGTAAAATCAATAGTAAAATTGTGAAGTGAGTTGCTTTAAAAGCGTCTATGGTGCTATAAATAGTAAAATACTCTAAAGTGATTAGTAATTGTGAAGTGCTAATTTAAATGCTTCTTAAAATAATATAAATTTATCCTCACCAAAAGAAGAAGCATTTCTAATAAACGGGGAAACCTACCTTTCGGCTAGTGAACAGATGATTCTTACAACCAATTCAGTGTTCACAAATTTCTGTAAATGAAGAGGTTGTTTAAAACGTGTGCGCTTTATTTATTGTTTACTACTGTATATTCTGTTCAACGTATTATTGTACTTTTTATCCTCTCAACCTCAAATTCTACCTCATTCGTTCTCTAACTCAGTTTTTAAACATGTTCAAACTCACGATGTTTTCTTGCCACTGTTTACATATAAAACGAACTAAGGACAATACATGTACATTAACACTATTTACTAATTTGTTATTACTTCGATTACGGCTTTCTTTCAAATCTTATGTTCAAATCTTACAAATCACCAAAGTTTTCACACGGACATTACATAACCTTATTCAAAACCCAATTGATTTCGTAATAATTCTGGACATTGATGAAATCAATAGTAAATCAAAGACGTGATCCTTGAGTGGCGCGCAGCGTAACTATTGACATGGATACACTTGAATCTGCGATGTAAGGTTAGGCAAAAAACGACCAGGAAAGTAATTATTTTGTAAATATATTAAGTTTTATGGTTGTAAATCATAACCTATAGTACTTTAGATCTTTAAAGGAAGCTAGCACAAACATTTCATCGATATTGATTCAGTAGATTGAGAGATTATTGCGCTGTAAGTCAACACTTCTGTCTTTATATATTAGAATAGATATACAGTGTGACATACGAGAATGTCACACGGGTGTGATACGACGGAATTGATGCATCGAGAATGTTAATATTCCCGGAATTCGCTTAGCATAGCAACGAACTTTAAACATATAGGCGTGCCATGCTAGATGTTAGACGGGAACTGCATTGTCGAGGAACGGCCTGGTGGCATTAACATGGAATTGATTAGGGAAGGCCGTTGAACATTTAGCCCTAGCGAAATGATAGATATTCTCATTCGCACGGAAGCACCCAAGCAGTTGAGATGGTAATGAACATTATAACATGTTAGTTTTGCCATAGTAGATTTGCGTTATGAATGAATGTATATTTGATCAGTCAATAATAGTGTAGGATAAACAGTATTCTTCATTTGAGTTTTAAATGGATAAATTTTTACATTTTTAATAATGATTACATTTGGTGTCGTGTGTGGCGTCGTTAACACGAGGGCCAGAACCGTTATGTCGGTGAAAGTGCGCTGCGGGGGAGGAAGGGGTTGAGCCTGAACGTCCGGGATTTTGCGCTCTGGCGGTTGACTCAGGTAGAGCTGCAGAGCCAAAAATAACCTTAGGCTGCAAACTCCTAGGATGCTAGCCAGCGAGCCCTCGCTTGCCGACAGCAAGCGAGCCTATATAGGGAACAGTGGTGGGGGGTATAGCCCTCAACTATTTAACGCGGCGCCATCTGCGCCCGCGTTCTCATTCAGTTTACATCGGAGAGCGTTGTACGTGTAGGTACAAGGAGTGTAGGAGTGTGGGCGAGATGTCCGGAGTGTAAGGGCCAGACGATCTCGCGTGCTGTAGGCACACGGTCGCCACGACCGGTTTAAATTTTGGCGTCAGGCCATGTGACGGTAATTGTCACGGGACGGAAGTCCGACAGCTCGCATCACGCGTGGCTTTTATTTTTCTGCGGTAAAGCAGGGTACAGGAAGGAAAAGGTTGCCGGAGTGTTTAGAATTAGCAATTTATTGTAACTAGTCTGCAACTTTTCAAAATACTATTTTTATTTTGTTATTTGAATTTATTTCTCATTTCACTACGTCACACGTGTAGGCATTTCCAGTTTAAAAATATGTAGACTTCTTTTTCTGGGATTTACACGAGGTTAGTTCCGTATTGGGGATTTTAAATTGTTAATTTAAAGGAAATATTAGTCGCGAATAAAGATTTCACCCGAAGCCTAGCGAGAAAAAGTCTCGACGCGATAAAAAGCTGATGTAGAGATTTCCGAAGAGCGGTCTAAATAAATGACAACAATCGGGAACATTTAAAGCTAACACGGACATTAGGTTTACAAATTACACAACAGGAGGACCCAGAACATCCTCTTTTGAAGAACACGGTGGTATCGAATAAACCGAGAAGACATTCCGTAAGCTTTCGCACTAAAATCAAAGCCGTGCGGTTTAACAAAGTTCAAAGGCCATAGAATCATTAATTAATAATGAGCACGAAAGTTGTTATTAGAATTTTACAATAAATGTTAATTGTTGTTTGAAAAGAGAAGCCTGGCATTTCTTTGAATTTGCATCAATTCAGTAAGTACTAAATTCCACAGAAGCTCCAGGAATCGTGATTTCTGTACAGAGTCTGACATCCACGTGCAACAGGTAATATGACCTACAACTTTGTAGGTCAAACTCGTGCAAAATCGTAAAGAAAAACAGAGATAGTCAAATTATGAGTCATTAGAGCAATTAATTTACGAGCATAGCAGGGCAAATTGAAGAATCATAAAAACGTTACGAATGGCTACCTATCTTGGGGGATGATAAAATAAATATAATTAGTAATATCCAATTAATGCAGGTTACAAAATGACTGTTGAACGAGGGCAAAATAATCGTGAGTAATAATGTAGGTTACGATATATATATATATATATATATATATATATATATATATATAAAGTTCACGAACAATATAGTAATTAAAATGAGTAATATATAATACTCATTTTAATTACTATATTGTTCGTGAACTTTATAAATAATTTGTGGGTTATTTTGTACACATTTTTTCTTCTTGTCTTTGAGCTCCGCAACTATCCTAGGTAGCACACAAAGTGGGCTTTAAAAAGTTAAAACATATTTACCAATATTTCGATTTTCAATAATTGGCCTACTACGTTTACTTATTAATAAATAAAAACAGGGAAAACCTAATATATTTAATATTAGGCTTTAGAATGCATATTGGTTTGGTGTGTAATGTACTGTAACAGCACAATGTTATTTAATTTAATTTTAATAATAAAAAAGGCCGTTCAGCAGCTGAGAAAATAAAATTATTTTCAAATTCTCATCTCGCTATGCAAAACCGCGAGGAACATCGCTGCCAGGAATTGCGCAGGAATAAGAAAAAGTTGTGGTCGCCTTATCCAGAGCGAGGAACGGAGACCCTTTTGTATTCGCAAAGAATATGAAACAAGGGTCGTGGCGTCAGCAGATATGCGGGCGGATTAGCGAGGCAGAGCCGCGCGTCACTAGCCGTTTCAGGAAGGCGCAGTGAAGTGGCGCCAGCAACCGGGAAGGGCCAAGGTCACGGCACCCTCCATCCTGTGCCTGATTGTCCGGGGGGTCACCGAGTTATGTGCGAGGGAGAGGGCCCGCGGAGCCCTTAAATACCGCGGGCCGACGTTCTCAGATCTACTCATTTAAAGTGTTCACTGAACTGCTTCTCATTTGAAAGTTTCTCCAGTCGACTGCTAACTCGGAATATTCTCCAGTCTGTTATTTATTCGATACATTCACCGGTCTGCTTATCCACCAGTATATTTCCTCTCAAAAGTTTTATCGAATCAAACTGATTCAAAGTTTACCGAACTTCGGTTAAGTAATGCTCGTTTCAATGGGCCGTTGTGTTTCCCGTGAGCAAGTTCGCGTCCAGGCGAACGGGCGAATGGGAGCGCAGTCGACCGCGGAAGACACGTGGCGTCTCCCCGGGGACACTGCTCTCGCATGAACCGCCTCACCGCTGAAGGAGACGATTGAGGCCGCTGCGCCCACGCGAATCTACGGGAGCCGAGACACTTGGGCGTCAACGCCGCCATCACAGCGGCAACGCGCCACCTCGATGAACAATGCAGCGAGATTGCACCGAGGGCGGAACTACTATTGAACAGTGAGAGAAAGAGAATTGATTCATTGAAATATTTAAATGTAAATTAGTAAGTCTCAACTGACATTAAATTCTTGTAAACCAACGCGGTATGTTATTAGTAGAATCCCCGGCCTGCATGCGTCCCCTCTCCCCGTCAAAATTTCCAGGCCAAAAGCAGCGTCTGACGACTGGTAGGCGATGGAGCCGGGCGACCTCCATCGCAGCGAGGTAGATCTAAGCGACGGGCTACTGTACTACATTAATTTTTGACTTTCATGTTATTTAATCACGAAGCGATAGTTTGTGACAAATATTTCGGCATTCAAAAAACTCCACTGAAGTATATTCAAATACTTGACATATGATTTCACAAAATTGCAGATAAATCAAATTTAAAACTGATTTACTGAAAACTACATTTGCAATATAACCTCATCCTTCAATGCCTTCAACAGTACGGTGGTGAAAAAAACTCGCTGTCAAAATTATTCTCTGATTGATTTTTTAAGTGTTTGTCGTTCTGTCCTATAAAACATTGTTTCCCCATTTTAATGATGCTTTTGACATTTTCATTTCTCGTATTAATAATTGTATTACAAAATTACAAGATAACAAAAGTGAAATCTGTTAATAAACTTTTCAAAAGAAATGTGATATATGACTGTTGAGCCTTTTGAACCAATTTCTTATCATTCAGATAAGCTTCTGGATTCTTAACACTTCACACCTATATCAACAGACATGTGATAAATTGATTTTCTATCGATGATATGTTCGAATGTACTTCACAGTTTCATTTCGTTGTCCCATTTTGTTAAATCACGTTTAATTGTTCCCAAAGTACACAATATGTTAATCTCACAGATCAATCTTTAACAGCCGTTAAATTTAGGAGTATCGTCTGCCGATTAATTAATTTTGTTCTGGGTATTTCGAATATACATTCATTGTTTTCATAATACATTGGGTTTTGTGAGTACTCACATTATTATCCAATTGCACTATTTTTCATTTCTGACAGAAAACGATATTCAGGATCTATTTTTTGTCGAAGTCAAATAGGGCTTTTTGGATTTTAAAAATAAAGAATTGCCTCCGATTCGTGAGGTAATAGTTGTAATAAAACATACATTCCTGGCGATAACCTTGGTGTAAAATATGATTTCTTATGATGTAATCGCCTAAGATCCACGAAAAGGATTAAGTGTAGTGGTTTCTTGAAATGCATTTTTCTTAGTAAGACTGATTTCAAAGAAACACATTACATGTAAAATAAGAATTGTTTTAATTCCATCCAAAAGGTTACATTTATCTTTTGTAAACCCAGTTATTTGGACATAATTTCGTTATAAACTTGTAACACTATTGCCCTCTTAAAACACTTTATTTCGAAGGAAAATACTGTTTCATGAAAATGTATGTTATAATTAGTTTATTTTTACACTAACTCAAATATCAGGTCTAATTTATGATAATAAATTACTTGATAGTTTTCCACATCAATAAATGAAGTTGACAGCACGAGTAAGGCTCGTATTATGTGATGTAAACTGTTTCAGAACGAAGTTTCAATTGAACTCGGATGGGTCAGCCTGATGCCCGAGGAAGGTTAAATTAAGAATTTATTAAGAATTAAAACCTTTCTCAAGTTACTCATTTGTAATGAGATGTCCTCTCTGTGATGTTAAGTATTAGCGACGAGCGGTATCAGGCCTTCGTAAGTGAAAAATAAGCCGAAATATGCAGAACACGTGACTTGATAGATCAATACAGAACAAACAGTTTTGGGCAAAAGCTTCCGCCATCATCATCCTTGTTTTCTTCACCTCTTCCTTTTTCTTCCCTTCTTATTTTCCCCCTATCTTCTTCTCTTCTTTTTCTTCTTCTCTTCCTTCTCCCTCTCCTCCTCATCCTCATCCTCTCTCCCAGATGTCCCAGTTAACACCAATGCTCCGTTGCATGCAACGGGCGCGTGCAAACTCATTAACTTGCAGCTAATAAAAAAATTGACAGACAACAAATCACAGATCTGGTCTAATGACAATGATGAGTAGATATTTCAGATCCCTAAAACATCCTTAGCGCTTTTGTATCAATGTTACCTGCGATGTTTGCGTTTCATTGCAGCGAACGGAAAGGCGGTGGACGCGACGCAGGAGCTGCTGGCGACAGGACTGAGCAACTTCGCCAACTCGTTCGTGCAGGCCTTCCCGGGCACAGGCGCCCTCGCCCGCAGCGCCGTCAACAACTCCAGCGGCGTCCGCACCACCTTCGCAGGCTTCTACACTGGTGAGGCGCGTGGCATATAATAATGCATTTGTTTGGGGGTAGATCAGGATCATCTCACTTCTAATGTCACTTTGATAACATTTGTTTCATTGATTGATGATTCCGGGCGCGTCGACTAGAAGACATTAGACACATATTTTTAGTACATGTTTTTTATCGCGGGAGGTGGCAGTGATCTTTCCCATTGGATGACTAGATCCGGCGGCGACTACCCGTCGTCTTGCGAGGATTTCTCTCTTCCGGTATCTCCACCAGCGGGGCACCGTCCCAGCCCGAGGCAAGCTCTAAGATCCCAATTGGTCTTCAGACGTGTGTGATATGTAATGTCTTAGTGCATGTGTATGTGTGTGTAAGGATAGGACAGGGAAGAAGAAGGAAAGAGCGCGCGGTCGGGAGCCCGTTTGTTAGGGTACTCTCCCACATTCCCCTGACCTTGATCGGAGAACTTACGAAAAACTACCGATCAGAGCACCCGGCCGCTAGAATTCTCCAGGCAGCGGCTGAATTCGATCTAGCTTTGCAGTTAGTGTCAAAAATCCTGCTACCGTCGATACTCGAATCCAAGGACCTCCCGATTAGAGGAACTGACGTGACTTGTATCGATACCCTCAGCCTCCTAACGGCCCATTATTCTGGATCTGTATTATCCACAACAATAATGTCACTTTTATTGCTTGCCATGCTACGACTTACAATCACAATGCATCACAGTCACAATCTCACGTTGACCACTCAGAAATTGACCACAATTGCAATGGAACTTTAAAATATAACTATTTTTTCAATTCTTCATAAAATGTTACAATTTTATTACACCAAAAACTGATAGCGGCGAGCGTTAAGGTTTGAACGTACCAGTGATAGATCGCAGACTCGATCACGGTAGACACTTTTTTGATATGTTTAACATCGGTGAGTTTGTGGCGCCTGCCGGAATAAAATTAAAAGTCCCTCTCCTCTGATCACTTCCAGCTGAAAGGAGCATCACCCTCGAACACAGGAAACTGTCCACGCACGATCTTACTTTCTCGTTTTCTGACCGCAGCCTCATCCTTACGACCGAGCGATGGGACGACCTCCCATCTCATTATTCGGAAATATTCCAACAAGCGTTGGAGTTCCGGAAAAAAGTGTCAAGCTGTGCCCCCTAGACACTAATTGTGTGAAACTAGAACAAAAAGTCAATTTTCATTACAATTTTATTTGTCTTCTTAAATTCCTGAGACCTGCAACATAACGGATAATACTTGAAGATCTGTTAATTAAATTGAAAGTAATCAGAAAAGTAACCTTTGAAAATTTAGAACTAGTAATGTAATAATTTCACTCAAATTGTGAAGCAGTTTTTCACAATTAAAGGAAAGGCTAATACCGTTTAAAACATTCCACGTCATTACCTTCTTCTTCTGCACTTCAAGGATTAGGCGGCTGCCTGTTCCGTCTTCACATATCAAACCATCTTCTGCGTGGCCTTCTTACACTTCTTCTTCTTTTCTTCTTCTTCTTCTTCTTCTTCTTGGGTTGTACTGCAGCACTTGTTTAGGTACCCTATTGTGCTCCATTCGTTCTAAATGTTTTTTCCAGACTTGTTTGTATAGTTGTATACAATCATTTAGACTAAATATATTTATTTTCTTATATCTTCATTTCTTTGTTTGTCTAGCAAAGTACATCCTTTTACTCTCCTTAAAATTTCATCTCTGTAGCTTGAATATTCATTTTTTTCTTTTTGAGAGAGAATCCAATTTTTACTCCCATATGTGACTACTGGTGTTGCCATTGTTTTATAAAATTTTAACATCGTGTCTTTTCTAGTCTTATTTGTTAATGTTTTATGTGCCGCATATATATTGGAACGTATGCAATTTATTTTTTATATTTTGGCTTCGGCCGTAACTTATATCACACCCCATGTAATTCAAATGTGATATTTGTTCTATTGTTTGGTTTTCCAGGCATATCTATGTTCTAATTGGATAAACTTCTTTAAAAGCCATGACCTTCGTCATTTGTTTTGATATTTTCCTGTTATAATTTTTACACATTAGATTTAATTGATGTAGTGCCATTCGAAGATCATTTTCCTTTTCATACATAACTTGGTCATCAGCAAATAGCAGAGTATTAATATAATTAATTCCGTTCAATCTGATCCCTTGTTTTACTTTTAATTCCCATTCTCTAAGAATATCGCCTATATAGATGTTAAATAATATTGGGGAAAGGCTGCAACTTTGTTTTAATCCTTGGTTAGTTTTCAATGGTTGTGATTGATGTGATTTTATTTTTATTCGTATTTTTGTATTTTTGCATAAACTTTTAGCTATGTTTATTAAATGTTTTGGAAAGCCTCTTCGATCTATTGTGGTCATCTTCTCCTGTTTACTCGGTCGAAGGAATTTTCAAAATCAATGAATGCAATATGCGTGTCTAAATTAAACTATCTTCTTTTCTCCATTATTTGGTTCAATACAAAACATTATCTGTGCAGGATCTCCCTCTCTGAAGCCATTTTGTTCTTCTAATAATATAACTGCAGCTATTGTCTTTATCCTCTTTTGGATCATTTTACTGTAGATTTTATATGTTGTGTTTAAGAGGCTAATACCTCTAATTTTCTCAGCCACTTCGATCCCCCTTTTTAAACGCAGGTAATGTTTGCCGTTATGACTGTTTGCCATTGGCCGTCATTTGCCTGGTATCGTACTTCTTTGCCAACATTGATTGTATCGTTGTAACAGTCTTAAATGGAGAAAAGTGCGTCCATATTTTAGTAATTCTGTGTTTACATTATTTATACCAGTAGCTTTTCTATATTTCATTTCTTTATTAATTTAATTAATACTTGTATTACTTTTTTATTGTTAGTGGATCAATATTACTAATATTTTGTTCTTCCTTTTCTTCCAGCGAATTGAATCAAAGATGTGTGTGTCTTTTCACCTATAACTTTCAATTGAAGGGTATCTGGGTTTTTTCTCATTGAGTTGTCTCATTACTTTATAGACCAGTACTTGCTTCCCATGAATACCATTTTCTATTCTATTTAGATAAATTTATTTGAACTGTAAATGGGCATAACATGGTGGCAGCTAATTACATAAATAAGATAGTACAGCTAACTTGCAAATTATATAATAATAATAAATAGTAATAAAAATAATAATAATAATAAAAATAATAATAACAATAATAATAATAATAATAATAATAATAATAATATAAAACTGTCTAATTCATAAAACATTTAAAATTACCTTAAAAAAAGAAACATCATAATTAAACTCCGCACTCAATTTTTGTTTACTGTTTTTTTTATGAAGTGATCCCACGTCTCTTGATGTGCTATACGATATAGCCATTTGATTTCATTTCTGTAGCTGTTATATTATTTCTTGGTTTCTTCATTTCGTGTTTGATGATATTTCAAGTATGCCTTTTTTCTCTGCCACAGCTTCTTTACGTTCTTCATTCCATACTCTGAGTCCTTTCTTTTTCCTGAACTTCTTTTTCTTTCTTAGGCTTTCAAAAGCTGCTTTTTCTATGGAGGTTATAATATTTTCCCATTCTTTCTCTATTTTATAGCTTGTTGGTAATTTTTCGAAGTAATTATCTCATCTCTGTTGATATAGCTTTTTTTAATACTCTCCTCTTGTAGCAGATATACTTTAAAACCTTCTTCTTCATTGTTTTTATTTTTGAGGCTTATATTTTTCAATCTACTTAGTAATTTAATGGTTGAGACAATCAAATAGTGATCTGAGTATATATTTTTGCCTCTATAAACTCTCGTATCTTAAATTAGGGTTGATAATTTCTTGTTAACTGTAACGCAATCTTTGAGTGATCTCCATCCACTAGCATTTCAAATATATTTATGAATTTCTTTATGTCTAAAGAATGTGTTAGTTATTTTTAATTTATTATAGGTGGTAAAATTCCTTAAACCTATACCACTATTATTCATTGTCTGCTCTCCAAAGGTCCCATCGATTTTAGGTCTTGGTTTGTTTCCAACTCTTGCATTTAAATCTACGCTAATTATCAAATGCTCTTTGCTATTAATTTGGGAAAGAACTTTCTGTAGATTTTCATAAAAATTGTGGTTTCTTCTTTTTTCCCTTCTTCTGGGGCATATACTCTGAACACATTTAGATGTCCTCTCTCTATTTTTAACCTTACTGTTATTATTCTTTCATTTACATCACAATAACTTACTATTTTAGAGGTCCATTTCCTATCAATCAATATTGCTACTCCACAACTTGCTCTTTGACTTTGATCTTCTCCAGAATAGATCAATGTGTAATCGTCAAGATCTTTAGTTCCCTTAAGCTTTTTAACGTTTCTGTTGGAACGGCTATATTAATGATTAAATTCCTTTAATTCATCATTGAGTTCTGTTTCGTTGGTACCTAAACATCTTACATTCCATGTGGATGGTTTAGTCTATCCTTTATTCTGAATCGCTTGTCCTTTTCTCGCTTATGTTGTCGTATATGAGATTTATCCCGCTTATCTATGAGAAGATTTTTAGTAATTGAAATGTCCCTTGTCCGCCTTAAAGGCGCCGTGCAGGGTAATCCCAGTGGGTTTACCCTTCACTGCTTCTGAACCAGCACGATTTGATATCAGGGTTTTCTACCTTAGGGAAGTCTGTTTCACCAGGAGAGTCTCCCCTACCCTTTGAGGAGCCTTCTTCCTCCAGTTTCGTCTTCTGTTCTTCGAAGTCGCCGGTGAAGTCCTCTTCTCTGAGTACTTCTTCGCCTGACCCCTTCCCTTTGACCTGTCCGGTAACGGAGGCCCTACCAGTAGCTAGGTTACCGACGGCATAGCTCTGAGGGTCACCAGGGTACTCCAGCTCCACCACCAGCTACAAGGTCATGTACTCCCAAGGAGTTCATGTCATTACCACTATTTATAACCACATGAATATTCAAATTCATATAAATGTGTAACTACGCAAATCTGATTGTGTTGAATTAATCCCTGATTCTGTTGAATGAATGAATTTCTAGCCTGTAGTTTACTAGTTTGTATAAAAAAGTGTTGAATTGGTTTGTATTACTTAGTGACATTAATGTTTCCTTTCTCTTTCAGGACTACTGGTCATTCTCTCGCTCTTGTTCTTCACGCCATATTTTCAATTCATTCCGAAGACATCTCTTGCTGCAATTATCATTGCTGCAGTCATATTCATGGTGGAAGTTCACGTCGTGGTTCCCATGTGGAAAACAAAAAGTTAGTTCAAAGTTCCTTTATTTTCAGTTAACAAATTATCTAGTGTATCGGCACAAAAAATCATGGGAAGTGTGCATTATAAAACTTGGAAAGACATATGTGAAAGCAGTTATTTATTTACAGCAGATAGGTATTTTACAAATTTAATTATATGATAATTATCTTCAACTTATTTTAATTTACATCTGAGTAAAACCTTTTCGCTTGGTGATAACCAAGCTCAAATGCATATTGGCCCGAACATTTATGAAGCATATTTCTGACAAAATCGCTTGATACAATCAATCACAGATAACTTTGTCAATGCGCTTCACTAATCGCTGAAATATCTCTTTCAGAGAGTGATTTACTCCCAGGAGTGGGTACGTTCATTGCCTGCTTGGTGCTACCTTTAGAAATGGGTATTTTGGTGGGCATTGGCATCAACATCTTGTTTATTCTGTACCATGCTGCGCGACCTAAAATCGCCATGGAGAACCTTACAGTAAGTCATCAAATATCTGTACAATTGTAATATTCTAGAGAAGGACCTGGACAACCATTCTTGGTATGGCAAAAGTCAGTAAAAATGCCAAAAACAGCATACTATTTAAAATGTCTTATAACCTGTAAACTAAAATAACCACACTCAAGCCCATGAATAAATATTGGTTTCATAAGGGGAAATTTTCCTAAGCCTGGAATATTGCGTAGTGATGCCATTTGACGTTATAGGACATCACGGATTGATGTCTTTAATGTTTCCTCAAGTACATAATCATGAGATATTTTATTTTTTATTTATTTGTTTCCGATACAATTACCCATTACATAAATAAATTCATAACATGTAAATAAAAATATTTAATTAGTAGTGCTACAGAATGCCACAGACGTTTTCGTGTATGTTTGATTTCTTTTCTTTTTTGGTTTGAGCTGGCTTTTCCGTTTTGTCCCATCTCTTTCCTAGCTGTCACCTATCGCATCACGACATTTTTAACACATTTTCTTGGTTTTTTGGTTTCCTAATTATAGACCAGAAATTTAACTTAAGAATATTACAGGAAAGTAAAATCTCGTCGTTTATGAATATTTTCGTTGAAAAGTTTTCAACCGTTTTTACTTTCCCGTAAACATACGTATATACAGAGTAATATACGTAGTATAGGAAAAGTTATGAAATTCTGCGCGAAAAAAGGCAGATTTTCGGCAGCAGCATTCCTGGCAAAAACATTCCTGGTCACTGATAAAGAAAAAATTGATAAATCCAGTTGCTAAATTAAGGAAAAAAATCTTTAACATGCAGTGAAACCAGAATCCTCGCCCTTAATATCGAAAAACCAATTGACGACAAAACGTCCGTCCGTTTGTGAACTCCACTAACGGCTAAATCTTACGTAGGATTTATTTCAAATTGAAGAAACACCTATCCATCTGGCTCGAGTCGAAGCTTTGAGATTTTGAAAAACATTCTTTAAAATTTGAGGGTACTTTATATGAAGCCTTTCGGACATTTTCAAAATTTTCTCAAAAACGGCTCCAAATTTTTTCTTTATTTATCTTGTAGGAATATAGTAAAATACACTTATAAATGCGACAAAGGTCATATTTTCACGATTCACTCTAAATTTTAGAAAATTGCTAGTTTGAATTTTTTTCGATTTCCTATTTTGACGACTTCCTACGTTTTCCAACTACAGAATTGAAGATAGAGATTTTTCTTTCAAATAAAATTGGTTCTCCATAGTCAGTTCTTTCATGAGGGTTATGTACATTTTTTTGAAAATTTTAGTAGTTTTCACACAATATTGCGTGCAACATGTGCAATTTTAACAAATAACAAAAGGGGCTCCAAATTAATTCTTTAAACTTTTAGTACATATTGGGCTAAATGTACTATATGAGATGACGTAAACATAATTTTGTCTTTTGTTCTTTTGTTCTTTTGTTTTTTCAAAAACTGTGGATAATATTTACAGTTACATAAATTATTGTATTTAAGAGTACATGTGCTTGAACTAATGACATAAATTTTATCGAATCCCATACTATTTTCTGTAAAAACTAGCTCAAAATTTTGCTCAAACGTCATTTTCTCAAGAATGGCTCCAAATTGTTTCTTCTAACTTTTAAGATAACATAAAAGCCATTTGATGTGTTCTTTTGTTCTTTTTTTCAAAAAAATACACAAATGTAATTTTTTAAGGATCTCTTACGACGTTGAATTTATTTGAATTGGCCTTATTTTACGTGGCGAGACTCGGGCCATCAGGCCCGCTCTTCCGTCTGACCACGCAAATTTCGCTACGCTCCTTTCATATAGCAGAGAAAGAAGGTATTTCTTGGGCGAGAAACAAGCGATTTGAATTTAGCTCAGAGGCGTCATTTAGGCTTG
This sequence comes from Gryllus bimaculatus, assembly GCA_017312745.1. Taxonomy (NCBI): domain Eukaryota; kingdom Metazoa; phylum Arthropoda; class Insecta; order Orthoptera; family Gryllidae; genus Gryllus; species Gryllus bimaculatus. The sequence continues at coordinate 19,442,850 of BOPP01000009.1, read as the reverse complement.
AGAATCTTTTACATGCAAGTAAATCTACGAACATGGGACAGCCGGCTTTACTTCCCCTCTGAAGGAAGGCGTACGAAGGATTTTTTCGCCCTTAAAAATCCACGGCTTCGATCGGGTTTGAACCCGCCAACTTGGGTACAACAGTCCAGTACGCTAACCGTTACACCACCGCCGCCGCTACACCACCGCCGCCGTACGTTAATATGCACATTTCCAGCAATTGGTAAACAATATTGTATTTGTGAGTTAAAACGACTTCAAATGAAGTTTTTCGAAAACTCAAAAATATTCTATGAAAATAACTTTACGAATTTACAGTAGCGCTTAAACGCTATTTTCTTGAAAATGGTGCCAAATTTTTAAAAGAAAATTGCCATTTAAGATGAGGTTTTACTATTCTTTAATAATCTTGAGAGTAATATTTCAGGTCTAGTATTAAGAAAACGGAAAATTAAGAACATTCCAAAAAATGTACTTCAGGAGGCCATAGATGGTAGCTGGCAAGAGTATGTGGCACGCTAATACGGGAAAGTGTGTGCCATTCCATAGCACCACTAGTTTAATTTTGCGTATATTTTACCCAATATTACGCAAAAACTGCTAAAATTTTCAAGAAATTATGCATGACCTTAATGAATGAACTAATTACGGGGAACAAATTTTATTTGAAGAAATACCATATTTCTTAAAGTTTGTAGCTGTAGGAAGACGCAAAAAAATTTCAAACTTTTGGAGTAAATAAAACTGTACAGTTAACAGTCGTAAATGAACCTGTGCCATTTTCATAAGTGTATTTTTCTGTATTATTTCAAAAACCGTAAAGGAAAAAAATTGGAGATATTTTTGTGCAATTTTTAAAAATGTCTAAAAGATTTAATATAAATTACCCCCCGAAATTAATGAATGTTTTCAAAATCATAATAATTAAAGGATTCATGAATGGGTTAGTGAATAATGGATGGGAAATGTATCAAAAATAACTAAGAGACACTGTGAATAATAAAAGGCATTTTTTATTTATTAATTCCTGTTCGGCATTGCTACCTTTCAGGGGCAAGATAAGGCTTGAAAAGCTGATCGAAAGCGTACACTACATGTCCCAAGATTTCAAGAAACTACTGGTGTTACAGATTTGCACAGATTTTCTCGTGGGAAACCAATACCTTCAATTCTCGGGACCTTTATTTACAATTCAAAATGATTATCGTAAAATATAGAGTCGTCATTCAGTGTGAGCCGATATCATTTTTCTTACATTTGTCAACTACTTACTTTTTAGCACATTCTCTTCAGGAAATTTAAACATAACGTAGGTAGGAGACATATTGCAATATTTTCGTTATAAACCAATTGAACCATGAATCAATTTCAGTAATAAAACGATTCCCATGTACGTAAAATACAGTCACTAAGTAAGTGTTTATAACACACTATATTTTTCTAACAATGTTCCACACAGCAGTCACTTCTTTAAATAACATTTTCTCCAAAACTTGATAATGCCATGTTCTTCCTAATCAAAATAAACACAATTGTTAATAACAAATTCTTGTCATGGTAACCAAGTATACGTTTTGAAAATTCATTAGCAAGCGAATACAAAGGAACACATTTGCGGTAATACTTACAAAAAATTAACAAAATTTTATTCAACAATATATTTAGAAAACTTTCTAATTGTCGCGATTGTCTACTGTTTGTTTTTGTGCAATAGATACTTTTTATTCTGTGAGTAAAAAATATCTACATTTTGATGCATTTTTTTCGGTTTTTTGTGCACTAAATATCTTGGTCGAAATCCAGCTCTTGGAATATCGGGGAGAAATAAACTTTTATCAGAAAGTTTTTAAGAACGTTTTGTTAGAATGTTTCCAAAAATTCGCCTCTTTTAATTCCTCTTGGTTTCAGAAACGTATGGATATGGTCCGTGGGCCTCTTAATATGTCTTTTAATACGTTTGGACAAGCGGAATTTCACATCGTTTGTGTCAACTTGTAGCAGTACGATTGTATTACACACTCGTCTTGCTTTTTTGCAGACTGCGGGTGGAACGGAATACCTACAATTAACGCCTGATCGCCTCCTCATCTTTCCATCCGTGGACTATGTGAGGAATTTGGTGACGAAGTACAGTCTGAAGCACAATTTCCCTGTCGTCATCGACTGCTCGCATGTCTACAACGCAGATTTCACTGCAGCTAAGGTAATATGGCTTCAGCTTCTGTATTTCTATGACTGCTTGCGTGGTTATTCAACATTGATACGGAGAAAATAGCATACTTCTACAACGCAGAAAACAGTTTCACATTTGTAATTAGAATGCCTCATACGTTGGAAGTAGTAAAAGTATAAACCTTTGTCTCGCGTTTCCAATTCTATGGTTTAAGAACTTACATATTATATTTAATATGTCATTTTATGTAAAAATGTATGTCAAAATTATAACTAAGCCCCATTTTTTTCTGAAGAAAACGTTAAAATAAAATGTAAAATTCATGTTCATGGGAACATAGTTTTTAGAATGCGTAAAAGAAAGAATTAATGAAATCAAAAAGTAATTGATCAAAGTTCACGCAGCTTTCTCACGCACGGAGGTGGTTTAAAACTATATTATAACTAAGTATTTGCAGCTAATAGAATGGTTGAGAAAATCTATTAAGACAACTCTGTTTATTCCATTTCAGAGAATAATTTAAGGAATACATGTAATTGATATTTTTGTGTTGATTCTAGCATGGGTTGGGTTTCTGCACTGCATGCATTAGGATAGTGATGGTATTTGCATAAGGTTTAGCTTTAGGTGAAATTATGTAGTTGTTTGTAACTTTTTATGGTTTATTTGTTATTGTCTTTAAATATTGAGATCAATTAAATATTAAGACCCACTCAGATATAGCAGCTGGGCGACAGAATAAATGCTCGAAATGTGCTTTGTGATTTCAGGAGGCAGGGTCTTTAGGTTGTGAGAAAGTTTTCCCAAGACACAGAAATAGGTGAAAATCAGGGTATTCACCATATATTCGTAAACAGTCAAATCACTTTTCAAAGCGCTGAAGAGAACAAAAATAATCACACAGCACACACAAAATCATGTGAAAATGAAATTATTTCTTGAATACACTTTCAAATCAATAACATACTACTCTTAATAACTTTGAAAAATTCAAAGCTTTCTAAATTTACAACATTCTCTGCAACATGTGCACGATAATTACTCAATGCTAGGCCAGTAAGTGTTTGCAAATTATTAACTAACTTTATTTGGTCAAAACATGAATAAAAAATAAAATTATTTCCCAATCTCCAATGAATTTCACTGTGTTTATCGTAACGCTCAACAATTTAACATAATTACTGACTATAGTGCTCAAAATATTTACAAGCAACTCACACACGAATGAAAAATATTACAAAGCCTTTTTGGGGGGGAGGTTCTCCTTTGCAATACTGACTGTCACAAATTCTAATTTATTCAATTCCCGTTACAAATATTCTCGTTACCTTGTTTGGCTGCGGCGCTATGCCGACCTCCGGCCGTCCCGTCGTCGCCGCCGCTCCCATCCTTCGCCCAACTCCGGCCGCAGCGTTGCTTCGCTCCCTCGCAGACCAGTGTCCGCGATGTCACCCGTCTTCTCTCTTCTGCCACCAGATCCACGTCCATATATAATATATATATATACTTATATATATACTTATAATATATATATTATATATATATATATATAAATTGTAACTTTTATAGCTCAGTCTGGTCGCTGGTTCATTCCTATAATGAATGGATGGAAGAGAAGGGAGATTATCCATTAAATCATTTCGTTAATTGGCCAAAAATTAATTTATTCCTGACATTAGCTGCCAGGGACGTTACACGTCGCAAAGACAGCGACAAAGATTGCCTACCAACTTTACGCAATGCGCTCATGATCCTAATAGCTATGAAGAAACATCTTAACACTATCATTGGGGTTTTGTCTACAATAATTAAAAAAAAGTACGTGAGCGCGGTAACGATAAACTTTCACCGGAATACCCTGCGAAGGAATCCCGTGACGTAATCAGGGGAGAGAGTTCATCTTCGGTTAAATACCGGATTATCACGGCTGGTTGTCGGCGCCTCCGCAGATCGGCTGTCCTCGTCTCGTAATTCACTTTCGCTTTGGCGAGGGCTGGCGACGTGGTGCGGCGACGGCAGGGCGGTGGTCAGGTCACCGACTCCCCATTCGGTGTTTCTCAGCATGGCTCGGAGTCGTCAAAGGCGGGAGTCAGCTCGAAGACACACGGGCGCCGGGCAGGCGTAGTGCGGGCTTGAATGGGCCCGAGACGGCACTGTGCGGCGAACGCAAATTGACGCATAGTCTGCGCGGGTCTTTGGTTCGGTTAAAAACCGCACTCGGTGGCAAAGTTCAGCCCTAAGAGCCGAAATTAATAATGTTCCTCACTCCAACGAGTCTTATCTAAGAGCCACGTATTTTCTTCTACAATTTCTCCCTAATAATGTTTTTCTCTACTCAGCTCCCGGCCGAGCTCCCGGCCGGCTCCCTCCGTTTCCCCCTCCCGAAAACGTTTCAAGACCCATAGTTTTGTCCCTTCCCTCACGGGGAGATGTCTCATTGGACGAAACTATTTGCGTCGCAATTTTTGTCACACAATCGGGACGCACATTTCTTTGAATTTTCCAGGGCGATCTCTCTCTCTCTTTCTAATTCTAGAAGCATCTCTTGCGGCTGCCCGAACATGTGTTCAGGCGGCTTTGTTTTCGAAAACATAATTCTTCGGCGCTGTGAGCGGCAGCCGGCGACGGGCGAGCTATATACGATACCTCTGGGATTTCCGGAAGTGTTGTAGGGAGATTCCTTGCGCGGGCGAGTGACATATGACCGGCAGGCGGGTGTCCCCGGGCCAAGACGAGGGCGGTCATTGTTTCGCTAAGTGCGCGGGGGATCCCCGAAGGGGAGAGGGTGGGGAAAGGTCTTCCCTGCGGATCGCCAGCCGGCCGAAGAAGTGTGATGGGCGAGCGCCGGTGGGCGGCTTGTCGTAAATAAGTCTGCTGCGAACGGCACCCTGATTTGGGCGTGGACTCAACGTCTGGAGCCGCGGACTATGGCAGCTGAAGACGTTGCGGGGGCGCGGGAGGTGCGTTGAAAAGAACCCGCTTGTGACAGCCGTCTTGAGACCTTCTTTCTTCAGCGTGGAAAAAATATCTTAAAATTTAAATTTAAATATGGATAAAAATTTTGGTGACTCCACAAATAATATATACGTATATATATATATATATATATATATATATATATATGTATATTAATTATTCTTTGAGACTGAATGAGGCCAAAAGATATTTGTCTTCTTTCTGGTTTTACTTTATAGTTACATATTTGGTTTATTGACTATTTACCTCTACTAGTTCATTCCCGCAGAATTCTGCAGTCCAACTGGAACGGGTTTATTTTCTTTAACTAGTCTAGTGACTAATAATTGAAGGGTACCGTTGTTTTAAATCTTGTAGTATATCCAGTTAGGTAAAGGTGTGGCTTATGTTTAAAAAATGGTTTTCCAGGTCTATGAAGTGTGAAAACTTCTCTGCGTGCTAATTAGGTACTTCACTAGTTTTCTGGTCTTTGATAGAGTTGGCACTAATTTTAACTTTCTGATTTCTTAAGTATGCAATGAAATTTATAGACACTTTTGATTTTAGTTCTTTGATGAAATTATATTAGGAACTAGCAGAACCCGGTAGACGTTGTCCGCCCTCCATCTCTTTCTTTCTTCTTCCCTCTCCCTTTCTCTCTCAACGTCCCCGTCCCTCTGTCTCCGACTTTCCATCTCTCTCCATTTCTTTACCCGTCTGTCTCTCCCTCTCCGTCTCTTTTTCTCTCTTTGTCTCTGTTTCTCTCTGCGTCTGTTTCCCTCTGGTTGTTTCTCTCTGTGAATCTGTCTCTCCCGGGCGAAATTTCACAATCGCAGGAGCAGAATATGCAATGTAGACTCTCTTAATACTCTCACTTCAGGATGCAACGGATTGCGTAGAGCGCCCTGTTCAGGGACGCCTGAGTCAGCATAAAATCGTGATCCCATCGTACCCATCATTCCCATCGTACTGTGCCTGTATTCTTTCCACAAGTCCAGCAATATGTTGACAAAGTTTTATCGTAATCGGAAGTATGGTACGATGGCGTAGTAAGTACAAACCAAAAACAAACACACATTGTTTTTATATATTAGATGTTGGCTACGAAGATGGTAGGAATTTAATTTGTGTGGTTGGTTCGTTTACTACTCTTTTCCTTTAGATAGTTAAATATGTTATCTTCGAGGCTTAGGTTTACTTCACTCAAAGAACCGACTCTTTTGCACTCCAACGTTATAAATTTAAATTTATTGTATCTGGATGTTCACTGTCACTTACAGAACCCGTACTTTTTTGATGATCACCGTTATTTTTTTATATTGGATGGCCGTGTCCTCTACGGTTGATAGTTGAAGGTCACTCCATTGCCGAAGTCGCTGCTTTGCTGCTTCATGGCTGCCTGATGTTAGATGACCATTGGTTCTTCGCTAAAAGTAGATTGTTGGTTTACGAACACTTCACCATTAGCTGAAACGTCGCTATCATTATTGTTGACCACGTACAGGGCATGGCTAATTGCTTGGCACGTTCCTCAGAATATGTCATTAGACGTATACAATTGAATGTCGACTAGTTGATTACTGTCTCACTTCAACTTAAATAAGGTTTACACGAGGAGAACTGAGCTTCTCTGAGACGAACCTCACTGCTCGGTTGTTCGCAGCATGCTGAAGACCTGCGTGCCCAGTCTTAAGAGGAAGGCAAAATACCTAGGTTTTTTCTGTAATAGAAAAATTCTAAAGTGTTTCAATATTTTTATCAAAGAGTTTTATATTTATATTGTTTGATACAAGGGTAAAGTTTACCGATCCGGATGATCAAAATCGTTAAGGCAGACGTGCCATAGTGATTTCAGACTGAAGGATCTCGGGTTCAAGTCCCGTCTCGGGCATGGTTGTATTTATGTTCGTCCTTTCACCATCCATCATCACCATATCATGTCATCTGCACAGTGACCATAACGTTAAATCTAATAGTGGTCACTAATGATCTAGATGTTGATGCGATCTTAAATAAAAAAGGGGAAATTTTGTTTTATTTTAATTGAAAATCAATTATAATTATTTCGAAGAATCTGTGAATTCATGGATAAGCAGAGTAAACACTTATTTATCGTTCCCAACTAATAGATGAACAAACTAATTTTTTAAACAAACTTTTATAACACTTCATAAATGTTCAAAATATTGTAACATTGATTTTTAAAACTGAAAATATTATAGTTTATTTTCGTATTCGTATTTATTACCTACTATTTGAACTTTTCTATGTTAAGGGATCTCAAAGTTTGATCATACTAAGGCTACTTAAGATATAGTTTAGCTATTCTAAATGAAATTAGTTGAACTACAACAGCACGTACTTTCTCACGATATTGTTAATGGCTATGTATTATTGTAATATGACAATTTCTGTCTTACACTTTAGCAATTATTTGAAAAATTCTTGCGTTCTTGCAAAGCGTGAAATACATATGCTTTTTAAATACAAATGCTTAAACGAAAACAGATTTCTGCCATTGAATTCAGTGTGTTCACGTTCTACATAAACGTACCAACGATCCACGATGCTTATTTTATTTATTATTAGTTTGTATTGACGCGAAAGAAAAGGCACCAGTCACTATTGAATGCCAAGCTAATTTTCTTGTCAATCTAACGTACATATACCGGAAATGTATTGACAGACCTGAGGATGGTTCTTACAATGTTATAGTAATCTTATACCAACACACTTGAAAGGCAGAAATCAAGTAGTAAAATTTAAAAAAGTCATTATAGCCTTCTGTTATCAGTGCGACATTACAAAAAAGGTTACAAGCAACAATGACTGCTAATTTGTATGGGATACGCATTTCGCCAATTGGCTTTTTGACACCGCTAGCAAGAAAATTAAAATGCATAGAAAAATATATTTATACATTCTTTAAAATTATTTGGTTTTTATATGCATTACTTTTCATTCCCACATCTTATTAAGGAAAGCGAAATCGTCTATTCGTTTTCACATTTAACTTAATTACAGGACGTAATTTATAATAGGTTTTAAATAATTACTAAAATATTAATTTTAAAACTTACTGCAAAAGCTCGAAAGGTAAACGAACCAACAAATATAAAATAAAATACAAATTCTAACTTATGAACCATCCAAACTGCTTCAAAACACTGCTGAGATTACGTTTACGAAGCGCAGAAAGTAAGGGGCGGGCATCTATGTTCGATGACAAATTATTCCAAAAATACTCATACATATTTTCGTAAATTTCAATATGACCTTATTTGAAGATCTGTTTTTGATGAACACATTTCATTAACAAAAGAAATTGTATCTTCTTAATTGTAGTTGTAGGAAGACACGAAAACATATATTTTTTAAATTTTCGATAAATCAGGGTTTTAACCAAGATGCGATCTGCACCATTTTCTTAAACGTCCTTCAGACTATCGAACAACAAAATTTCATCAAAATCAATTCCGCCATTTTTTGAAAATTTTGAAAATGTCCCAGTGGTTTACTGTAAAGTACCCCCAAAATTAGAACACCGGTTTCAAATTAAAGGGGGCTGCGACAGATCGACCGGGGAATATTATTTTTGGAGAAAAGCGGCTGTAACCGCTAGCGTTGTTCACAGGCGGACGGATAGAAAGACGTTTTGCCGTCAATCCACTCTTTGCTCTCCCACAAAATTCTGGATGTACCACGTGTAAAAGAATTTTCTTCTAAATTTTGCAACATTAATTTATTCGGATTTTCGTTACCTAGGCAGTGTAATATTTTTCGGAAGTTTTTTATTGAAATGTTTAGTGGTGGGGGGCTGAGCATTATTATTAAGAATGTTGATTGTGTTAATTATCATATTGTTTAAGAAGGCTACAGCTTGTTCTATTTCTACGGGAGTTTTTAATATTTTAAAGTGGGGTGATTGTTTTTGAATTATGTTCTTAAATTTTTTCCAGTGGATGTTTTGTATGTTAAGTGTGAGAGTTGGAGTGTGAGGGGGCGTAATTTGTTGAGTTGAGATGATGGTTGGCAGGTGATCCGAGTCTAGTTCAAAGAAAGGAGCTGAGTGAAAAGTGGTTTGAGTGTTAGAAATTGCAATATCTAAAATGTCTGGGTGTTTATTGTGATCTGTGGGGTAGTGACTGGGTTCTGCTTGAATAATTAACTGAAGTTTGAGGTCCGTAATTATTTTGATGAGTTGGTGTCCTGCAGTGTTGGTATTTCTACATCCCCATATAGTGTTTTTAGTATAAAGATTCACAATCAGAATAGTGGGCGAATTCATCTGGAATAGCGCTGAAATATTAGAGTCAGAAATTTTTGTTTTCGGAGGCTTGAATGCCGCTATTAGGGTTATTAATCTATTGTTTAGAGGGAATTTAATGGCTATAGTTTCGAGACCGAGAGTGTGTGGAAGGTTGATTTTAATAAATGGTATGGATTTTTCTATTAGTATTAGTACACCACCTCCGTTTGCATTTGATCTGTCGGTTCTGACTACATTATAGCCTGATATGTTAAATGTAACATCTGATTTTAAATGCTTTTCCGTTATGCAAGCTAGATTTATTTTGTTATTTAAAAAATATGTTAGTTCTAATTTTTTATTGTTGATGCCATTCGCGTTCCAGTTGAGCAGATTTAAATTATTTTTATGGTACTGTTGCATTATTGTTGTTAAAATAGGCTGAGAGAGATGCTTGTAAATTGCTGACTATTGTTGGAATGAGACAGGCGTTTCGTGTGCGTAGGTCATCGAGTGCTTGACGCAAGACTTCGCACTGAGGCGGCAGCCGCTGTTCTTCTTCCGGTTGAAGCCCAGCATCGTCAACGTGTTCAAAGGCCTCCAACCGCGCGATTTCACCGTTTTCTACACTGAATCTGAGCTCGACGACCTCATCAAAGGTAAGGACTAGCATTTGTCTTAGTATTTTTAATTTAAAAGTTCCAAATATTAAAGTAAATTTCAACAATTATTACTGGGGAAGCCTAAGTTTACTAAGATCTAATTACCTACCGGTATTTTACTCTCTCCTTTACATATTTCTGGTCGGATTGTGTATAATGCAATAATCTGTACTTAAGGAAAATGAGAGCAACAACCTTGAAGAGATTATAAAAAAGCATAGATGGATTCAGTAGCACCAAAGCATTTTGTTTTACAAATAACTGCTGTATTATTATTATTAAAATGTAAATATTAAAAAACATTTAATTTGTGAAATAGGAAAGTAGAGATACATTAAACGCAACTTATTTTAAATTTTAATGAATCATGAATTGTGAAAATTCTTGTCTCTTTTATGCAAGACAAATAAATGTAGATTCTCATTGTTACACAACAAAAACATATCAATTTGCTCGTAAAATGCCATTTCCTGTAAATATGTGTTAATCTGTTTTGTCTTGTTAAACTCCACTTTGATTGAACATGTGCGTTTATACATTCACAATACTCTTGTTTCACATACTTTGGTTTTGAATAATATAATTTGTCAGGGAACGCAGACCCCATTTAACGCAACAGTGATAAACAAAGTAGAGGTAGAACTTTTTAGGCCATTGCTTTAGGTTACTAGACCACCTTGCACATCACAAGGACACAGTTCTTTCATATTTCTTGTCAACTTTCTATTTAATACTTCATAGTTTAGATAGATAACAAAACTCATATTTCTAAAGTAATCAATGTCATTTATAAAACAAAAGGTGTAACATGTAACACTTTGTCAAGCAATGACCTACTGCAGATTGGTTATGCAATATTGTCTTACCTTGAGCTTATTATTGATGTGACTGGACCCTGAGCTGTTATCTTGTTACAGCTCATGAGAAGAAAATTGCAAAGGAAGAATTGGAATTGGGAGTCAGCACACTGTGTAAGGAATCTATGGCAGTTGTCAGTCATATTGTCGCCTCAGGATGATGCAACATCAACTCATTCATTGAATGCAGATATTGAAAACTAGAAAAAATTGAAGAATAGCAGTATGCATTTTCATGTTTATTCCTAGAAATATGCTAGTGGAGCTTTGTAAAAATCTACTATGTGAAGGCAAACGCTCTTGTTTTACCTTGGACCAACAAAGAACTGAAAGTGAGTAGAGAAGCTGTGGTAGCTAAGTAGTCTTTTAGAATAAGCAATGGATTCATGAAAGATGAATCACATTTTTTCACTTTTTGTACCCTGTCAATGGAGGAAATGTTTTAAAATTCACATTGAAGTAATTCAGTTTTAATGAAATATTATTATTCAAAGAATGCTTAGACTTACTTAATGACAAAAGCAATACTACCTAAGGTCTTTTTGTGGTAGTTCATTGTACTAGTGCTACAAAAGCAATATAGACTTCATACAGCACTGCAGTATTTATTTCATGCAACTGTATAGCATACATCACAAAAAATATATACATCACTCATTTCTCATTATTTATAAAACACATACATCACTAATTTTGTTCGTAAGACATATGTGTTAATAAAAAGTTATTTGATATCAGTTAGAAGTTTGACATATAAAAACATACAATTTGCAAACAATTTGTTTTGAAGATTGCAACATGAAAAAATTTCATCATTTCTTAACAGTCTCCAGTATAAAAGTGGTGAGCAGCTTTACAAGTAAAATATTTATTGTTAATTGCACTAAGTAATGTACATACATACATTTACAGGAGTTTGTACATAATTTTTCTCTATTAGTACAGTGTATAGGAATGTGCAATTAATTCATGACTCAGAATACTGGTAGGTACGTTTTCTCACTTTGTGTCAGTACAACGATGTGTGATAATAAAGAAGTAAGAACTAGTAAGTCTGGTACAAATAAAGCAGAAATCAATACTTGAAGAACAGGATCATCTTCTTTTCTATTATTTGTTCCCTGCATTCAATTTATTTTGTACCAGCATATTGAGATGTCTCTTTTATTAACTACAGGCTGTCTGGAGGAACTCTCTTCACCACAGTTAACCTTTCTTTGGACAATCACAAAATGTACATAGGAGAATAAATACACATCAGTTTTCCTACTTCACTTTTCAATACACTATCTATATTAATTCATCACAGATGTTCTAATAGGAGCTTGGCTCCAGACACAAGCAACAAATCCAAGACTGCATTATACAGTTCCTTTGGAAAATGCAAATTCTTCACAGAAGATGGAGCACAAGTCTTCAAGAACACTAGTCTTCTTTTTTTTCTTCTTCTTCCAATTCAATGTCTACCATTTGTTTCCCGTAAACGAGTGTTCTTATTCGTGTAGTCTGGGAACAACAAGCACAAGAGTTGTTCAATTTATGTTGAATATTCTTCTGACACATGCAACTATTCAAGTTACAGTGCAATGAAGAGTGTACAGGTGCCAAAATAAAAATGTAGTAATATGAGAGCAATTTTACAAAGGATGGAATTAAAAAGAAATTAAGATTACACATTGAAATGATTCTGAGGGTCAATAAGGTAAAGGCAGATTACATCAGGTTACGGTTTCCTTAGCCAACTCTTTATGGAACAATATTCTTAGTAGCTTTACCTTTAAGAAGGTCACTCAGCTCTGTCTCATTGTGGCAATACTTGAACTCCTTGGGCTGTACACCCTTGAAGATTTCTACAATGCTAGGTTTGAGATTATAAAAGAGAATGGGCTGGTTTCTCGTCACAAAGTCTTCAATAAGAGACTTTACACCCTGGGGAAAGCAAACAAAACATAAACTTCATTTATCTGAGATCATAATTTGGAGAAAACAATAATTAAAATTTTCTAGGAGAAATATTTTAATGTTACTTCTTCAAAAAAAGGAAAATTTTCTGTTGTTTTATTTTGATCACTATTTTAAAAACATTTCTGTCAACAATACAATATTGTAAATCACAACTTTTATTTACAATAATTTCAAGTATCTTTGTTATTATTCTACTTAAAAAGGTATCAAAATTGAATTGTAACATTCAATACATACCTTTGCTGCAGTGAAATCAGCACCTTGTATATGTCTACTGTCTATAACTACAGGTATAGAACTTGATCCCTGTTTGACACCAGCTTTTGATACTTGATTCCGCACATACTCCACTGATGGGAATACAAGACTTCGGTCAGGAGTGATTAAAAGGTATTCACATCCTGTGGTAGTCTGAAGTACATAAAAGTAATGATTATAAAGATGGACGAAAAAAGTTACATATTCTCAGAACATTATTTGACCAAATGAGACATCCTATTTCATCAAATAAGTTGTTCATCTTCTATATTTTAACAACTTCATTTAGCAGAAAGCAAAATCCTCTCATAAGATGTTCAAGTCTAATAAAAATGAAAGAAAGCAGAAACATAATATAGTATATGTCATGCAAACTATACAAAGGTTACACCTGATGAAGGGGAAAACGGAGTTCCCATTTTTCCAAGAAAAATGTATCAATAAATGACATTAAATAATAATAGTGTTTACTTTATAAAGTAACCATAACAGACTACTGATGGCAAAAAAAAAGGATGTAACATTACTAAATGTATGTAATGGTAAAGTTAACTAACTTTAAAAACAGAAAGTAAAGTCCTTAAGAATGGACTTTAGGAATAATAATCAACTATAAATTTCACATCTAGACTCTTGGGTCTCTTTGTCTTCTCAAAGTACAACAATAATAAAATATGTTAGCAAATATTTCAAATGTAACAATTTTAGAAAGAAGACTTAATTCCTTTTAGAAAGTTCCTACACTTAATTCCAGTAATATTAATAATAAATCAAAATCATTGAACATTTCAATACATGTAATACATGTATCATAAAGGAAATATATTAGTCTTATAAGCAAGATACAATATTTTCTCTATGCTTTAACCCTTCCAAGCCAATAATAAATAAAAATAAGGAATGTTTAATAACATTAGTTACAGCAAGATTTGAAAACCTCATCATTTCTAAGAAAAGTGCAGTATATCATAAAATGGAAAATTACTGTTTGGTAAAAATATTTTCTATCTTGCAAACTCTGTAACTTCAAACAATATTTTATTACATTGTTTCTATGCTAAATTGACTAGGTTAACCAAACAAATCTACAGCTAATAAAATTGAGTATATATGGTTTTAAATAGTAACAAAAGTTGTATCAAAACATTACACACCAAAAATAAAGTTTCTCAATTTTAATATTTCTATGCCAATTTGTAGAGAATTCTACATCAGCAGACAATTACTAACACAAGATATAGCCCCTAAACATTATTTTGAATGAATATTTCTGAGAATTAGAGCACAAAGAATAATGATATGAACTTACCGTGACCTTCTCTACTTTGACAGATGGTCGTGCTGATGCGTACAAAAGAAACACAACATTTATGCCAATGCCAATCACAATTCCCAACTCCAGTCGAATGAACAGACATGATAAGAAGGTAGCAAATGCAGGAATCAGATCAAGTTCTGAAACAAGCAGGGAGAGAAGGTTATATATTTATTCAATGTGTTGTTGTTTATCAGATTAAATCCTTTTATCGACAATTCAATTACTTTTATAAATACAAATTTGCTTTTACTTTATATTAATTTTTAATGCAAATACACTTACAGTCTTTTGTGTTAACAAATACAAAGTGGGTTCATTTTGAGAAGGTTATTTTCTTATTACCAATTGAGCTTTCAGGATACTTTTACAATGTACAGCCTTAAAAAGTTGGAATTAATACCAAAAGTAAGGCCTAAGATAGTCTCCTAGACACACATACACATGCACACACACAAAATTAAACTTCAATATCTTGAATATTGAGATAAATTAAAGCTCCTTATTTGATTGAAAGATAAAAATAATTGACAGTCTTATCTGAGAAGAAACTTACAAACTTGTATTTCGCACTGGCAAATGAAACAAGAGTTAAAAAGATGATTGTGTAGTAAAAAGAGATTTTAAAAGATGATTGTGTAGTATCACAGGTACTCTACGAAAATATTACACAAAATAATAACAAATGTTGATTATTTAACAAAATCTATGATGGTCCCCTCCTAATTAATTGGCTGGATCCGCCCCTGATGCGAGTTCTATTTAATATCTATATGTTGGTGTGAGAGTGTGCATTAGTTACAGCTAAACTTCAATTTTAGCTCCAAAAATAACCTTTTAACATTACTTTAGACCCTGGGCACAAAACAACTGGTATATTTTCTATAGTACTTTTCATTCTTGAGCATTTAAATCTACTCCTAAAGACTTAAGGCCATTTTTTTGGTCATGAATAAACTGACAAGACACCTTTTTGAAAATGAAACAAGTATACTACTGAATTCTCCTCAAAAAAATACCCACATTCAGGCCTGGCGAATAATGTGGGTATGATGGGTAGCTATACCCACACGAAAAATTCAAAGTGAGTAAAATATCCACTCGGAATTTGGGATGAAAGAAATATTCCCAAATTCCAAAAATTAAGGAAGTTTCTAGATATTGTGTTGACTCAAAACGTACATGCGATCAACTACGTTGTGAGATGGACTCAACTGCGATAGCGACATGACCGACAAAATCGATTTGCAAAAGTTGTTAAATGAATTTAAATAAACATAAGCGTAGCGCTGGTTTTGCGTTGCAAAGATGAACTGCAGAAGTTACATAAAGTAGATGTAGGATCAACTTGCACTCACTTTTCGTCCGCCACATGGGCTTGACGACGTGGAACTCCACCATGAAGACGACTGCGGCGATGATGACCGCCGCCAGCGATGCCTTGGGGATGAAGTAGAAGTAGGGCGTAAAGAAGTGCAGCGACAGCAGCACGATGATGCCCGTGTAGACGCCGCTGCCAGGAGTGGCGACGCCGCTAGCGTGGTTGACAGCGCCGCGCGACAGGGCGCCTGACACGGGCATCGAACTCACGAACGACGACAGGATGTTGCAGGCGCCGATGGCCAGCATTTCCTGCGTCGCGTCGATCGCCTTGCCCTCCGCTGGAAACATCACAACAGAACATGGCTTCGTAAATGTAGCTCAGCTATACACAAGACAAGTGAAGAGCGTACGTCAACAAATTAAACAATAATCAATTATACATATAAGTATCATTTAATTATCTCAGATACTTTCGAAGATTTTAGCTGCAAGGTTGAGACTGAAAATGTCATTTATAGAAGAGGCCACGGGGGCGTGGTCATACGCAAGAACACAGAAAAATTCATCGGCTCCTGATTTTCTTCCGGCTGCGTGTAAGTAGATTCGTGACTGTCCAGGAGGCGCCGCAATGTAGCCCAGTTGCCAACTGTTCCTTCAGTTGTTATACTGCAACGTTCCTCAAGGCGAAAAGTAAGGCATTTCTTCCCGAGAACGGACGCGGTTTGAAGACATTTCGGTAATATGACGTTCCGTTCGCCATTCTATGACCTTAAGCCGAAAAGCCATGCTTTCTGCCTTTAGTGAGATTGCTCTATGAATATTGAAACGTTGCAACTGCGTCTAACCGGCGTCTGCCGGACTGCCAAAAATCATCGCCTATGTTTTCACGTTTGTGGTTGCCCGAATCCTGCGCGTTCCGGCAGATAGCGGCACACCCTCCCTCGTAAATGAAAGAAAACATTTCTATGATGGTGAAAATCGTGAAGTTGCGCAGACGAATGCGCGTCCTCGGGCGCGAGAATTTTTTACAAAATAACTATAGCCTGTCTATAAACGGAACACTTTTGGAATGCGCTATAAAATGGATAGGTTCAAAGAGATGATCGAATCAGAGCTCTTTGGCTTAAGAAGGCTTAGCAAAAACATTGCCAATTTCATTTACTGCGCCTTCGCATTTCCAAGTCAATGGCGAGGCTACCACCTTCACGATTAAAATAACATCCTTGAGACCAACCGACTCATTTACAATATTTTACGTGAATATAGTGATTCAGCTTACCTTGACTAATTTCCCTCGTATAAAAACTACGACTACTACATTACAGTATTTCAACTTTACTAAATACGAGAATTCTCTCAAATTACGGTTAAACTTGAGACTCACAAAGGTCTGGTTCATCTGGCCCCACCGAATGACCGAATTCCGAGCGTCTATGAATCCCTTTTCTGTATTCTCTCTACTTGGGACAACTGGCAGTAATACGTAAAACTTAAGCAAACATTCAATTAATTAAGCAAACATGTGGAAAATAATGTGGTATGGTTAACATGCGGAAGTTGATAATTGATTTATTTAAATCTACAGAACAAAATGGATAACTTACAGAAAACCTTCGCCAGGGCGATGTTCTCCAGGATTGCCAACAGCGGCACGACAAACGTCGCCGATCCCAGCTGCGTGGCCATGTCGATGAAGTTGTAGGTTCGGTTGTTGACCGTCGTGGAGAAGGGCGGCGGCTGGAAGATGGGCAGGCCCTCTTTGACGGTGCCGGTGAGCTTGAAGGGCTCCGAATCGTGTTGCTTGAAGAGGAAGGCAACCACGGCGCACACCACTACTACGATGATGTTGCGGGCGGTGGAGATGAACCATAGGAATTGGACCAGCGCTTTCTGCACTCCTGTCTTCTTCTCGGAGTCTGCAGGCCCCACAGGGATGTCCTTCGCTTTCTGCGGGCAGAGGGACGCCATTCGGTACTTGAACACTAAAGTTCCGAAAGAGTTTTTAGTTTGCTTCCAATATGACCGGGTTTTGTACGAATTGCGTGAACTGGTTTGTGTCGTTTTGAAAACACAGTGTATTGTTTTTTGAACTGTTCAGTTGAATAGGTTCATGAACCGTACTGTATTTATAAAAAACAAGATTTGAAAATTAGTCATTATATATTTTAGAGAGCCAAGCTCTCTCTCTCTCTCTCTCTCTCTCTCTCTCTCTCTCTCTCTCTCTCTCTCTCTCCTCTCTCTCTCTCTCTCTCTCTCTCTCTTGTTATAAAAGTAACTGAGGTCACCCCAATTACTGCAAAGTATTTGAATCTTTTGTGTGATCGAAAACTTGTTTGAGAATGACTTATATGGAGTTGATAGGTTTCAAAGATCTACTGTCAGTAATCTCAACTATCAAATGAATAATTCAATGAAATCTGAATTAAATCATTTTCAATAAAGCAAATTGTTGCTTTCTTATATTACAAAGAAATGTTAAGGTAATATATTTTACATAATATCAGCTCTGTCAAATTCTGTACCTTTCGATCTTTTATTTTGATTCATATTGGATTCAAGAGAAAACACACTGGGAGAAATGTAGTAAAATGTACTAAACATATTGCGTAAGCGATCGTGTAGTAAATGAGGCAAAGTGAACAAATGGGAATTTGACATGAACAAAGAGAATTTCAGTGGTACTATACACATTTCGTAGATAAAATCTTGTGATGAGATTTATTTTATGACGTCACACTACTAAATACTTTAGTAAGAGCGCGTTGTCAGACATCTGACCAATTTAGAATTGGTTATAGAGCCCGTGTGAAGTGCGAGAATTCAACACTGAATGAACTATACGCTATATAAATGGCGTGTATAGTATTTTATTAGTTTTAAATAATTATATTATATTCTAAACTAATACCATCAGCAGCCAGTGTCCGGAACTGTTCCGCTTGGCCAAGTCAGGTAATCGGGGTTAAGGAAGTACGAGTCCACGGGGTCGTCGGATGGGTGACCACCCCGGAACCCACTTGCTACCTGTCTGAAGGAATAGAAAGAGAGTATTTCCTTTCACATTTCGTTTAGTTATTTTCACTGTAATGTGTTTAGTAAATTACCCGGTGTATTTAGTCAACGCATCGATTCGTTTAGTTATCTCCACTAGATGCCATCCGTCTCGGGGTACGACCTTATTGGTGAACATTACTATACGTGCATTAGTGTGTTTTATTAATAAATAATAGCACTTTCGTAAATGGGAGTAAGCACTTTGTTCTTCGAAAATATAAAATACCGTTTAGTTGAATCAAGTACATGATTAATTGTATGAACGAAACATTTCTGTCCTTGCTGATAATATTTTCCCCCGTGTCTCCAAGTCAATATCCTCTTTGAAACGTTCAATCAGACGTACAGGAGAAAAATATTCCTCTGAAGTAAACAGACACCAACAACACATTAGAACACATCATCTTGTGGCTGTCACTTTTATTATTTCCGATGAAAACTTATAAATAAAGAATTAAGAGTTGCGGTGTAAGTAAAATTATATCACCATTTCTCCGTCTGTCTTTTTCCCAAAAATAATCCATGAAATCCGTTAAAGATCAGTTTTTATTTTATATTAAAGTTCACAATCTTAGAGAGCAGATAGAATGCTCTCTAAGTGCAACTGTGTTGAGCAGTGAAAATTGTATAGCTCATATTACTCAAGTTATTTAAATAAAAAATGAAAGTTACATTTCCACAACGCATACCAGTCACGTCTCGGAAAATCTTCGTTACTTACAGTTTGCGATAAGAAAAGGTTAAGTCCTAAAACGGAAGCGTTGAACACTAGTCAATAGATTACTCTCCAATTATTAAATTAAGATCCTCTCGGTGCTAAGATTAGAAAATATGTTATCTCAGAAAAATTGCAAAGGAAACGTAAACATCATGAAATACTTCTTAAAATGAGATATCAATCACCATATCAAAAGTAATTTGTATCACTTTAACCCACAAATACATTAGTGTTTACAAATTCCTGTAAATGGACATATTATCGTCGTGATGTGTTATCTTTCAAAAACATTACATTTGTGTAATTAAAAAAACAACATAAAATACACCAAAATTAACTTTACGTCATATTAAAGAGTGCAATTAATACTATACGTTCGAGAAGTTTCAAGAAAAAAAAACCTTTCTGAAAATGCAGAATTTTGAGCTAGTTTTGACAGAAAACGGTTGAGTTTTCGAGAAGCTTTATATGATATTATTAAAAGTTCGTGTACTCATAAATATAATAATGTGAATTTTTGAGAAAATATTGTTTCTGTAATTTTTTAAATTACACTATTGCACGCTAATATAAATATAAAAAACGACGCGAGACAAGTAAAAAATATACATTTTTTAATTTTTGAAAAAAAAAACAAAAGTATAGAGCAATATGGCGTTTATGTCATCTTATAGAGTGGATTTCGCACATTCCCTAACAAAAGTGTAAAGAAAACATTTGGAGCCGTTTTTGAGAAAATTTTGAAAATGTCCGGAGGGTTTCATGTATACTATTCTCAACTTAAAAAAAGAAGATTTTTAAAGCTTCGACATGAGCCACATGGACACATTATTCATTTATGATAGATTAACACAAGGTATCTACTGCCACCACTGCTCTTAAATAACATTATAAGCTTAAAAAACACTAGAGCTTATTTATAAGTTTTACATATCAATATATTCTTAAGACGCTTCTTCATCGTACTACCAACTACTGTGATAAAAAATGTTTCTCTTATATTAAACGGTGTTGGCACATTGACCGCCAAACTGCTTCAAAATTGGCGCCTCGTTTCGAATAAAGCACTTTTGATGTTCTTCAAAGTCGTTTCAGAGAAAGGATCATTTATTTCAAACTTCCCACGTAGAATTATTTAATAAAAACGCGCGAATTTCTTCCCGGTTGACCAAATACTTCTTTCGTTCAAAGTTCCTTGACATAGATTGTCAACTGCTTCCTGTTAGTTCGAAGTGTCACCGAAAGAAAGCATCTCCTGGGCAGCTCCTAGTGTAGAAATCTTAGTACAAATGTGTTGGGCGCTTTCAGGGTTCGATTCAGGATGTGCCAGTCACTGGATGCGGTCGTAACGTGCGGTATGCGATTGTGAAGTAAAAACGAAGAAATTCGTAAAGAAACGTTTGATTTCATCTGGACAGAGGTAACCCTGATAATCTCCTTCAATGCTCGTTGATTCTTTCTCCAAGTAACAATATTTGTCAATTGTGTGTCGTTTCTTTTCCAGAACAGTCTTGTCTGATGAAAAACTATCGATAGAAGAGGCGATGTTTCCTTGCAGCTTCTACTAATTGCTCTCCCAACTTATCTTACGAGTATTTTGCAGCCTCAACAAACGGTTTTCAAAACCGTTGAAAACAATTTGGAAATAAAACACTGAATGTCAATATTTCCCCTTCCTAAAAAATGCTTTCCTTGGAGGTAAATATCTTTCGATATCTTTTCAGTTACGTAGCACGTGAATGCTCACCCGTAGCAGCAGCAGCACAGCCATGCAGGAGAAGCCGAGCACGCTGTCCCAAAGCCTGGTCTGGCCGATGTGCTCGAAGACGCGCTCCCACACCTCAAGGAAATTGCTGCCGGTAATGCTGAGCCCCAGTACGTCCTTCACCTGCGTCGTCGCGATGATGATGGCGGCGGCGGACGTGAAGCCCACAGACACCGGACCCGAGATGAAGTCGATGAGGAAGCCTGCAACAGCACGGGCACTGCGCTGCACTTCCTCCAGAGCAGTCAGGAAGTGAGGAAAGATGCACCCAAATGTGATAGCATATCGGGTAGTATGTCCACACATTCTCGTCATTAGGGAAATGTGATAAGATAAAAGTCTTCACATGAGAGAGAGAGAGAGAGACAGAGAGAGACAGAGACAGAGAGAGAGACAGAGACAGAGAGATAGACAGAGAGAGAGACAGAGAGACAGAGAGAGAGACAGAGAGACAGAGAGAGAGAAAGACAGAGAGAGACAGAGAGAGAGAGACAGAGAGAGACAGAGAGAGAGACAGAGAGAGACAGAGAGAGACAGATGAGAGACAGAGAGACAGAGAGATGACAGAGAAAGACAGAGAGAGACCGAAGACAGAGAGACAGGGAGGAGAGAACAGGAGACAGGGAGGAGAGGGAAGAGAGGGGGAGAGGGAGAGGGGAGGGAGAGGGAGAGGGAGAGGGAGGGAGAGAGGGAGAGAGAAGAAACAGGTAACAAAATGGAAGAGCGAAAAGGGAAGAGAGTGACAACGACAAGGAAGGGGGTAAGAGAGGCAAGCAGTTACAGAAGAAGGAGATGGGAAAAAGAAGAGAAAACGATGTCACAAAAAGAAAGGCGAGATAGCAATACAGCTACATAACTAGAGAAGGTAATTATGGAAATAATTAAGGAAAAAGTAAGAAGAGCGGAGCAAACGCGTCGAGTGGCGAAGAAATGACGATGAAGGCGAAGGGCCATCAACAATAGACAGAAGACGAAACGCAGCAGCGACTCACCCAGCTGTAGAACGCCCATGAGCAGCTCGACGCAGCCGGAGAGGAAGCACAGTAGCACGGCGAACTCGGGGCCCAGCCCGTGTAGGTTCTCGCGCGTGAGGATGGCTGCGATAGCCGTGGGGCCGACGGCGCTGTCCTTGCACGAGCCCAGCAGCGCGTACACGAAGCACGCCATGAACGACGAGTACAGCCCGTACTGCAAAACACCCCGCCCGCCCGTCAGTCAGTCTACCGCTCCACGAAGCCCGCGCCCGGCGGAACGCTAACTGTTCAGAGCGACGCACGGCTCCTTGAGCAAGTGTCTGACCAGAAACAAGATATGCGTTAAACTATTTCATTTCACGCTGACAGACTTTTACAGTGGATGCAAATACTTTGAAACAACTTTCTTCGTCCTTTATGCTGTACTCTACTCTTGCTAAGGCGCTCGTAGTATCCGTTTGTTACGGTGTGAATCCGACTAATTTTCGAATTAATTAGAAGTTTCTATTATACAAAATATGAGGAAAACGCAGGGAAAGCTTCCAAGCATACTTCCGTCCTTACCGAGATGTAGTTGAGATTAGCCAACAAGGTGAGGTTAGTGAAGTACGTTTGGTAGAGGAGGAAAAGCGAACTTGTGAGAAAAGGGGATCAGATTGCTGATGAGAAGTGAGTACGGATAGAGAGAGACAATTTGCGTAGCTTCGAGTTCCATGTGAATCGTAAATTTATATTCACTTGAAGCCCACAAACCTAACCTTACTCTGCTCGAGTTGCCACCTCGCTTCGTATTGCCAAGTTTGCGACGAAGACACTGAATATCTTCTTCGTCTTACACTCTCACAATCGCCTTACATTTAGTCAGTGTCCTTGTAACGACACCAACATGACCAAATAATCTGTTAATCGAAAATACACAGCTTTATTCTTACAAACAGACTAATGTGCAATTTTACGGAGCACTCCTGACAATAGCCATATTTTGGTCTGAAGTTGTGACGTATAAAGGAAAATACGGTATGAAATTGAGAGCACTACGAGTATTCTGCCGTTGGGCTTGTGGCTAGCTCTTTGTCAGCATGCTCGCTTTCCACTACGCGGCCCCGGGTTCGATTCCCGGTCCAGTTTGCGGTTTCTTTGCAATGACCCAGCATATGTTGGTGTGTGACGAAAAAAACTCACTTCTCAGGTTGAGAAGACCGGAATACGGCAAGGGGATGTCTACATGCTAACCACACGTACCCCCTTAACCCGTGTCCGCGTCGTCGCAGGTGGGCCTGAACCCGTTCACGAGTTGTCGCGCCAAATATATACATACATACATACATAGTATCGTTAAGTGAATGATTATTCGCAGAATGATTATTTATTTCTTACAAGATGTAGTAATATTACTCAAGTAAAAGTTTGATCAGAACTTTCAGTCTTATTTTTTTAAATAAATTAATTTAGTTCAAAAACAGTTTCTTTTAAAAATAATGCAGTCTTTCATTTTTAGGAAATAACAGAAGTTAACTTATTTGTTACAAATTATTCGTACATTAATAACAAGATTAATGAAGTAGCACAAAAGACAATGCCGCGACTAACAACTTCCACAGAATATACTTACACTCGTTCATGGCAGTCGCTCCCAGCGAAGAAATTATCTGAGGGAGCGGCATTTCTTTTATTATGAACAAGGAGTCCGTGCAGCATTTTATCCATGGAGCAATTTGCGATATTCATGGCGCTGGGTAGGAGATGGGAAAGGAGTGGTGGACTAGGAGCGCGCGGCGTCTGTCGCTCCTATGCACTTTCTACGGCGCCGCCCGGCGCGTCCCCTCCCGTGCCAGACAATCATCGCTCCTTGCGACGCTCTCATCTCAAGCACTGCGGGCACCTCAGTCAAGGCGGCACGCACGCAAGGAAAAGAAGGAACGAAATAGCTATAAGGGAGCATGCGAGATACACATTTCAGCGACGGCCGCATAGGCGTTTGGCGCATAGGCGAAGGCCGCATAGGCGAAGAAAAGAGGGGAGGCAAGGAAATGTGAAGAAAAAGAAGAAAATGAAGAGAGAAGGACAGCAGTGAGAGAGTGATGAGTAAGAAAGAGAGGGAGAAAGAGAGAAATATGGAGAAATGGAGGAAATTAAAGAGGGAGAAAGAGGGGGGAGATAGAAGCAATTAATCTAGGAAAACGTGTTCGCAACGCAGAATAAAATGAATGCACCTGCAATTGCAATGATTTCAAAGAGTGAAAGCAGTAAACGAGATCGGGGATAATGCTGGTTATGGCTGGTTATTCATTGTAGAGGAGGTATGGGTAAGGCTAGGGAATGTCATAAAAATAGGTCAAGCACTGTTCTTACGGACTGCAGGTGTGTCCGAATCCGTAGCAGAGAAATTGAACAGAGCACAATAGTTTTTCGTAGCAGTGCAGTGCGTTTAACTTAGTACTATCGTATTACGTAGATCTTTCTTTGTTGGCTTTTCATTTAATTTCACCTTCTAGATATAATTTTCTCATTTCGTGTTCCTTCTATTTCTGCAAATCTGACGCGAATTACGATTGTAGTTTTTCTCATCTTCATCAAATGCTCATCATTTAGTAACTGTAATGGGGAACGTGAAGAAGTGACAGAAGATGACAACGATATTGAGGCAAGAAGGGGCACACAATATTGATGGGGTATGGAAAAACTCCTAAAAAACTAACAAATTGTCCCTACTGTTCTATATCGTTCCTTTCTAACGAAACTACCGAATTTAATTCAGGCAGCTCTGTCGATGTTCTGCAGACTACTGGTCTTTTCGAAATTGTTTGTATCTCCAAAATCTCCAAAACGTATATGAATGATGAGAATGGATGCGGATATGAGCATCGGAATGCAGTATTTGCGATATTCATGGCGCTGGGTAGGAGATGGGAAAGGAGTGGTGGACTAGGAGCGCGCGGCGTCTGTCGCTCCGTTGCGCTAGAGTAGAGGAATTGGAATGAAATTCGAATTCGTGGAACCTATCAAGAGCAGCATTCGTTCGAAATAAATGAAACATGCAGTAACGGAATTTCACATTTTTTTCCATCTTCCTCAGAATGGTTTTGGGCGCCATCACTAATATTTGCATTAATTCCACTAATAGTTCCACCCAACGGAGGAACGCGAGCGGTCTGCCCGCTTCAACATCGATCACCCCGGAGGAAGCGGATGCGGCGTCGATGTGCAGCAGCGTACAATCCGCTCGCCAGCCGCCTCCGCCTCCTCCTCTGCCCTTCGCGTCACGGGCGCAGTATCCGTTCCAAACCTGAAAGTGCAGCCTGCTCCTCGCTCGGAGGCGGTTTTTTGTTTCGAGGCTTGCAAGGGGCGGCTTATCCCATGGAAGCCCCTCTGGAGACGGATGAATGCCGCGAGGGGTTTTTAACTTTCCATGCTGAGTGAGAAAGGGAATATTTATTGATTCCGGACGTCGCGCTTTCAGCGATAATTAGTGCCCTATGGTGGTAGTGGCTGCGCCGACCGATACATCTTCCGCAGCGGGGCCCCGCCCCTGCTGGGAAAATATCTAAGCTCCGGACTGTACTCTAGGCATAATTGTAATGGAGTAAATGAAAGTGTAAGGAGTGAGGAAGAGAAGGGGACAAGGATAAGGAAAGAAAGATCGCGCCCGATCCGTGGTCCGCTTGTTAAGGTTCAGCTCCGGCATTCGAGTGGTATTGATCGGAGAAACAACGCAAAACTACCGATCAGAGCAGCCTGCTGCTGGAATTCTCCTCCGGACAATAGTTGAAATCGACCCTTTCCACTGTGAACTAGCATTGGGATATTCCCACGTGAATTTGCTATACAATTTTCAATTTTAAACATACCATGTGTTTCTTGTGTGTTTGTATGGTTTTAGTAGAAAATTCTGTGTTAGGTTTTATGTCGCCTTCTTATATTCGGCCTTTCTGTGTTTTACATCATCCCTAAAGGCATACGGTCACTGGCAATCTCATCATTTGTACGATTTTCTCTCATCTTATTTATTCTTTATTGAAGAATATGTATTTAATTGCGAAATTGATGAGACAAAATAATCTATCAAAACAATTCTTACATATTAGGACTATTAATTATTTACTTATGTTTGCTTGTCTCTCATAATCGTCTCTACATTACATTACGTATTAATCGTCATGCAATATATTTTAAACTTACCAGGAATTAGACTTAAAGGTTATTATGAAGGAAAAATTACCAGAAAATTCCCAGATTTCCTTTTTTATGGTGGTTGGAACTAGAGTACACAAATCCTTGTTGGGAACAATAAGAGACGTAATTTATTATTTATGATCGCACATGGTGCTTACGGCACGGAAATTTCTTTTAATATCACGTGTCTGATATCTCCCAACTAATTGCAACTATTATACCAGAGCTCATTATTAACCATCAGCAATATTGGCAAAACGTGTGTACTCGAAGCCAAGAAAATTTCTCCCTCTGACTTGTTTGTGTGTAAGAGAAAAAGGAAGGAGCAAGGATGAGGGAGGAAAGATCACGGAAGATTCGGGACTCGTTTGTTGGGATGTTGCTCTCGCATTCTTCTGGTACTGAGCGAACCATGGTGAATTATCGAACAGAGTAGCCAGGCGCTAGAATCGCCTCCAGACCTGGCTGAATTCGATCGAGCTGTCTGCTATCTAACTAATGTAAAAACTATGCTACTGAGAAGTTCTCATAATCGTCGAAAACGAGAAGTTCTCAGTCAACGTTGTGGTCCATCGCTTATGTGCGGGCAACTCGTATGGCTCACAGCTTGTCGAGTCAGCCTGACGGGGGGAGACCTAGGGTGCGATGGGCTCTAGTCTAATAGCAACTGCAGTCAGGCCCGAATTCTCGCATTCCAGCAGCCCTCACCTCTGGCGGCAGACCGGCAACGTTCGCGTAGGCTATGGCCTGCGGGATGACGGTGAGGCCGACGGTGAAGCCGGCCACGAGGTCGGAGACGGCGGCGCCTGGGCGGTAGAGCGGGGCCCACGTCAGAATGGGCACGCGCTTGAAGAGCAGTTTGCGAGTGCAGCCACGACGGGCGCGCTCGGCGGCGCGACGAAGCGCGGGCGGGTACATGCTCCCGCCCCCACTTTTGCCCCCGCTGCCCCCGACCCCTTTCTCGCCGCTGCCACCGCCGATGCTAGGTGCCGATGTGGGCTCCGGCAACGTCACTGCCACGCCTGGAACAAAGTTGGGCACGTCTAGTCACGCTTGCTCATGTGGGGATCATCCGGCCCATTGGTGACGTCATGTGCGATGAGTGGTGGCTGTGCTGTTATTTTTGTTGGCGTTGACTGTCGTGTCAGAGCAGGTGGTCAGAAGACGTGCAACATTTAGTTAGTAAATTCAAAAAGAAGTGCCATTTGTTTAGGAAAGCTATACGTTGCAAAGAGCAGGGTTGATGTCTACTGAAATGAACTGCAGTTAAATCAAAGTTACTAAAATATACCAGGTTTCTTTGCAAAAGAAAGGCCAATACTTTGAGGTGAAGCACTGACAACAAATTCTCTTGTTCTCGCTCAGTCAGTTACATGATAACCTTTGTTATCTCAACTCGAGATTTCTTCCTCGCGACTCTAAAAATAAGACCTTAAATGGATTAAGAGAGCCGCAAAGCAAAAATATCATATTGTATATCTGGAGAATAAAAAGTCGGTTTGGAATACGCTAAATTAATTGCTTTTATCAACAGAAACTTATTTTCTTTCGTTATTTCAATTTGTCATCATCTTGAAGTTTTACATTATTGGGATCGTTTCTTACAAAACTATTTACAGACTCAATAATACTTGTTGTATGTTATTCATACTATTATGAACTACGAGAGAGATAGTTCGACATTACGAAACAGGGAATGGAATGTGTACTGCAACAACTTCTTTGCACATGACGCAATAAAATTTCTCTGATCTATAATAATAGTGCTCTCATTATATTCGAGGAGAACATAGCCTTTGGAATTATGAGCGCGTATCTCTCAGAAACTGCACTTAATTTTATATTAATAAATATTTACACATTGAAGACCCTGTGATTTTTGTGAATAACAAAATTCGGGAGAATTAGAAACAATATGCTAGCAATATTGAAGGAAATGTCAATAAAACCAACATTAAATTCTTCATTTCTGATATATACCCAATTGATATTCATTTGTATGTTAAATTAAATTATCTATTCTGGCTGAGTAATTGCAAGGCAACACTTCCATGACGGTGGTATTGCAAGGCAACACTTCCATGGTGTTCGTAATTTAAGCAGCCTCTACCCATACCTACATTAACAATTGAGGCATCCAGTGAGAGAGGGATCTGACCCACAAAATTCAAAATATCGATTATTGAACTTATTCGATTATGAACACAGATGTAACGGTACAAGCTCCTGCGTTGGAAAATGTACATGAAGAAAAAGAAAAAAATAGCAGACGCCCGCGACGCAGCTGCGAGGAAGGGGGGGTCGTAGGCATTCGTGCCCGTCCGTTTATTGAGGCGAGGGTTCTATAAACGTTTATGGCAGGACACCCCCGCGCCAAAGCGTGAAGTGTGCCGCCTATTCAAGCGACCGCTCATAAAATGAACCCCAACGCTGAGTGCGCCTCCTCGGGGGGGGGGGAGAATTTACAACTAAACGGTCAGCGGCGCACGTGCGAAAAAAAAAAGCCGATAGTTTTTTACAACAGAAACGGTCAGACACACGCCTCCACCCTACTCCGGGAAATTCAACCCCGCGTATCGGGAGGACACGTTCTTTGGAGGGAGGGGGTACCGAGGTTTGATGTTACTAGGCCACCGCTCGGTAAGCACTTGATGGCTGGAGACGGCCGGGAGTGGTCGATTTGACTTAATGGCTGGAGACGGCCGGGAGTGGTCGATTAGACTGGTTGACTTGAGACGGCCAGGAGAAGTCACTCGATGTTTTGACTCGGCCATGAGAAACCAATTGGTTTCAATCTCGATTCGATAGTTCGCTCACGATTATTCACTTCGCTTGCTCAGTTAATCAAGTAGCATTCGAAGCATATTGCGGAGGGAAGTTGTTTAACTTCCATTCATCGCCGATGAATACCGTGGCTGTCTGAGGTTGGTGACGCTGACTGGAGTCGTGGGCCCCGCGGGAAGCGCGGCGACATCCAACGGCCACGCTGGGAGCACCTGTGTTCACCGTCTCTGCCTGGAAGGGGGCGGCCCGAACAGAGACGACGGACGACTACACCACCGGGCGTGCAATGAGGCCCGCCAGCAGAAACGAGGGTAAAAAATGCGCTTGGCTCCCGCATAAATGCGGTCGAACACTTACTGAGCGAAGCGAGGGAGTGGAAAGGGCGCCTTCAGAACAAAGTAAACATGACGACCCATTGTTTTTTGTATTGTATTAATTTAAATAGAAGACCATGTCATAATAAAAGAAAGGGTCGTTTTATAGTTTTATTAAAAATTGTAAAATCATTGTAATTCATCATCATCAGCATCAATTTTTTAAGTAAATATTTGTTAACGCAAATGTTTTTGACCATTATTTATTAAAATTCCCATTCCCGTTCCAGACAGACACAGAGACGCGAAAGGGGTTACACAGAATTAGTTAATAAAGCAGTGTTTTGAAATTTGTGGGTTACCTCCCTCTCATGCTTCAATTCTAAGATACAGTTCTTTATCGATCATTGGACTCTAGTAATACATTACATACATAAGTGTACAATGCAAACTTAGTGATATGGCTTTAATACTTTGGCAATCGCGTACATTTAGAATAAAAGAAAAATATGTATTGGCTAATTCACTCTCTTGATAAGTGACGGGAAGAAAGAAATAGTTCGCATTCCTATTAGAAAAACTACTTCGAAAAATTATTCTAAATTGAATCTGAAATGAAAAAAAAATTATTTTTGTACCTTTAGAAGAAACTTCTAGTTTCCTACACACTCAGTTGCAGCAATTATCAACTTTCTTTCAGTGGCATTCACAGTTGTATTCATCGTTGGCTACGCCGCAACGTAGGCAGTATAGTAGTCTGGGCAACCTTCAGAATATGTTTTATTAAGCAACAGAACAGGCGTACTAAACAAAAGCGTTAGACACATTAATATCATACAAATACAGACGGCGGGGATTTTAGCTTGGTGTAGCGTTATAGCAATCAACAATAGTATCGATCTTTTGCGCACGGGCACTTCGAGTTTCGCATCATTTTCAAGCATCGAGACACTTGTGTCCCTTATGTCGACATAAATGAGTTTTAGCGCAACATGTATGGTAGTGACGTAATGCACTAAATAATGTGGCGTATCTCGATGCCATTATGTCTGGTCTTAGGTCTTAGGAACGATCTTATATTCCTTGATACGTAGTGCACGCCTGTACTATCACCTTATAAACGGCAAAATGGCAACCTAAAACAGGAAAAGCTGCATTTTTCCAACTCTGATAAAATGATCCTCGTATGTAAGGCAGTTACAATCATTCCTTACCAACTCCACAAACTCTGGCAAGAATTAACGGGAAATGTTAGCAAGGTGACAGGTACGAAATTAGCAATAAAGATGTTGGAAACGCATCTTCGCGTTAGGTTATGTCTCATGCTCATTACGAACTCTTTATCAGATATTCCACACATTTTGAAGAAAAGCAGATTCTGACTGAATACTCTTGGCGCAGGGCCGTGCACACTCGTCGTGCCGTGGTTCAAATGTCTTACCAATTGCCTTCATTCTTTGATATAAAGTCGACTCCGGTCTGGGGACTAACAAGTTTGGTTTACTATATCCGAATGTCAAAATTAAATAGAATTTCTCCCCACTGATTGACTTTATTAATATACAGGACAATTAACTGAAAATGTCAAGTCTTAAAAATTCAAAATTCAATTTAATATTTGCCCTTAAAAATAAGTTATTTTCAATTGTTTGCTTCCTACATTTTTCACTGGTATTTCTCTAGATCCGTCTCCAGAGTTCGTGCTTTTTCCATACTTGATTCTGCATTATCCTCTGAAGTTTCGAAATGTCGGCTTGACCCTTTTCAATGCATCTTGCACTGTTGGAACACCGTTCCACTCTCCGAAGGCTTTTCAACTCGCTGACATCCAATGCGAGATCCAATTAATTTTAAGGACTTATTTACTACGTTCACTAGAGTCGAGGTTCAGGTGCACTATAACCGAATATTCTTATGCTTCGTAAAGTATGTAAGTAAGTGAAATGGGACCAGTGACTTAAGTTCATTACAACCGAGGGATGACTATAACCGGAGTCTACTGTATTATAACGTGCTCTTAACTGCCTAGTAATTGAGTTGGACCCCAATATGTAGCTAGAGGTCGCCGCGCCGCGCACTCGTTGTTTTCCCGGGCGACATGCCACTCCGCACCACGTCCAGCGCAGACGAGGTCACGTGCGCCCTCCACCGCACTCAGGACCAAGCGATTTTTATAAGAATGAGCCCAAGTGACAGTTCGCTGAACAAGTGAACATCACGTGTAATTCAGAGAGGTATCCCTCCGCAGTGGCAGCTGTTCAGCCACGCCCCTTCGTAGTGTTTGTTTACGTAAAGACATCACTATAGAGTTTCGCTGAACTTATATATACGCGAGTCCGGGAAATATTGACATTTAATTATTTATGTAGAAAACTGTCTTAACATGCTCTCATATTCAGTAAAAGAAAACTGCCACTTATGTAAATAGAAAGAAAAAGTATTTTTAGGGGACGCTCAAATACCTTTTCTGTGTGTTTCACAGTGAATGGCTCATGTTTGTGTATAGTGAGGGGAATGGTTTATTTACAATTATTACATACCGACTATCAAAACTTAGTACTATGCTCCCATAACTCAAATATAACTTGTTTTATTAAATTGATTGATATGTCACTCTTGTTATGTATGTCAATACATTCCTTAACCTATATAGTATTGTTACGAATATTGCATCACCTGCCGAATTCGCTGCGCGTGGATTGCGTCATCTGCCGGCGCCCCTTCCCTTCCCCCCGAACTAGACGGTTCCGGACTATCAGCGAGCCGCGGGGAATCGCCGCGAATGTGCCGGGTGCCTGGAGACAAGCGCCGGGCAGGTATAAAAGCGCCGCTGCCGGCGGCCGTAAGTCAGACGTGAGTAGAAGTCAGTGGGTAGTAAGACGTCAGTGAGTGGCAGAGAAGCAGTCAGTCCGTCAGTGTGTCCGAAGTGGAAGCTGTGCTGTGAAATGTGCATTGCGGTGAAGAGTGGTGCAGCGGTTGAACAGCAGTCAGCAGTCTGAAGTCTGCAGTGGAAGCTGAGCTGTGAAGGGTGCATCGCGGTAAGCAGTGGTGCAGTGGGGAAACAGCAGTCAGCAGTTTGAAGTCTGCAGTGGAAGCTGAGCTGTGAAGTGGGCATCGCGGTAAACAGCAGTGCAGTGGACCCTGGTGTGCGCAGTGAAGTGTGGTCTGCGCAAGGAATTGTGGTCTGCGCAGGGGAATTGTGGTCTGTGCAGGGAATTGGGTCAAGTGCAGTGGACCGTGGACAGTGCATCGGACTGGCTGATACTGTAGAAGAAGAGAACAGTATAAATAAATAGTGTGTAAGAAGTGAACTGTGTAAATAAATCATCAAGAAAACGGAGTTGTGTGTAAAGAAAAATAATTACGTGTAGTATATCTGTAAATAGTAATACAGTATATCTGTAAGTAGATTTTAGTGTATAATTGTTCACGAATAAACGTTTTTGTTTAAATATTGTGTTTGTTTTAATTCACCACGGAGAAACGTTACAGTATGTCTATTTTCATCTCTTATTTGTAGAATGAATAATAAGCATATTCTTTATATTCACTCTCACCAATTAAAACATTTAAACAGTGAACACGATCTTTTACAAACAACAGAGATACACAGTATAATGATTCCATGTCAATTTCAGACCTCTATAAGAATTCAAAAGAATTTCAAAATGACAGCTTGTCAAATAGGAAAACCGCGTGCGTATCCATACATAAAATGTATCTTGATATATCCTGCTTCGGAAATTAGAATTTTCTCTACGCTCCGAATGAAACGTACAGAGCAATAAATATTCCAAATTAATAACTTCGATATTACACCCTTGAAGCAAATGAGAAAGCATGTACTTCCTTTCAATATTTGTAACGCTTACATATGCATTTGGCCCTCACTGGCTCGTTGGTTAGCGTGCTCGTTTTCCATGGCGAAACCCCAGGTTCGATTCCCGGTCGGGGCAAACATTAGTTGTGAACTTTCCTTGCACTGTCCCAGTGTATTTTGCTGTGTGACGATGAGAAGGCTCACTTCTCAGACTGAGAAGACCAGAAAACAGCATAGGGATGGCTGTGTGCTAACCTCTCGTACCCCTCTTTAACCCATGACCACAAGGCCACGACGCTGCTGGTACGCCATAGCCCGTAAAAGGCTGTTGTACCAAAGTACTTTCCGTTGTACCAAAGTACTTACTGTTGTACTATACTCACTTTCCAACATGTTAGCAGCATTAATAAGTACAGGCGATTCTCACTTTCTTGAAGAAACTTCACGAGAATGAATTTTGAAAACTAGTTTCCCCAAAAATATAACTTTTTTTACGACAAAGAGTCAATTTTTAACTTTCCAAGAATGCTGGTTGTAATAACATAAAACTACATTCCTTCTGCAATTATAGATTTTCATATTAAGAAAATACAAATAACAATAGTATTGACATTATTGTAAGTCCGTCTGTGGTTTCTAACTTCACAGAACAACGCACATGTTTCGCAGATTCCTCCTTTACATATAACTGTCTCAATATATCTGAGAAAGAAGGCTGCTCTGTTGCAGGCAGACCCTAGCAGTGTCAGTTGTTTATAAATAATCGTAATAGTCTCATTTCGTCAGAAGACTTCCCATTTTGGACTGTATGTGTGTTTCTGCGATTAGCATGACATAAGTCTCACGGTTGCATTATGCTCTGACGTCACGATGCGTCGTGTCATTGACGCCCCAAGTAGCGAGTCCGGCGGTGAGCGGGCTGTCTACGTGCGCGGGAGAGCAATGTTATTTAAATGTTATTTATGTGTGTCCCAATTTAAAAATTTGGAATATGTATACACAATTAGTGTAGAAATACACAAGCATATTTTACAATTAATTTACGTGTCGACCTGAAGTAAAAATTTGCGTTTTAAAAATTAAAATATATTTTAAATATATTAAAAATTAAAATATATTTTACCTATTTAAATAATATGTTTACAACACATATATTTACGTCACATCAGAGTAAATCTTTTTAAGTTAAATTGTAATGTAATTGTATTTTCCTAATTAAAATGGTATTTGAAACAAAATTTTAAACGTAAGCGCGCGCATGATTCCTTTGAAAAAGTGAATGATAATATTTCTAAAAAGGGTGGGATTGAAAAAAAAAGTGTCACCAAAGTGTCAAGACGCTAAAAAATAGTGATGTTTTGAGGGAGAGCGATTGTGAAATGACTAATGAACGAAACGTTCAGACAAGCAGTAAGATGTTTTAAAACGAGCATATTAGGAGAATATTACAGAAAGCATGGTGAAAACCAAATATACCCTTCTCCCTTCCCAACTACACCACATACCGTAACGACCGCCTCACCCCAAACGGATGCACGGACATCCTAATTAGAAGAAATATCCCCCATACTGAATTCCAATTCCACAGCACTACTACCTTAGAAAGCTCTGCCGAAATTGTAGGCACTCGTACAACTCCCTTAATTTTAGCCTACATTAACCCAAACACCCCTACCTGACTCAGACTTCACTACCCTCCTGAACCTCTCATACACGTTCATTCTCACAGACGACATAAATTCAAAATCCCCTCAGTGGGGCTGCCGGTCTCGCAATGTACCTGG
Organism: Gryllus bimaculatus; assembly: GCA_017312745.1. Taxonomy (NCBI): domain Eukaryota; kingdom Metazoa; phylum Arthropoda; class Insecta; order Orthoptera; family Gryllidae; genus Gryllus; species Gryllus bimaculatus. The sequence goes on along the minus strand of BOPP01000009.1, from coordinate 19,407,707 downwards.
ACGAAGACTCGAAAACGTCTTAAATGTCCATCCATCCATCCAGCCATCCAAATCAAAAGCGCCTCTGAACCCACTCACTTCATCCAGGAGTGACGAAATGAAATCCTAGACATAATCCTCCATTCGGTAACTTAACGATTTCTACACCTATTCCAAAATTCGATTTCTTTAACTGCTCCGACCACCTACCCATTCTATACCCTACCACAGCTACCACCCTTTTCCACATTCCCCAACCTCCTCCCACATCTCAAACAGACTGGAAACCCTATTCTCGTATTCTTTCCAAAAAGATTTCCCCCCTCCTACCATATCCTCCACATCTGAAATAGAAAACCAATAACTCATCTGACAAAACAAATCAAAAGTGCATTCAGAAAAAAATACCACAATATCCAAAATCCTACACCCTACTCTTCCAAACGACATCCTTACAATAATCCGATAAAAAAGAAGGATACGACGACAATTCTACAAACACAGACTAGACGATGGCAAACGACTAAAACAACAACAAAGATAAATACACAACGTACTGATTCAACATGAACGACAAAAGTTTGACAACCTAACAGACAACGGCGGCTCCAACCATATTCATAAAATTATTCGAACGGTTAGAACACCCCCCACAAAAATTTCATTTCTCGTTACCCAAAACAACACCCTAAATTTTGATCCCCAAACTATGTCTGACACATTTGTCCAATCCCTGGTCATACTCTTCCATCCCAGAAACCTACCTACTCCCGACATTGTACCTTAACCTCCTCAAATACTGTACCTCCTCAAAATCCTTAAACCCACACACCCACCTCTCAACTCCCAATATCCCAACACAACATCAAAACCTCAAAATTAAACAAACAATTCAGACCATCACCAACAACAAAACTCTAGGATCCAACGGAGTTCTCCCTTCCCAAATAAAACATCCCTAAAAATGCAATAGATCTCACAAAAATTTATAATTCCTGTTTTTCCGTTTCCTACTTTCCAACAACTTGGAAAATTGCCCGCGTTACCATGCTCCCGAAACCTAACGAAGATCATCGCCTCCTTTCCACTACCGCCCAATCAACCTTCTCCACATCCTTGGCAAAATCCTTGAAAAAGATCATTCTTCTCAGACTCACCCCATTCTGAATCCCATTATCCGTCCGGTCCAGTTTGGTTTCCGGGAGGGCCGTACCCTCCAAACCTTGAACCTTGCGACGTCAGTAGCCTACTCACTCCACCATACGAGACAAAACCCCGCCATTTTTACCGACCTTTCTCACGTCTATGACACCGTTGCTCACAATATTCTCTTAATGAAATTCGACTCACACATCCCAACCCATCTGTACACCCTACAGCAAAACTACCTCCATCAAAGATTTTTTTGTATATCCGCCACCTGTCAAAAATCTTCTCCCAAATAACCCGTTCCTATACGCCGCTGATTTTGCTTTGCTCTCATCCTTCCTATCCTTGCCCCTCTCTCTCATCCAACTTCAAAAGTGCCTCAATTCCCTCCCCTGGGCCTGCGAAAACGCCATCACCATCAACGCGAAAAATGACACGCCAATCGATTTTATTTTTATAATACCCCACTTCTTTTCCACCCACACTTGACGCCCACAGTTAAATATCTTGGTATTCATTTTTCTTTCCCACTGCTATGAACCGACCATGTAATGCAAGCCATAACAAAATCGCCACCGCAACATTAACATCCTACAACCCATCCTTACACACTACTCCCTTCCCACCAATAAAAATTTCACAACTTATAATATTTATATCCGCCCCATCCTTACCTACGTCCACCCAACCTGGTTTCACACCTCAGTCGACAATCGCTATTGAATCACCCGCCTTGAAATTAGAATCTTTCGCCTCATATTCCGCCCTCCACCTTCCACAAGATATAACGACATCCAGTCCCAACATCAAACTATCCATATCTTCACCTTTCTTCACAATTCTTCCAAAACCCAAAATCAAAGCTTCCTTTCAGATCGAACCTATAACCATCTTCTCACACTCCACCTCCACGTTCTCCAAATTATCCCAGAAGTGGAAGTAACACCCCAAACACCCCATCGAAATCCTCCATGTACCAACTCCACCCACGTAAGACAGAAACATAAAACTAACTCCCTACTAGACGCCACACAGACAGAATAAAACATTTTTCAGGTAACGCAACTAAACGAACCACGTAATCCAAGAAACTATAATATGATAACCCGTCACCCATAGCTATCAGTAAAATAACTCCATCCCTGCTCCTGAAATTACAACCACAATAAAATAACCAGCTCACTGGAAAGAAACGGCATACGCCCGACTGCACCAACACCCTAATAAAAGAGCCCGTCTTTCTCCTATCCCAAATAACCCATGTAATACCAAATCCCATCCGTTAACCTAATGCCCGTCCTCGTGTGGGGGAATATGACCAACAAGAACCGTAGAAGCTACCCCATCTAAAAGGCTCAGAATGAAGAACCAGAAACTTTTTGGCAGGCATTTACAAATAACAACAAACCCAATGCAATATTGATGTTCGTATGTACGTATGTACGTACTTCACGCGACAGCCCGTGAACGGGACTCCGGTGAACGGTCGGCCCTGCCTCGCGGCCATGGGTTAAGAGAGAACGTGTGGTTAGCACGTAGACATCCCCATTAGCCGTATTCCAGTCTTCTCAACCTGATAAGTGAATATTCTCACCACACAGAAACATATACTAGGATTTTGTGAGGAAAACGCAATCTATAATATTGGTTCGACCGGGAATCGAAACCGGATCCGCGTGGTGGAAAGCGAGCATGCAAACCAAGAGCTAGCCATAAGCACAATTTTGATGTTTGCTTGAAAATAATTAGATATCGCACCTAATGTTCTACTATTTGCAGAATTAAGTATCCCGGACCCTGTTCCTAATGCCCCTTAATTTACAGCTCTGTAGAGTGCTGTCGTCTATTGGAAACGTACAAAAACGTACAAAACAATTTTCAGAGAGATTTTCATTTGTTAGAGAAATTTAATATTTTGCAATTTTAAATAACAAAAGATGCTCTTTCGTTTAATGTATGTATTAAACGTACAAAAATAGAGGTTCTGTGCAAGATCAAGATCCCTGTCAAGCGGTAATGACTTCATCTTCACTTGTTGCCGGACGGTCGGCCATTAGTGCATACTGTGATAAACAGAGTTTTGCCAAATACTTATTCGCAGTTGCCTGATTTCGCTACTTCATCGGTAATTTTTCTAAGCATTACATTATTTTGAAGAGGACATTACAAGCTATTGATGTAAGGTAAAATAATTTATTTCACTTACCTTATAAATATATTATTGGCATTTGGAACATAAACACTCTGATGCCTAACTCGAGCTCCCAAAAGTTTCCTCAATTTTTGTCTGGTGAAATAAAAAAAATATTTACGGTAATTGGCACCCCTTATATCGCAGGAATCCAATAAAAAGCAAGAGCCGTCTGCTCTGAATTCGAAATTCGACCAGAGATATCTCCCTCTCACGTGAAGATGATGCAGAGTGCACGCTTCGCAGCGTAAAATTTTCAGAGCGCTGTGGGAAAACTATGGGTGAACAATGTGCTCACTCTGGGCTCATATATCATATATGTGGAAGCGAAAAAAGATACTTATAAATGTGACTTTTGTCGCACTTGAATATAAGACATATAACACAATTTCTCATATATAAGATATTACACTTGTATTTTTGAGAAATTATTGTACGCTCAATATATTTTCATATTTTCCATTTATTACACATTTCTTTAAACTTTTGCGGGGGGCTCACATTAGGAAACCCGTTTTTTAAATCTACAAAATGTAATGTTTACGAATATAATTTTTAGTTCTTAAACTACTGTGCCAATAACTTTAAATAGAAAATAAGATTTGCATAACTAAGAAAGATATGAAGTTCAAATATTTTGATTTATTTTGCCGAAAATTGAATTTAATAATATACGAAAACAAAATGTGGGCCTGGATTTGGGTATTTTCCTCTAAGGAGCTTTACAAAAATTGATGACAGATGTATTAATACGGGCAGAAATTGCTGTATAGTAATTCTAAATATACAATGTAGGCTTTCACGGCCGGTTTCCATATCAAAATCAGTTGTTTCCGGGCTTGAAGGCCGTGGTCCAATGGAGACTTGTCCATACGTTTCGCCTGCAACTTCGCCAACAAGGACACTTCGCCCCCGCCAGCAACGCCACTGAGGATGCCTGCCACAGCTGCAGGCGAAACGTATGGACAATTCTAAATAGCCGTTACTAAGGGCGAGAAAGTACATATTGTTTTAGCACTACTAGTTTTGTTTTTTTAGGAGCCTCAAGTGTGTGGGGAAACCGCTTGCGCTTCAGTGCAGTGCAAGAGAAATTGTTATTTAAGAGGTAAGTGTTGTAAGATGTTGCGGTATGAATGAATACTTGACTCCGTTTTATCCACTCTGTAAACATTACAATGTGTATACTAGAATTGTCGCCACATTTTGTTTTCGTATATTATTAAATCCGAATTTCGGCAAAATAAATCAAAATATTTGAACTGCATATCTTTCTTAGTTATGCAAATGTTATTTTCTATATAAAATTATTGGCCCAGTAGTTTATGAACTCTCATCTAGCGAAATGTAGTAGAGTAATGTTGATAGTAGTTAGTAGAAAGTGATGGATTAGTAGAACATTTAAGTTCTTATATTTTATTTTTTATATATGGATTCCTTTTAGAAAAAGTATCTCATTTCTAATGTTCTAAGTCCTAATGTTGGACTTTAATTAACCAAATAGGATACATTATATTAAATACAACCAGGTGGACCCGAATGATCATTCCGCACTTTGTACATCATTGCTTCAAAAGTGAAAATGGCTTCATGCTGGAGGATAACATCGATTCTTTCTGACAACCCTTAATAAGAAGAGAAAGTACCTTCAAAAATGGGATAAAGGGAGTAAAAATGTGATAAAGTTTGAATGGATTACAGCATTAGGAACAACTCGTTTCTATTTAGATATGGAAATCCGGTGTCGCGCGTAATGACATAAAACGCATTGTTTTCGAGTGATGCACGATACTAAAGTAAATTAACGTGTGTCAAAGGTTGCATGCGTGCTTTTATATATATATCTGCAAACTTGTTTGTTTTCATCTTAAATCCGTTCTTTTTTGTCTGATGCAGGAATGACCTCTTCCAGGTCAAGTACACTTATGGAGTTTATTGTCAGTGGTTTGTTATTAACGGTATACAATTGTCATCTTTCCTTGCAGTATTATATGAAGATATGACAACAAAGTGTTTCGCTTCTCCTTTCCCATCTCTGAAGTCTGCGGGATGTAACCTGCCCAGAAATGATAGTAAAATAAATTATTGCGAAGCAAGCGATATGTGCAGGAGTGGAGATTGTTTTGCACTTTTTGCTACTCTTCAGGAGGATTTGCAGAAGCAAACTCTTCTACGTAGCACAGTTCAATCATCATATATTTTTTATTTTTAAAATATAATTCAATAAATCTTTAGAAGAAGAATATAAAACGTGTTTTAAATTACTTCTTGGTTTTTGAAATTAGTGTAATGCAACAGTAACCTGAGACAGACAGCCTCATTTTGATACAATGAAGATCACTCCCTCAGCCACAACCTCTATTATACAGTAATCATTATTTTCATTTGAAGCTCCGAGCTAAAAAAAAAGCGTTCAACATCAATTATAAGAAGATGGAAGTGCAAACTTAACAATTTGTCTCAAAACGGAATAAACAGAAGCCAAGCGTGCAGCTTCTGTCTCCACGTGCCCAGCGGTGGCTTCGCGAAAACAACGTCGAAGCGCCTCCCGCGCCCGGTGGCGTCGTTGGCAGCGGCGCGGCGTGGGCGCGGCGCCGGCGCGCACCGCAGCTGCAGGGGTGGGCACTGGCGAGACAATAGACGCACGCCGCCGTAGGCGCTACACCGTTACGACGGTCCCAGTTCGAAGCTCGGCCTTGGCGGTCTGCACGCGACACAGCGTCGCAACAGGGCGCGCTGTCTGTCTCTATCTCTACCTCCGCCTCCGTGGCGCGGCGCCGCACCGTCCCGAGCCGCTTGCAGCGAGAGAAAGCGCTCGCCACGCACTCTGACGCCTCGCAACGGAGAATATCTTTTCCGAGTAAAGACGTCGCAATACTATTTACAATACTACATTTTCGACAGGTCTTTCACATCATGGCATAATGGAAATTTTTCTCTTTAATGCCCATTAATTGCCCAAAATAGGGCAGTTAACAATGGGGCAGGCACAATTAACTGCCCAAAATGGGGCAGGCAAATGTGGGACATAAACGATATGTGCGACATGAACGAATGGGACAATGTGCTAGAGCTTTGTGAACAAAATTATGTTGGGCGTTAATAGGTTAAAGACGTATAATTTTTTTTATTTACAAATTTTTTTTTTCATTTGAAGAAATTGAGCAGTATGGGAATTTTTACTTTCGATTCAACCAGCAACCAAAATTTTGCTTTATAATTTGAACAGTATTAATATGTTTGTTTTTGTTTTCTTCATCAATGTGAAAAATGTACATTATCGTTATACGAATGCGAAATAAAATTTTACTATGTTAACACGGACGGATTATCATGTCAGTCGTCGCCTTGTAAATATCCAGAGAAGTAAAGAAGTAGTTCATGACGAAAGTATTCGTTATATGAATTATGGAAATGTTAAAGAAAACCGAGTTAACCCCAAAGAACAACAAGATAATAAAACCATACGTTTTTTAATAGTAATTACGTTAATGTGATATTGCAACGCCAAAGGGTAATTGTGAAATAGCATTACAAGATTGGTCAACATGTACAATTACTAGTATAATTTGTTGTCAAGATGGAGAAGTCACGATTTTAAATTCAATTTAACTCAAGAAAAAATGTTTGGACAATTCATACGATGTTGTAATCCTAACATTTAAACTTATAGTTATCTTCGATTTCCTCCAATGCAAATTAAATAAACGAGGCAAAATCTATAAAAAAAAGACTGAGAAGACATTCAAGTAGAAATGTATCTGCTCTCCACTTAATCACGAGCAGAGTTTAGAGTGCACGACATGTGTATGCAATGCAAACTCACTTCATCCGCAGGCGATGATCTTGAATTATAAACATTACTTAAAACACAAAAGCTTTGCGACAAATATACATGATGTAACTGAAGTTAAACTGAAAATTGTTCGTCCCCGTCTGTATCAGTCTCTGTCCCTGCCCGTCTGTCCCTGTCTGTCTCTAACCGTCTGTTTCTGACCGTCTGTCTCTGACCGTCTGTCTCTGGCCGTCTGTCTCTGGCCGCCTGTGTCAGTCTCTGACCGTCTGTGACAGTCTCTGACCATCTGCGTCAGTCTCTGGCCGGCTGTGTCAGTCTCTGGCCGGCTGTGTCAGTCTCTGGCCGGCTGTGTCAGTCTCTGGCCGGCTGTCTGTCTCTGGGCACAATGCTTACGCATAAACCGTTCAGCTGATTTTTCTCCCAAATTGATATTACCCAATCGTTCTAGCTAATTGCCCCAACCCTGGAATTTGAAACCTAAATTTTGCAAAAGTTTAAAAACAACGGATCCCAATTTTTTGATTAAATTTTGGTGTTGAATAGTGCAAAGGACGTTTAAGAGAAAGGTGCCGGTCTCATTTTGTTGACATCACATTGTTGACATATTTAAAAAATTGACATATATAACTAGTATGAAAAGTATTACGTAACTATTACTAAAGGCGAGAAAGTATGTGGTCTTTTAGCATCACTAATTTTCTACGATCGACTGCCAGTCATAAGAGTGAGTACCTTTGAACTGTTTGGATTCCCACATCTACAGGGACATTGGAACCTCACCATTTTCACGCATTTGAACCGCGGAAGCAGGAAAAACCTTCACTAGCTTTGTACCGTCATTAACGTGGGCATCGTATTTGCAACGTGCCTTCAGCCATCTGATAAGAGATTTCGCCAACGAGACTGGTCACGTCGCCGCAGAGCTGAGCGGAGCGCAGAGGAGCAGAGCAGAGCTAGGGAATTCTTGAGAGGTGGCAACTCACCTTCCTTTCCCTTCTTATCCACCCGCACCCATTTGAGAGGCAGTTTTCGATGCATCGGTGGCATTGCGCCTGACCTCTTGCTCAACGCAAGCGCAAGGAATCTTTCGTATCAACCCGCATGAGATAATAATGATTGATGCCAGGAGTCACTTTGGGTGTCATTTGTAGGAAGTTGTGAATTGATGGGCCCAGTAGAACAAATGGCTATTCCATTTTTTTATTGTGAAATTGAGTTATTAAGCGTTAAATAAAACTTCAGATAGTATTATTTTAGTGTAATTACGTTATTCATATCCAGCATGGACATATATGCAAGTGCACTGTATCTTCAGTATCTCAGAACAAGGTAAATGGTATAGCCACTTGTTCTTCAATTAGGAAAAAAGTCATATAAGAAATGTATTGCAATTTGGTTCTTAAAACAGTACTTTTATCATTCACCTAATAATCTTCGTTTCGACACTACTTTCAAATCCAGTTTCCTTACGAAAAAAATTAGGAAACAAATTCTTTGAAGATTATTTGGTGAATATATTTATTTTTCTTTCACTTCCATGAATTTCTTCGTTTTTGAATTTCGATACGCTCCTTTTGCATTGACTCTGACCATATGATAGGGCAGGTCTATCGCAACAAGTCTACGTGGAGGTATTACGATGAGAGGTATTACTGGAGTGATGATGATTTAGAATTTTTCTCAAAGATATTATTTAGACTTATGGTTCTTTTAAAATATGCGACATGGAACAACCGGCTTTACTTCTTTTCCAAAGGAATTTTTACCCTTCAAATTACAAGAATTTCATCGGGTTCGAACACACAAAATTGGGAATAACTGTCGGATACGCTCACAGTTACCCCATTCAAGCCGTTTTTACATAAATGTCACTATAACAAAATAACTACCACTCTTTTGAAGAAGGAAATTGTATCAACATTAATCACAGATAAACAAAAACTACTTATTGGTTACGCACTAGGAAGTAGAAGGTATTGCCTTGACTGCTACCAGAGACGGATGAAGAAAAAAACATGTTGGTGATGGTATAAGAAACCAGCGGCAACACGCTAATTTCGTGTTCTACTGGTACGTTCCAATTGAAAAAGCACGGAATTATCGGGCAGTTGATAATGGGAATAGCACGGTGATCAAACAAACACAACTTTGCAGTTAGTTATATTGTTACATATATTCGAAAAAACGAGGAAATTATTTTGTAAGGAAGAATTATGATTTTTTAAAACTTCATTCCGATTAAAATGTATCAATTTCTTTCGCGAAGATATCTATGAAGTCTTCATTGAAAGTTCTGAAATGAATTAAGTTGAGTACAAGTAAATAGAGCAATTATAATGAATTTCTAACACTTAAATAAAATTAACAGTTGGAGAACAATACATTGGTTTTCGTGTTCGTCACACACCCAAACAAAAGGTTCGCTTTCATCTCGGGCATTGATATCTCCAAAAACAAAGCAAAGGATTCGTAGTTTCAAGATTTTTTCTTCTTAAATATTTCGGTTACCCTTTGGTATTAAATAGCATATAATAGAACATCCCACTTTATAACATACATTTTTTACGTACAATTACTCAGGGAAGTTACGGGTGACGGTAAAAATAATTGAACTCTTGATAGCACAGAAAAAAGGCCGTATTAAACCGTTGAAATGGCTGGTTAAAAATAAGATGAAATGAGAATGTCGGTTTAAATAAATTTATTAGTCCATATTGGAGTATTCCGCATTTAATCCTTAGAAAAACCGGAAGGCAAAGAACAAGTAATTTTTTTCACAAAACAAACGGCAAAATAACAAGTTAGAAAACAGCATCGCTGAAAAAATACAGAATAGTTAGTTTAAATTAGTTACGTAGTACATTTCATTGATATAAATAGGATGTGCACTTAACCCATGTCGTAGAGAAGGAGAACTGCTTCCGGGACCTTTCCCAAAGCAGTGAATATATTATTATTATTATTATTATTATTATTATTATTATTATTATTATTATTAATAATACTATTATTATCATTACTATTATTATTATTGCCGTTCGGAAACCAGCTAGTTGTTAATAAAAACACAAAACGTATTGTCATGGAAAATATAAATTAATTGTGTTCAAGGTGTAGTGTTTATTTAGAAAATTCCAATTAAATATCATTAGCCGCCAAACACACACAAGTACCAACACGATCGTGCGTCCTCCGAGTGTGCTCCCTCGCAAATTCTGTCGGTGGCTGCGCGAGGCGGAGGCGAAGGCGGATGGCGAAGGCGAAGGCGAAGGCGGCGAGGGCTGCGGGGCGTCAGCACGGCCGCCAAGGCAGCCTTGGCCGGCGCCGCCCGCGACACAAGCCCAGTTTGAGCGGCGGGCGGACGGGCGCCTGTTTGCCTTCGCCGCAGCCGCGCCAATTGGAGCAACTGTGCCGACGCGACGCGACGTTCCTTCGCTGAGGTTCAAGTCGCCTCGCCCGTTGCACCAGACTGCAATCGCTCGGGCGTCTCGGGCGAGGGGCACTGGGGGACGCGTACTCCCCTATAATGTTTTCAAATACCTATACATCTAGTAGAGATTTTACTGAAGACAGTAAAATTTGTGGATTTTAGACAGCGTGTAAGCTATTTACGAAGCGATTTACGGTTCGATTACCGGCCGGGGAAAAATGAAGCTTCTATTACAAATTGCTTCAGTTTCTATTGCTGTGTAAGGAAAGAAAGCTCATGAAATACGCTAGGTGCGCTGATGTGAATATATCATGCACGCCACAGGCCTCCCTATTCCTCATGTGTATAATAAATGAAACCGGGGCTCTGACCTACGAACACCGCTAGCAAGCAGAAGTCGGATTACTCCGCCTTTAAAGTGCCAAATACACACACACACACACAGTAAAATGTAACGGTTGTTTGTTACAGAATATTCAGTCAACCGATAACACATTGTACATACGTGGTGGGTGTCGGCGAGCGAACAAGCCGTCGAATTGCAGAAGAGGACTAGTCGTACACAATAAAGATGCCACAGATGCTGCCTGCGGCTGCCAGAAGAAAGGGCTCACTGCAATCTGCTACTGAGTTCTTTGAAAAACGAAGCCGCGGCGGAAATCGTTTTTTTCCGATGAAAAAATTTTCACTGTTGATGCCAAAATCAACCGGAGAAATGATCGCTGGCTCACCCACGACTACAAGGATGTACCGATTGTTGCTCGAACAAAATTTCCGACTAGTGTTCACGTCCTAGGTGTTGTGTCCAGCGAGGGTGACATCATGCAGCCACATTTCTTTGAAAAAGGACAAACTGTCACAAAAGAACGTCTGTCACATCTGAACTTTGTAAAGGATGTTGTGGTACCATGGATGGTAACTGTGGCCGCGGGGAGAGAATGCGTCTTTCAAAAGGACGGTGCATCGGCTCACACGAGCCATTAAGTCCAAAGGCAATGCGGACATGTTCTGGTCCAAAGAGTTTTGGCCCCCGAATAGCCCGGATTTAAATCCCCTCGACTACTGAGTTCGGAGCGTTGTTGAATGGGTTACCAACAAGTTGAGGTACCCTGATGTCGCGTCTCTACGCGCCGCTATCGAAGCAGCATTCGCCATTAGGGACAGAGAGCGTTGCGTTACAGAGAGCGTGCGAGCGCTTCAGGACAAGGATGGAGGCAGTAATGGAGGTCAATGGCGGTTACATTGAGTAATTGTGCTCCTAACAGGTTACACGAATATTGACTAAAACACTTTCTTTTTCGTTCGTATTTGTGTCAATAAATTACATTTTAAAACAAAGTTAAATTACAGAATTACCGGATTTAACCGCAGCAACCACATAAAAAGCAATCTTCATAGGTATGAAGCAACTATTAATACTTCTTGTTGCTGCGAGATCATTTAGGTTTATTTGCATAATTTTGAATCAATGATTATGCAAATAAACCTCATCAGTCTGAGAAATCCACGGTGTACAAAGAAAGCATACATACTATACTTTGGAGAAGTCTAAGCCATCTTTCTATGCCTGACATCACAAAGATCGCTTCCGGCTCGGAGTGATATACTTGGATTATACCGATAAGCGCCAGACCAGCAAAAATGTAATAAAATGCCCAAGAATATCGTGTCCTATAGATTACAACGTAAGAAACGTTTCTTTGACGCGATTGGCCTGAAAATTGTAAATTGTAAGGCGCTAAAACACTTTGTTTAGGAGTTATTTAACGATGTAGATTCAAAAATCCTAACAAGTGTTACGGGCTGCATTTGACATGAATATTTAAATGTTTTTTTGTAAACAATCCTACATATTTTTGAATTCAAAGTACAATTTGTAACGTCTTCATGAAATTCTCTTTCTTTAGAGACCTTTATCAAGATTTGTTGCGTGTGAGAGGCTCAAAAGATATGTGTACTAATGAAATAATACAGGTGACTATTTGGTAAATTTCATCAGTAAATGGTAATCAGAACCATGATTTGTATTTGTCTTTCAAACAGCTGGCAACAAGAAAAACATGAAAGATCATGTACAGAAAACAATAAGCTCCGTATGTAAACAAATAAATAAATGAGCAAAAACTATCAACTCCAAGGGTATGATAGTATTCAATACCTGAGATCTTTTGGAGGGTAAGTCGTTTATAATGACCGTCTTTGGTATGGTCTCAATTTTTTCGCGATATTGGCTGAAATTTCATGAATGAAATAGTCGCCGCAAAATCAACTTTTCTATGTAAATTATTGACCAATAGTTTCAAGACAATGTACAGTGAGTAGAAATCGAATTAAAATAAGAAACTTATTGAATTTAAAATTTCTTTAATGGAAACTCCCCAATGGATAAATCTCAACTGCAATAGCTTGAACAACCACCATGTAAATACAATATACTCTATTATTACTTTCACTGCTGGAGAATAAATGCTACTTTTGCTAATCTCTATGTTGATATCTAGATAATTATTTAATTTATGGCTTTTTTGATTGAATCGAGCAGTACCGTGACTCAAGTGACCGTGCCAATGTGTTAATATATTTACCAATCTGAAAACATGCTTCCCCACAGTTTTACGCACTTGTTGGATACAAGAAATGAGACAACGTGAAGCAATTCTCTTTCATTGACATACGAAAACTTATTTTCTGACAATGCCTGGTGAGTTTTGCAGAACCATTTATTCTACTGTGAAGACATTGTTGTTTGTTTTTTGTGTTGTTTTTTCCATTTAAGATCACATCAATTTCATTTCAAGTCATTACCGCCCATTATTGCATTTAACCGCATGGTAACTATGAAGAGGACATGATATGGTGAAAGGACGAACACAAATACAACCATGCCTGACTCGAACCCGCGATCCTTCGGTCCGAGATCGCTACTGGTCTACTGCCTTAACGATTTCGCCCATCCGGACCGACGAAGACATGATGTTGTAATTCAGATCTTCCTTGTTTTATTAGATATCGCAAGCAAATGAAAATATTAATTAAAAACATAGTATTAGTTGGGCGTTGCCGAAAACCGGATGCCTTCAATACTTCTACATGTTTTCCCTAATACGCGCGACTCTCCACTCTACACATCGACGATCCATACAAACCCGGCAGAAGAACAGAAAACGCGGGAACGCGTCAGGGTTACCGATGCACCGCTAGTGGAAAGGGTGAACGAAGAAATAATAGTGCTGTCGTGATCCGCTTTAGAGACGTTACTTCACCTCAGCTTCGAAAGTCCAAGGAAGCAGAACTGCCATTCATGGCACCTAATCGCCGGGGATCTTGCAGCGAGGGAAATATGTTGCAACTGAGCTTCGTTGTTGAATATTTCAATTTGCAAGCCCTTTGAAGATATCTCTGCGTCGTATCTTAATTGTATACGTCGTTCCAAAATTTCTTATTAGTTCCAAACTCTATTTTTACTTTCTCGCTACCACTTACGCAATTGACGAAAGGTTACGTACTGCTGCGCGAAAAATTCGCCATTACAGGGCCTTGGTAGCAAAAAAGTGGATAAATCCAGTTACTTTTTTTAATGACTAAATTCTCTATCACGTGGTTTAGTCAGAATTGTGAGTTCTTGATACCACAAAATCGAATGTCAGCTAAACGTGTCAGTCCGTCTATGAACAACGCTAGCGGCTAAACCGTTCAACCAATTTTCTAGAAAATTGACATTTCCCTACCGATCTGGCTGATGTCGCGGCCCGCGAATGTGAAACCGATCTTTTAATTTTGGTGGGTATTTTGCATGGAGCCCCTAGGAAAATTTCAATTTTTTTTCAAAGGTGCTCCTATTTTTTTTTTAAATTTTGTTGTTGGATAGTATGAAGAACTTTTAAGAGAATGGTTGCGGATCTCATGTTCTTTGAAAATTCTGATTAATTAGATATTGCAAAAATTCTAAATTTGTTTGGTGTCTTCCTACAAGTAAAATTATGACGATTTTCCCCCTTAATGAAATGTGTTAATTAAAGATAGATTTTGAAATAAGGTCTTGTATATTTTTCAAAAAATTTGAATACCTTTCGCGTTATTTTTGCTTGAAATTACGGACGAGAAAGTAGTGCTGTTTTCGCGCCACTAATTCTCATTTGTTATTGCGACAGTGAATAATGAAAGTGAATGCCAAAGTGGACACTACCTCGCATTATCGTCCCTTATTTATTATAATAATAATTATTTTTATTATTATTAATATTATGTAATTATTCTCTTTACTCACAGTTTCCTCGTTTTGTGCAATCATACAGATATCAATCAAAGCATGATTGCATTTTTGGTTTAATAACATAAAATACAGAATGAAACTACATAGAAAATGAAATATAAAATAGTGAAACAATTATTAAATTACAAGTTCATTATACCAATTGTTACACAATTGTATTTTGCCTTTTCAAACTTCACATACTAACAACTTTACATGTTGTTACATGACATTTCTGACCACAGAGCACGTATTGATGATTATGGCTTTCTGGATGTTGATCATTTTATCAATGATGTCCAGGTCCTTCAATCCTTTAATGGTCATTTTCGGGACGACGCTGACACTATCATGGGTACTGTGACGTAGTGGAAAAAGAATAAATTCAGATAACAATAATATAAGAAGTATATTGTAAAGTTACAAACAAGTTACAATAATTTGTTAAAATTTAAACCCTCCGACAACCTTTTCTTTCCCAGTACCTTGCTTTACCACAGAAAAAAGTTACGCGTGATGTGAGCTGTTGGACTTCCATCCCGTGACTATCACCGTCACATGTCCTGACGCCAAAATTTAAACCGTTTGCCATCCGGCGGACCGCGTGCCTGCAACACCCGAGATCGTCTGGGTCTTACACTCCGGACATCTCGCCCACACTTCTACTCCCCGCGTACCTTCTCGTCCTCCGCTCTCCGATGCAAACTGAATGAGAACGCGGGCGCAGATGGCGCCGCGTTAAATAGTTGTGGCCTACACCCCCACCACACTAGTTTCCTAGGTAGGCTCGCCTGCTGTCGGCAAGCGAGGGCTCGCTAGCTAGCATCTTAGGAGGGGCCTACACCCCCACCACACAAGTTTCCTAGGTAGGCTCGCCTGTTGTCGGCAAGCGAGGGCCCGCTAGCTAGCTTCCTAGGAGTTTACAGCCTAAGGGTATTTTTGGCTTTGCCACGCTGTCTGCGACAGCTGCAAGAGCGCAAAACCCTGGAAGTTCAACGCGCAACCCTTTCCTCCCCTGAAACGTGCTTTCCCCGACCTAACGGTTCTGGCCCTCGTGTTAACTATGCCACAGTATAATCTCGGCCGTGATAGAGCCCATTCTTCCCTCACAATGTGGGCCTGATCTATATATTTTTCCAACTTCGTCTGGAAGGTTGTCATGATGTTATTAGTATTTAAGACAGCGAAGTCTATAAACCAGATCTTCTTGGCAATCTTACTGCAGATTGTGATATCTGGTCTATTGTGATGGACGTTTTATTTTCCGTCAGAATGCTGCGGTCTCAGTATAATTTGTAGTTATAATTTTCTGGGACCATTTCTAGGTACTGATAGTATGTTCTTCTTCTTCTTCTTCTTCTTATTATTATTATTATTATTATTATTATTATTATTATTGTTTTTATTGAGCTAATGGGCCCTTCAACATCCAACGATGAGAAAATGAATCTTTATTTACTGAGAAGGAGTGTGGGCTAGTCATTAAGCCAAGAAGCTCCCCATCTCCCCTTCCTCTCAACATTTTTCAATCCGATCTGGGACTTCGCCGAAACGTACGTACCTCTTCGATCGTAATCACCAATTGCTGGCGGTGAAGAGGCCAACACTGAGAACAACTAGTAATAAAGCAAAATGTTTGGTAGCATACTTCTTCGTCTTCGGCATTTTCCCTTAGGAGCTTGCTGTTTTTACCCTCCACAACTCTCGGTCATCTCAATCTCTTCGATTGAGGTCTCTATCCTCCATAGCTTCCTGGATGCATTTTCCCATTCTAAAACTGGTCTTCCCCTTCCTATACTCTCAGGTGGTGACCACATTTAGGCCACATCTTGTGTGGCCATCTGTATTCCAACATTCTCTGAACATGTCCGTGCCATTTCAAAGCTCTATTATCCAAGGTGTTCGTAATAGAACAAATTATATCCAGCCTTCAAATTTCTTCATTTCGCACTTTGCACCTTCGAGATAATTCAAGGACGTGTCTCTTGATGTCTATTACCACTTTCTTAATCTTATCTCTTATTTTTTATGGTCGTGAGCGCACTTCCGCTCCAAATAGTACTATATTTCCTACTTCACTGTCGAATATCCTCGTATTCACAACTTAGTAGATATTATTATTTCATAATATGCCGTATAAAGTTTTAATTGCTTTCTTCCCTAACTCTTAAGTTAATATCCGTGTCACATGTACCAGAGTTGTTTATTAAAGATCCAATATATTTGAAGGTGTTACAGCTTTTAATATTGTTACATTCATGTCCATATACGTTATTGCTTGCCCAATGGGCATATTTTTGATTTTAATAAAATGTAATTATAATTCCCATTTATTATATTCTTTTATTAGCTTTTTAGCACATACTACGCCATATCCTCTTCATCCTCGGCAGAGATTACCTGGTTGTCAGCAAATTAAAGGCAGCGAAAGGTGTCGTCTTCAATTTTTATTATGTCTGAACACTTCCCAAACCACTTACGTACGACTTGTTCTAGGTAGATATTGAACAAAATAGAAGATAACCGACATCTTTTTTTTTTAAACCCTTGTTTATCTTAAAACTTCCAGCTAACTTATCTCCAATTTTAAATTGAATTTTCGGTGTTTTTGAAAAGTTGTTTTAACCAGGTTAATCCAATTTTTTAAACCACCACAGTGCACTAACTCAACACAGGTACATCTTCTTCAATGTTTTACTCAAAATACTAGAATACCATCTTTTTGTTGATGGTATGACACTTATTCTACGTAATTCACACCACATATGGTCGTCTGTCTCCCTTCTTAAATATTGAACAGATGTAGGATGTGTTCTATTCTATATGCGGATCCTCTCATGTTTCTATCTTATTAAACATTTTCTTTAAGTATCTCACAAACACATATCAGCCATAGTTCAGGAGTTCCATTCTTATATTTCCCGGACCTGGGGTTTCATTGGTTTTTGCGTTTTTGCATAGTGCCTTTTTAATATCATTCTGTTATTTCATAATTGTTTTCCTCCACATATCTTCTATCTCCCTTCACATTGCAAGCTGCTTTCTTGTAGAAGTTGAGTAGTTGTGTATCCATTTCGAGAGGTGATTCTTTGCACAAAGCTTTTACAGTCATTTCTTCTCATTTTCTTTATAATTTTTCAGGCTACACATGATTTGTTGTATCTGTGCCAAAGTTCATTTTTTCCATTCTTACTTCTGCTTAAACTTTCTATCGAATCAGAACATATTTTTCCCGTAAGTAACTATTATTTCACCTTTTCATATGGGACTTTTTTCTTTAATTATTTCTTTTAAATTATGAGAAAACTTTTCCTTATAGTTTCTTTTTCATTCTTCTTCCACATGGGCTTCGTTAGTTGCTTTCAATGTTTTTCCTTTTAATTAGTTTCTCAATATATTTTGGTAGGGCATTTTGACACTATACTGACTCAAAAGGTTTGTCTTGAAGACCGATTCCTTGTTCCTTATATCCTCATTGTCTATTTTTGAGTTATTTTTGGTTGTTTTCATATTCGTAAAATATACCTTTCCCACCACCATGCGATGGTGGTTGGCATATTTAGCCTGCTTATAAACCAGCACATCCTTTAATAACACAGACCAAAAATATTTGTGTGTGTTCACCTAATTCTTATCGTTTTAAGTGTGCTGATTCCAAAAATAACATTAAAAATTCCGTCTCACCACCAAATATTCACATTTTAACATTTTCTCTGTACATCTAGACAAATGCAGCTCTGAGTCTCTGGAAACGTATGAAATACAGGGATACACAAAATATAAAAGTTATAATAGGAAAGTATTAGGACGACAACGAGGGTAATATACGCTTTAATAAAATATTTCTACATTGTGATGCCTTCCACTACCGTGTATTGACAGGTGTGGCGGTTTCACAGTCAGAGTTGCATTTGACAAACAGAACAAGAAAATAGATGAAGTGGGGGTAAAGGGAGTCACGTGTAATTGGGAGTCAGTGATAAATTTTCGATAAATATTATAAAGAAACCATATTGAAAGAGAGAAAGATGTGCAGAGTGTAGAGGGCACATAGGAAGCGGTCAATCGATGCATGCAGGCTGGCATAACCCGCTACTCTCAGTCCACGCGCCACTCGATCACGCGTGAACTTCATCACGTGACACACGCGCGTCGCCCGGGATCGCATGAAAAGCGCGATTGCAGCGACGAAGCGTGTCTCCCCGAGGTCTTTGCGCACGCGCGCTCGCGCAAACGCAGGCAGAAGACGCGCTTCGCGGCACGCCCGGCGCTTTATAGACCTCCGGGGGCGACCCAAGGACATCGCAAGCGAGCGATAGACGCAATATGCAACTCTTCTCGTTTCCTGCGCTGGTTCAGAAATAATGTTTCAAGCTTCTAGAGAGAGAGCTACAAACCGTAAACTGTAAAAGGTCGAAGATGATCACTCTTTCCAACGAAAATAAATCGCACATAACCGATTCACACATTTGCCCCTGATTTGTAGGCAAATAGTCATGTACTGGTGTTTGACACGTACGGGAAATCCTTTGCTTTGGAACGTATTTTTTCAAACATTCATACTGAAGAGGTGGCTCAGGGCATCAACTGTTTTTAACTGTAGTGCTTCTGACATGGAGGTACAAGGTTCGACTCCTGGCGGTGGCAGGATTTTTGACTCCAGCTAGATTGCCGAGTCGAATTCTGTGGCAGTCTGGATGAGAATTCTAGAGTCCGGCAGCTCTGCTCGGCAGTTTTCCGTGGTTTCTCCGATCAATACCAGGCGAATACCGAAGCGTTACCATAACAAACGAGACATAGAACACGCGCGATATTCCCTTCCTCTTCATTGCCTTATCCTCGCACACTTAAACTAACATGCATCATATTACCACACATGCCGCGAGACCAGTCGGGAGCTTGTCCCAGCTACGGCTTGCGCCAGCTTGCGGGAGATACTGGTTAGGAAAAACCGCCGGTTAGTCGGCGCCGGATCTCACCTTACAGTAGGGGAAGAGCCCTACCGTTTTTCGAGCAAAACATACACTACACCTACGGGACTAATGACCTTAGTAGCTGACGTGCCCAGAATCACTAACAATCAATTAGTCATTAGAACTTTATCCCGGCACAGGGGTGCCCACTGGTGGCAGCCACCTGGTTGGCAGAAGCCCCATTAGCCGACAGTAAGTCGGCGCCAGATCTCACCATCCCTCGGGGAAAGTTCATCGCCCCCTCTCGACGCAAACACATGCCCTACACTTACGGGAACAATGACTTTAGCAGTTGATACGTCCGAAATCACTACTGAATCAATAAAAAAATTAACGTAGAAAAATTAATTTGAACCAAGTAACGATTTGAACCATTTATTCCTCTTCGCTTCCAATGTCATATACAATTAGTGGTGCTACATAATGGCACAGACTTTCCCGTATTAGTTTTCTATTTTCTTTGGTCTCGGTTAGCTATTCGAACTTGCCACATATTCTTGCCCACTGCCATATATTGCAGCACAAAGTACATGTTTTGATATTTTCTTAATTTTAGCCGTTTTTTTAAATCTCACGTTTAAGCGCTACTGTAAATTCGAAATTTGAAGCTCTTTTACGCAGAAAAAGTTTGAGTTTTTTTAAAAACTTTCGTTTTAAGTCATTATAAGTACTTTAACTTACAAATACAATAGTGTTTACAAATTGTTGGAAATGTGCAATTACCGCCGTATAGATATCTTTCAAAAGGTTTATTTTGGTGTAAATTTTGAACGAAACGAAAAAAATCCACCGAAATTACCTTTACGTCTTATTAATGAGTACAATTACCACTATCAGTTTAAAATGTTTTAAGAAAATATTAGGGTCCGTTTTTGTGAAAATAGCGTTTGAGCGTTTCTGGAGATGCGAAATTTTGATCTAGTTTTGGCAGAAAATAGTTACGTTTTCGAGTATCTTTATAACATATTATTTAAAGCATACTTTTTCATAAATACAATAATGTAAACAAATTACCGCTAATATCAATATTAACGCCATGAGAAGAAAGTAAAAAAAAATATTTTTTGTAATATTTGATAAAACAAAAGAATAGAACAATATGGCGTTTATGTGATAAAATTTGAAGCTGTTTTTGAAAACATATTGTTTTTGTAATTTTTTTAAAGACTGCCCATATTGTAAGCAGTATTGCAAGAAAACTACTAACATTTTCCAAATTATTTATCTGAAATGAAATGAAACAATGAAATAACTCACTATGAAGACTAATTTAATTTCAAGGAAAAATCTCTATCGTCAATTTTGCAGTTACAGGAAGACACCGAAAACAATTCATACTTTTGAAATTTTCGAAAATTCGAAGTTATCCATGAAAATGGAACCTACGCCACGCGTACCATTCTTACAAGAAATATAAAGAAAAAATTTGGAGCGGTTTTTGAGAAACGATTGAAAATGTCCGGGGGGCTTCATGTAAAGTGTACCCACATTTTAAAGTATTTTTTTCAAAATCTCAAATATTCGACTCAAGCCAAATCGACTCGAGTTTCTTCAATTTGGAAAAACTCCTATGCATGGTTTTGGCGCTAGTAGTGTTCACAGACACCAGACGGACGAACAGACTGACGTTTAAAAAAACACGACACTTCAGACACTTCATCGCTACCAAGGGACTCCAAAACGTA
Source organism: Gryllus bimaculatus (assembly GCA_017312745.1). NCBI lineage: Eukaryota > Metazoa > Arthropoda > Insecta > Orthoptera > Gryllidae > Gryllus > Gryllus bimaculatus. Next base: position 19,386,255 of record BOPP01000009.1, on the reverse strand, counting down.
CATCCATTGAAATTTAGAAATCGATTTTCCGCAGCATTACATAACTTTCGCTATACTACGTATATATATATATATATATATATATATATATATATATATATATATATATACGTACGTATTACGGGAAAGTAAAAAGCACTTCACTTCCCTTACTTTTCTTTCTCCTTGATATTTTCAGTACTGAAATTTTATTCTCCTCTATATTTATTTCGCCTTTCCTTGATATTTTCGTACTGAAATTTTATTATCCTCTAGCAAATTGTGGTTCCGATTCAAAAACATTTTGGCTGGTGACAAATGTGAATGCTTTCGAGTCCTTGGCAAGTGAGAACTTTTCTCAAAGTTCAATCTGAATGGAAACGTGCGAGATTAAGAAGGTGCGATTCGATTACAATGATATGTCTGCGCAACTCCTAACACACCGTTTGTGAAGAAACATCGCTGCTACTTCCGAGAAAGAAATCATTCGTCAAACTTGATCGTTAAAACCGGCTCCAAAATATAAGCTACCAAGTATTAAAATTACGAAGTGCGGAGAAATACCAATGAGAAATGTAAACACCAGATGAGACAAAACCTTCAAGCAAGCAGACCTCTGCAATTAGGTTTGAGCGCGAGCGGAAGTGAAGTGGTGGTAGTAGATTGTTGAAGATTGGGCAGCGCGGCCGGAGCAGGCATGAGTGAAGGGGCGAGGGGGGCAGGGGCAGTTCTGCGCCCGTTGGTGCCAGTCGACACTAGCGCCACTGTTGCCCAATGCCGTCCAAGGTTCTTGAGCTTACGCTAAGGCAAAGGGAAGGGTGGCGATAGTGACAGCAGTTAGGTGGCGGAGGTTGAGACAGAATTAAAGATGAAAGTGGGCAGGCGATGGCGGAAGAGGGGAGGAGGGTGGCGGAAAACGGTGGAGAGGAAGCGGTGGTTGGGAGAAGTAATGACGGAGATGGTAGGGTTTTTGCCGGAGTGGGCAAGAAAGTGGTTCCCTCAGAATCAATCTGGCGTAGGCCCCAGCGCACTAATTTGAAGCAAGTGGGCGCAAGCAATCCACGCACAAGGTGCTAGATTTTAGAAAAAAAGTTTCTGGGAATAAAATGTACATATCGTTTAGTAATATTATGTATCTAGTAAGTTAATGCGAAATTATATTAAATATGAAGTTAGCAGTGCATTTGTTCGCATGAATACCGACTATTTTAGGGATTTGATATAGCAACGGTAGAACAAATTGTTTATAAGACGAAGTACGTTGTATTCACAATTTTATATAAACAGTTTTTAATTTCTGGCTGCTGCTTGAGCAGTGTAGAGAAAGTATTGTAATGCTGCGGGAAAGAACGGCATATTTTCGACTGAACAACTCATAATGCCGGGCTCTAGGGATTGAAATGTGGATAAATTCAGTTACTAAATACTGGGGAAATTTCACCAACACGTGGTGTAATCTGTATTCATGTTTTGTGGGTCCTTGATACGGAAAAATTGACTGACAGTCCGCGTACCTATGAACAACGCCAGCAGCTAAACCGTTCAGTTTTCTCGAAAATTTATATTCCACAATATATCTGGCAGATGTCGCTGCTCCTTGAACTTTAAACCGATATTTTAATTTTTTGGGGTACTTTACACCACGGTTTCTTTTTTTTTAAATGCTACAAAAAAAATTTATTACATTTTTTGACGGTTATCATAATCGATAATTAACCAGTTCGGGTCTCATTTTCATTAAAATCCCTGATTTTCGGAAAAATTACAATAATTAAAATTTTTATCGGCGTCTTCCTATAGCAAAAATATTTAAGACAGATTTGTTTCCTAATAAAATCAAGTTCCCTCAAGGCAGATTTTGCAATAAGGTAATGAATATTTTTTTCGAAAATGTGAGTACTCTTCTCGAAATTTTGCGTGCAATATGTTTGCATTCAGAATGAGATATATTGGATGGCATTTATTTACGAAAGTTCAATTTATTTATGAAATTATCCTTGCGTGTAACATGTACTGGAAATAAAAATTATAACTGTATCATGCATTTACCGTTTACTTTTTTTCCAAAACTAACGTACGAAGTTGGAACAATTTTTGGAAGCAAGTTGGCAGCAAAAACGAAACTTTTCAGAGGTATTTCTAGTTTACAGCTCTTCAGGCAACTACAACTGTTTAGTTTCTTAATTAATTATGAAGAGACCAATTGTTTTGTTTTGTTTGATTGTAAGTCTTCATTTCAAAGAACGCGAATTATTTAAGAACAAAATTTGAGAATATCTTGAAGACGCTACGAAAAACTAATTTTAAGTATCGAAATAAACAATAGAATTCCATAAAAAACCCAAACTGAAAAACAGCCCCATTTATGGCAAGAGTGTTTTTTTTGTTTTTTTAGCAAAAACTGATAAGAAAATATGTGCCCTTTGTTGGCAGCACACATCACTGCATGCACGCTTTGTTGTCAGGGCTCATTGACCGAGATGTGTTGGTCCAGGCAGACATTTCTGTATAATATTATTACATAACCGTCACCAAAAGGGGAGAAATATGTGCTGTTTTAGCACCCCTAGTTTACACAAGCAAAACCATTATATATAAATTTTAGTACGTAGTAGACGTCAATTGAGACTCCTAGCAACAAACAGTTCGAAGAATATATAAAGAAGTTACAAAATATTCTTGAACAAAAATCTTAATACTTCCGTCAAATGTTTGTGATTGCTAATTAGTTGTAATAAGAAATGATATGCTCTGCATTAGAGTCTGCTGTAAGTTAGTGCGCCGTTTTAAAGTTACCTATTCCAGAGTTTTGTAATTCTGTAAAGACACGCCCGGCATCTAAGTTGATAGAAAGTTTGTAGACAATGCCCTTGCAAGTAACGTATCGTTGAGTTCCTTTGATCAATACCTTCGATCATAAACTGGAGTGTGAGCTTACATCAGCCATCCTAGCCGGTACTTTTACTCTGGGATTTCGTTGATTCTTTGCAATTTCAGATAATTTTAATATTTCCATATTTTTCGCAATTATCACATACTCTTGTTCACTTATGTTTTATCGTACATTTTTAAGTAAGAAATTAACGTTTCTCAAACGAACAAATAAATTTGCTTTATTACATACATTTCCGCGTGTAATACAAACAGAAAGCCAATACAAAAAATTATTTGGGTCAAAACGAAAAGAACACAGGATTTTCTGTACTTGAAATCATGTAAAAAATCCAATTTTTCAACCTGTGTAAAATGTCTATGAACATAAATTTGGTGGGATTATAATCAACTTCTTTAGGAGTGGCAAAACATATCCTGGAGTTCAGAAAATCCTGGAGTTCAAGAATGGTGAGTTATTTTATTGATCACTTTAAAACGTCATGACCATAAGGAAGTTGAGCCATCTACCTCACCTTGTTCTTCACAACCGTTTCATTACAGCGTATAAATTTACTATAGCCAAACTATATTTTTTCCACCGTCAGTCTTGATATCATAGATGAAAAATACATTATACATTTAGCACACGCACGAAAGTATACAAAATATTTAGAATTTCAAAGGTTTAACTAATTAGAATGTTTTGCAAACATTTGATTGCATGAATACTGTACAATATGATCAAGATACTATAGAATACTCTACGAATGACAAATTGTCAATTATTGAAGAAAAATTACATTCCAATCCCAGTGTTGCGCTCCATCTGCGAGCCTTTAAGGGATTCGCAGCGAGTGCATTCGCGTCAAGTCATAAAGCGCTCTGGAGCCTCGAAGAGCCTATTTCAGGCTTCAGGAACGGGAAAAAATTCAATCATCATTATAAGACTCATGTGTCCCGAAAAAAGTTGTAGGGGTTTGAAACAGCATTACAAAAATACTATACTGATTTATACTGTTCTAATGAGGCCGACCGAACATTTCGACACCCCATTAGTAGCTGGACGGACCGCGAGAAATGAGGCCGAAAACGAGGATGCAGTGAGACTGGCAACGCCGCTTCTGCGAAGTATCGCCGGCGGCGGAGCGACATCGTTGATGGCGCTATCAGTCAGAGTAGTCGCCAACCGTAATGGCAGTCGTGCAGGTAGTGGCTGTAATGTAAGGTATACTATCCCTAGCAGTGTTGAAGACTGTGGTATTGCCGATAGCAATGATGAATATAGCAATTGGCATTGTCGATAGCAATGGTGGCGTTACAAATAGGCGTGGGGGCGTTGGCGATAGCAATTGTGACGTTGGTGATACCAATGATGGCGAAAGCGACAGAAATGGTAGCGATAACCAAGGGTAGCTGTAGAAATGGAGGCAATTGCGATAGCCATGGTAACGATAGCGATGACATCGACTGGATTTAGCTCAGAGTCAACATAGCCGCTGTCTCTGCAGCGACTCTGTCTGGGAAGTTCCAGAGGTCGACTCCCACGGTGGAGGCTTTTGGATACTAGTAGCTAGACAACCATGTTGATTTCAGCTGCTGTCTGAAAGAGAATTCAAGTGGCCGGCTGTTCTTATCGGTGGTTTTCGTGGTTTCTACGATCAATTCCTTGCCTATGCTGGAGCAAACTCCGAACAGATGGATCACAGTTCGAGATATTCTCTTCGCTACCACATATCGGGAGACCAGTCGGAAGGCAACACCTTCTCCCGAAAAGGTGGTATCCCGCTGAGGGGGGATACCTGGAGAGGAGATTTCTGCAAGCTGACATATACGTCGGTGTCGGATCTCACCACTCAGCCCCTCGCGCGACAAAACATTCACTACTTTAACGGATCTAAGGACCATATCAGTTCATGAACAACGATGGCGACATAGGAGACACCCGCGGTAAGATGGGACGAAGGCTGCGGTGGCGACGTGTGGCGGCGAACGCAGCGACTGCGAAGGCAAGACGTCGCGGGAACCGGCGCCGTGGGAGCAGCGCGAGGAGCCAGGATCGGGGCCCGGCGCCGCGCCGACTTCGCGGCGGGGGCGGCGGCGGCGGAAGCCTCAGCGACGGGCTGAGCTCAGCTGGCAGCACCCGACCAACCTCAATACATTACGGCAGCGCATTCCTACCTCTCAAAACGAAAGGGCCACGCGGCAGTTCTGTAACGCATACACCGCTACTGAAAAAAGGATGGTTTGTTTGCGGGCAGCTCAGAGAAGCGGTGTAGATTAATCTGCCGCGGCGGCGTCAGCAGGGTAATATGAATTGGCGTACGCTAATTCCTCATCAGAGTGATCATTTTCATCACCAGCTGAGGTGGCTCAGGACATCGACTGATGTCACTGCAGTCTCTCTGATCTGGAGGTTCCAGGGTTCGTGCCCCATTGGTGACAGGATTTTTACACTTGATAGATATCTGCTAGATAGGCTCGAGTTTAGACGCTATCGGAAGAAGAATTCTAGCGGCTGGCAGTTCTAGTCGGTAGTTCTCCGTGGTTTCTTCGAAAGGCTCAGACAAATGCTAGAGCAATACTATCCTAACAATCGGGCCACAGATCGCACGCCATTTTTCATTCCTCTTACTTACTCTAACTTCACCCCGTTTCTTACACTAACATGTACACTACACTACCACGCATGTCGGGAAACCAGTTGGAAGTTAGAACTTGTCCTGCAGGGGCGGTGTCTCTCCCGCTGATCAAAGATGCCTGGATGGGGAAAACACCGCAAGCCAACATACAGGGGGGCGATATTTTAACCACACGCTCATACATTAATTGTTTGTGGTGCTCATAGGAACTAGAATTATATGGGGGAAAAACGTCGCAAATCAATTTGACAGGCTTTGAGCAAACAATTTATTATTGCTAGTGCAAAATATTTATTTGCAAATAAAGACATGTCATGGCATGTTTTGTTCATACAAACACCTACATTTAAGTGTGCACTAGTAATTTAATTTTAAAGCATTCTTTCTCAGAGGTGTAGTGGTTAATAATTGTGACACACTCATTTTTCTTCTTTTTTATATTTAAAACATGGCAAGTAATTGAAGTAGGATGAAATGCCAATTATATTGTTAATTTTCTGTAATAAGAACAAATTGATTATTTATACATTCCTTTCCTTTATCTTACATCTTAGGCGTCTTGCCATAATAGCTCTCAGACTGCTATGTGAATATTTATCTGAAACGTTACTTCTCCGCCTCAGAACTGAAGAAACTCATCCTTCTTAAATATTTGACGAACGATATGTTGGATTCGGAAGAGCGATTACTCACACGGGAGTTGTTATCTGATGAGAAAAGTGCAGTTTGGCAAAAGCTTTTAACTACAAACATAATCGCTCTTCCCATTACGGCGACCTTTAACATTAATCGTTATAAAATTATACTTGTAAACGTCTAATATTGGTGATGGTAATCAGTTAACGGTATTTTCACATTAATAAGAATTATCTCTGGATCTGTTAAATAACTTACACTGCCGTATTATTAAGATTCACTAATATATTCAACGTATATCTTTGGCATAATTGATAAATTACGTTCCCATCAGAACATATTGCAAATTAAGTGTGAATTATTCTTTATCCCTATTATATTTAGAACAGTGTGGTATGACACGGATAACGACTATATAAATTTATCCTCATCTCTGTATAGCTGTCATTACTTACGGTGGATTAATGAAATGAAAGTGCACCTAAAAGACGTTACATCGTACGGTTCGTTTACCGCCCTACATTCCTTGAAAAGATAATCGTTTTAAGATATTTCTAATCCTTCCAAAATGAAATAAAAAAACGCTTGAATGAAAAAACTCAATAAATAAGTTTGTGTTCGGATACCTAATCAATATACTTTCTAATATTTATGCTCTATTCTTTAAGACATGTCCATCAAAAATTACTCTTCATAAATAAATAAAAAATTCAAAATCATTACTCAAAAATGTTCTCAAATTCACATGCAATATCTCTGAATCTTGAACGTATACTGGTACCCAAATTGCGCTGTCTTAGTGACGTAATGATTAATGAAAAGGCTCAATAATGGAATGAGAGGCAGAGGAAAAGGGAAAGATTTGAGATAACTTACTTTGTCAACCACAAATTTCACAAGGATCGATTGGTATTTGAACTCCGGTCCCACGGGTTTTGTGTGTGTGTGTAAGCATTCCATATAAGCTCATCTAAGAGGCGCTTTTGTGATACCATTGACGGCGTCTTTCGCGGACCAAGTCCAGGGCGCAAAATTGAGTTCCTTTATTCGCGGCTGGCGTGAGAGGTTCTCGTGCTGCCGAGACGAATTTCCTTTCATGAAACTCGTAAAAACGTCCACAGCCTGACGACTCCCCCATTGGCGATAAATTTTGGGAATCACAGTGAAACCTACGATGCGCACCTCTTCACAGTTCTACCAGCTCAGTGCCCCTAGGATTAACCTCCCAATTTGTCTCACCATGCTTAATGCCGCCATGTTGCGAGCACTCCCGGAGAGAGAGAGAGAGAGAGAGAGAGAGAGAGAGAGAGAGAGAGAGAGAGAGGGAGGCAGACATAGAAAGAGACGGTCAGAGAGAGACAGACAGGCATGGCGATTCATGCAGAGAGAGACAGACAGAGAGAGACAGACAGAGAGAGACAGAGAGAGAGGGGGGAAGAGAGAGAGAGAGAGAGAGAGAGAGAGAGAGAGAGAGAGAGAGAGAGAGAGAGAGAGAGAGAGGCTTCATGAAAGGAAGCCATCGGGAATGGGTTATCGGGAGAAAATTAGCAGAGGACACCATCCTAGCTGGACGGTCTCTCCTACTTAATAAATGTATTTTAATGGATTAATATTTATATTCCGTGTGCATAATTGTGATCTGTGATGGACGTCGCAGAAGAATGTCATTTGGAATCGATTTCCTTTGAGTAATCACACGCATATCCACGGGGGGGATGGGATGACGGAAATACCCCCTTTCCAGTAAAATGTCAGTAACTATTAATTTTAACATCTCAAGAAACCTTTAAGTAACAAGTGCGGCTAAAACAACACATTTTTCTCGCCCGAAATTCCATGCAAAATTACGCAGAGAGAGGAGAATTTGTTGGAGGAAACAAAGTCGTTTGTGTTTTGAAGCCGAGACGTGCATAAAATCTCCGAACTCTTTACACCACTGTCTCTGTGGAGACACAATCTAGATTTATATGCAGTTACCAAAATGTATTGTTAAAACAAATGAAGATGCTCGTTTCATTGCTAACATGACTGAAAATCATATTGCTCTACATAAAAAATAAAACAACAATTGAATTCAATCAATGATTACCTTTCAAACAAAGATTGAACTTGACGATAACTTGCATAAAATATTACAATTCCACAAAATAGTGATTAATATGAAAAAAATATTTTACTATTTGTCAATATTTCATATTTGCGAGTTCTGAGATACCTTTGTGCTCCAGGAACGACACAATGCCTCTTCCTACATTTCCTTCACTCCCACTCGGAACAAGACAGGCGGATCGTTTCAAACATTCTGCGCGCTTTCTGCTAAACTACGAACCCTGAAGGCCAAACGTAGTCAAACTAAACTTAATCTGCTCGCGCTGTGCCCACGTTGCTCCAATAAAAATACTCTGAGGAAAAGGCGACTCGAGCATGGCTTCCGCGAACTAGAATTGTCTCCGATTGTGTGCTGCGAAAGTGTATAATCTTGGTAATAAAGTACGGACGCGAGCATCATTTATACGGATTCCACGTAATGGTCCGTTAGGTTTGCAGGGGATTCTTTCTCTGGAAGTAAAAGCTAGTTTCTTTATTATTGCTGTATTAGTATATTACTCATTTTTACAACAACTCGCCGCATGTAAGATGTGGACAACTTTTTAATCGCTGATCTTTACACAATAACGGTTTACTTTACGTCTCATGGCACTGACGATACATTACACTGTTATTACAACGAAAAAGTTAGATTTTTATTTTAAACTAGTGGTGTTAAAACAGCACATACTTTCTCGACTGTTATGTAATACCTTTGGTACTAGTTATGTAATTCAATATTTTAAATAAAGTATAAAAATGAATGAATGTTTAATTATTTGACATTTTATCTATTCCTTCTCCTTTACATTAAGCCCCTGAGACATTTTTAAAACAAAAAAATTGCTCCAACATTTTTGATTAAATTTTATTGTTCGATTGAATGAAGGACATTTTATGCGAATGGTGCAGTTCTCATTTTTGTTGAAAACCCTGATTTGTCGAAGGTTGCAAAAATTCAAAACTTTTCTGTATTATAATTTTATAATAATATTATAATAACTATCCAGCAAACATATTTGTATTATATCCATCAAATTTCATCTTTGCTAAAATCTGGTTAATTTCAAAAGTAAGATTATATACGAGTAATGATCTTTCAAATGCCCCCAGAAAACCGAAGGACGTTTAAGAACTTGATAAGAAACTTGTCGCTCGATTTGAATGAAGCGCGCTACGCGCACGGTATGGCCGACTTGCGTGTTTCCGTTCCGATTCTCTAAAAAGCGCGAGAACGTCTGATTTCGGGATAATGGCTTGTTATCAATGTCATAATGTCAAATCATGTCTCAACAATAAGAAGCAAATCGCAAAAATGAGCTTCTGAGTCATTGTTGACGAGTCATTGTAGCTTTCTAATCCGATATTCCCTGAAACCTAGCGGTATTGCAAATATTTTTTGAATAATTTTTAAAAGAGTAATATGTAAATGTAATACAAAAGTCAAATGTAAGAAATGAACATATAATAAATAAACACGAAGATATATTAAATATACAAATACATTGAAAATAACATCAATACAATAATAGTACAAATTGTAGCATAAACAAGTAAATTCGAAAAAAGAAAATTTAAATGGTATTGGCATTTTTGATAGTAAAATATAATTAAAATTAAATTAATTGTTTTTCGTATCATTCATTCAATTTTTTTCATGGCCCTTAATCGGTGTGAAACTTTTGAAAACAAGCAAACAATACCCGAAATTGGGACTAGCATCATATTTTTACCGTCTATACATAAGTGAAGAAAATTTAAAGAAAAAAACTGGAGCGGATGTTGAGAAGTTTTTTTTTGGAAATTTCAAATGAAAAAACGCATAACCAAAAAATAATAAATGGCCTTTTCTTAAGAGCTAAGTTTGTAAAACAGACGGTCGGAGACAAAAAACTCTCATCTCTAATTTTGAAAATTTATTTTTTTCCCCAATTTTCGAAAAGTCAATGATATCAACGAATGGAAACTGCATTACTCCTCTTAAACGTTCTTTGCAATATTGAACAAAAAATTTTAATCACATTTGGTGCCGTTTTTTGAAAATGTTAAGTACCCCCCAGAATTAAAATGTCTGATTCAAATACCAAAGTCTACGACATCAGTTAGAACGATTGGGAATATTAGTTTTGGAGAAAATATACTGAACATTTTATGCGGTAAAGTTGTGCACAGACCAACAAACGTTTCGCTGTATAGATATGCCGAATAGATTTTTTAGCTATGAAGTACCCACAAATCATGAAATCTGGCTACACCACGTGTTACAGGATTTTTTCTATAATTAGCAACGGGTTTATCCACTTTTTGTTGCCAGGGCTCGGCAATAGGAGTTTTTGAGTCGAAAATTCGCTTTATTCCGGCGCACGATTTTACTTTCTCTTCTTACGTTAATAAGTGCGAGGAAGTAAAAATACATTACGTATGTACAATTACGTTTGAAAAATATGTGACATTTGATGATTGTTTTCATATATACTTTTAAATTAAATAAATGATACTTGTTACGTAAATAGAGAATGAATTATGTCCTTAAGAAATACGTTTCACCTCTTTGTTCTTGTCCTACATTTCTTGAAGCAGCTGTTACTACAAGGAAGTGGATCCGAGTGGTTTTGCTGTCGAATAGACTTTGGACTTCCGTAAATAGGGAAAATATAATAATGAATACGTACCGAATCACGCGAACGAGTGTAACAGTCAATTCGTCAATTCGTCAGTTCGTCAGTGTAGTTCGAAATTTCGTACATAAAATCGTGTTTTTGTGTACATACTAGTTTGCTTTTCAACATCATTTCGCAAGATATGTAAAGCATAGACAAAGAAGTAAAAAAAAGGATAAAAAAGGAACTTGAAAATACCTTAGAAGTTGTGATTGAATTCTATAGAGTTCAATTTAACGCAAAGTTCCATTTTATTATCATTTTCTTTTTAAAAAATATTGGGTGCAAACGTATGACAAAGTCAAGTGTGGAAAGAAAAAACTCATCGCGTTGGAGTTGTCTGCAAGATTCGCCTATTTTCTAGAGTGTAAAACCAACTTACGCATGCAAACAATACTTTGTAAATCAACACTACAATGTTACGTTCGCGGCAGAACCAGAATGTTCTACGAAGTCAGTGTAAAATTTATCTGGCAAAATATTGTCTAGTTTCCTACCTTTCCTTGTCAGAGATTTTCGTTGGAAGTGTTAAAATGTGGGGATGCCTCAGAAACTGTGTACGTGTACATGAATGCACTTATGTGAATTTATGCATGTGCATAAATCTGAATAACGTTTATAAAAGTATAGGTACGCATTTATTAACAAATGTATGTGTGTGTTCATGCATGTGTGCATGATGTACACGCATGTTAGCACGCGTCTACGAGGCATGCCTGAGAGCATGCGTGTGGCAGAGGTACTCACCTCCGGGCGGAGCGGCGGTGAGCCAACCGTTGCTGGCGAGTGCCGGCGACAGGTAGTGGTTGTTAGGCACTGTGGCGTCTCGAGCGGCCAGCTCGGAGAGGGCCTCCGCGTCCAACGTGGTCACGGGGTTGACCACGGCCGGCAACTCACAGCTGGCGGTCGCGGGGTCGCCCTCCCCCGCCATGAACGAGGTAAGCGTCACCTCGCTGCCGTGCTGCGAGTGCTGCCGCATCTTGTACTTGCTCATCAACGAACGCATCGCGGCACTTGGCTCAAAACCACGCCAAGTATTTCCCGACCCAAACGCACGCTCACTGTCAATCGCGCACTCGACCGAGGAGATAAGTTTTTCTCCTCCCTGGGGACTTTCACGGAGTCACTGGTTAACACACGTCGCGGTCTTCAGAAACGCCGTCGCAGGTTGACGAGCTGGCACTCCATGGCACTGAATCTTCTTCGCCGTGAAACACTCGCCCTATTCGCGAGACACGCGTCCCAGCAGACGGCGCGGGTCCATGGCTGGCCGACAGCAGCTCCTCGGTGTCTTCCACGAGTCGTCGACGTGGTCGCCGCTACCGGAGATACCTGCGAGCAAAGACACAAACCGACTCAACGGCGGGTGGTCTCTCGACGCGAGCCGGCGGCGCACTGACGGCTAGCGCGCGGCACGCTCCAGCTGATGTAGACGGGGGCGGCGGAGGCGGTTGCGCGCCTCGGCCGCCAGGGGCGGAGGGAACCTACGTCAACGCGCGGCCCGCGGACCGGTCCGGGTTGCGGCGGCGCCGGCGCCGCGCTGCGAACCGGTTGGGGGCGCGGAAAAGCCCCGTCGACGTCGACGGCGGAGGAGGAGGCGGCGGACGGGTCACCGCACGCTCGCGCGATCTGATTCACGCGACTCCCTCCACCGCATGGCGAAAAGCGGGGATTCACTGCGGGGCGGCCTCGTTCGGGTCAGACGCACACCAAGCCGCGCCCAGCCCCGGGCGGCCACTGGGCACACGCGCACGCCCCTGGTTCCTCGTTGCTGTTTCCTTATGTTCCTTCGCTTTTAATACCCAGGGGAACATTCATCAGAAATACACCGATGGAAGAACATTTCCCAGAATATGAATACATGGCGGAAAATTGAAGGGGGTAAAAATAAAAGGGGAACATAAACCAAAAGACAGAGAAATATGTCTTGGGATTATTAAATGCAAATTAAACAAATCAAGAGGGTTTTCAAACGTTGAAATTTTTGAATTTCTAAAACAATAATAATAATAATAATAATAATAATAATAATAATAATAATAATAATAATAATAATAATAAAATACAGCCGGTACTGATATTTACCACTGGTTTTCAACATTTTAAAACCTTTTTTTTCTTATGAGTGTCAGTGAAATATTAGAATATCTATCATTAGTCATTCTAATAATGTTCTTGCTAATTTCATCAAAGTATTCTATTGGAATTCCAATCTCACTTCCTTCTTTAAATTAGGGGTATCTAACTAGCAAGGCCTCAAGGGCCACAAATGAAACTTTTTTTTTTATTGTTGCAGGCCATATTTTCATTACTCGGTCGATCCACACTTCTCCGTATTGTTGATCTCGGCACTTTGCCTAGGTGCTCTGAAACGTGGGGAGGACAGTGGAACCATGTCCGAGATCATGAGCACGCTGATGCTGTTGCGGCCTCGGACCAGAAGTCGGCAGGTTCGAGTCAAATCTCGGGCATGGGTGTATGTCTGTATGTGTGTGCCATCCTTTCTCTCTTCACTACCATCGTCCCTACCCCCAGGGCAAACAACTTTGGGAGATAAAAATTAGGATTAAGTTAAAATGCTGCCCCCTCCCGAAAAGCACTTGCAGGATGCACGCGTGATCCGAGTTGGCCTAGACGCGAAAAAAATTAAATAAATAAATAAATAAATAAATAAATAAATAAATAAATAAATAAATAAATAAATAAAAGAATTACATGCTTTTCTATACGTTCAAAAGTAAATTTGAAACAAAAAAATCGCTTCAACTCTATTTTAATATTAAATATAAACGTATAGAATTTAGTGGTAAAAATGGGAAAGCTTCTTTCTTCTTACTATTATTTCCTTCGTTTTTTTTAGGAACATAGGAACATTGAAAAAAAAAATTGACACTGAAACCAAGACCAAGTATCAGAAATTGGATGTTATGAAAGGTTATTCTTAGCAATCGGAAATAAGGGAATTCTCCTTTAACATCGATTTAAGGAAGTTATATGCTAACCACAATGATGGTATGTGGGTAATAAAGTATTTTTCTACCATAAAGTAATAAATTTTGTGTGAAACGTTTTCTAAAACTAAAACCACTGACCAGGAAAACTACTTAATTTATTGTCTTCTCACGTAATAAATGTCAGCATTACGTTGAATAATCGGCACTTGAATGTCAAAGAAATTGAATTTCCTTTTTAGAAAACCTCATCCATACGTAACACAGTTTTTGATTATAATGTACTGTAGGTTATTGAAATTTTAACTCGTGCCACATTAAAATACGATGTTTACTAAAATAAAATATAGATACTTAACTTGTAGTTTTAAGACTTAACTCAATTTAGCCAAAAACTGACTTAAAAACTTTGACTATGTGACCACTGAAATAATGTAATACTTCCTAATACTATACTATTTTCCCTTCTTTTCTTCCTTAAATTTATTTAATTCAGGAATTCCCAACGGGTCAGTATTGTAACAGTACATCAAGCCGCCACCGCCTCCGCAACCGCTCCCGCCCAAAGCTTTCCTTTGCCGTCGCCTTCTAGGAAAGTCCGCCCTTTGCCCGATATTGGATTGGGTGAGGATAAGCCTCACTCCCACACCATTCGTGCAAATACGACGAATAGGGAGCAACCTCGTCGGTGAATGGGTGGGTGACAGAGCTTATGAAATAAATAAACATTTTGATAAAGAATAAACATATCAATGCTCATTTTCAAATGTATACTTCTCTAAAATTAAAGAAAACAGGCGAGAAAACTCTTGAAATATACTGATAGCCTCTTGTTAATAGCATGAATCAGATATACGAGTAACAATCCAAAAGATAAAGAATACAGCAATTTACATTTGCAGACATGTTTACCAAAGGATCAATAAACATTTGTCAAAAAAGAAACTTCCAATAAAACAAATCACGTTTATCCTTTCACTTCGGTTGATGACGTACATCCCGTATTCTTCAAATTGTTCAATGAGTAATTTTACAGGTGCAAGAAAATCAGTCAGTGACGAAATAATACTACACCTCAAGGCCATTACAAGTAAAATTAGGTTCTTCCAAGAGCGTCGGATCGAGCGTCCAAGACGCAGTCACGTTCACGATGATGTGCATTCGGCCGCAGTCGTCACGCACGTGCGGCTTCATCACACACAAGGTCAGCTGCTGCGTTTGGATTCGCGGAGTCCAGTCCCGTGGTGGGAAAGAAATCTTGGTCTCAGGATTTCCTGCTTTTAGCTCACTTCTCCTCCTCGTCGCCCAGCCCATCCGCATATACGTGATCGCTAACCGAGGACCTCCCGATTGACAGATTATTTCGTGTTTCGGGGCTCGTCAACTGCTATGGTCAGTAGTTTTGTAAGTGTAGCGTATTTTTTATCCTAAAATGTAGATGAATTCTTCCCCTCTGGGTAGCGAGATCAGACACCGGCCTAAACATTGACTTGCGGAGTTTTCACCTTCCAGGAATCACCACCCCAGCCAGTTCTATGCTCCCGACTGATCTACCCGATATGTGTGGTAGTGCATTGCTTGTAAATGTAAGTGTGCGTAAGTAAGGGGCAAGGCAAGACAAGAACGAAGAAGGAAAGATCGCGCGCGGCCGTGGTCCATGTATTAAGATACTACTTTTCCAGCATTCGCTAGGTATAAGAAGCGGCCGAGGATCCCAACCTGACGAGAGGGCAGCCATTAGGTGAAATGGTGCACGTACACCAACACAAGCGTGCCTCATCATTCCTCCTTCCTCACCACTCATTCCATCGACTGCAGTGGCAATTATGATTGTGATCACTTGACTGGAAAGGCCATGGAGTAATTTCCCGTGGCCTCTAAGGCGGCGCCGTCCGCAGAAAAATCAACATCGGGAAAAGTTTCAGACGCATTAAACTTACACAACGTTCACTTGTTTATTCTATGCTTACCACTAGCTCAAGTTTTGAGGAAGAACTTCAGTGCCCCCTTAAGCGAATAATCTCAGTTTTGAGAATATGGCCTATCGCGGAAATCGCCTCTCCGTCCGTAGATGGAGTATTCTAGGCAACGAAAGCAGGAGGAAGAGTAGGGGTTCTAAGTATTGAGTGGGTGGCAGTATGTTGCTAGAGGGTTTCGTTCGACAGAGTCCGCGCGTATTAATTAAGCCAAGAATATTGAACATTTCATCTGATTTCATAAATTAGGTTTGTTCGATGCAAATATTTTTTTAAATCTCTTATTTTCGAACGCAGAATTGTATCTTTGGTCATAAACGTAAAAGTTGTGTAAGACAAGGATTAGAAACCTGTATTTTGCATATTGATCGTATACTATTTCCTGTCCAATTTGCCCACGTTCAAGAAATAGTTTGAGGTAACAAAATGTAATGTATGATTGTTCGGACACTCACATCGCTACCTACCGGCTGCCACTGGTAATATCTCTCACTTGCCTAAGCTCGGAGCCCGAATATGGCATTCACTGTTACCATCGTCACTGTCGTTATCTTCTTCGTTGTCAGCATTGTCACGACGTCGTACTGACATCGACATCGTCTCTGTATTCATCGTCACCCTGTTCATTGTTTCCGTATTCGTCTATGTATTCATGGTCTCTGTTGTCAACATCACCTACATCATCATCACCACCTTCTTGTCATTTTCAGACACAGACGAACTAATGGGAAGTAATTATTTTTCGAACGACTTGTAAATTAATTAATTGTGTTACGTTTTTCATTATTGAAGTAGCAAATGTTTCTCGGTTTTTGTTTGATATGCTTTGCAATTAACTTCGTTCTTTTACATTTTTATAGTAATGTGTTTCAAAGGTTTATAAAATAATCTCGTATGATCAAATATTTTGGAGAAAATAGTGAATAATTGTCCAACAATACAGGAATCTTCTGTCTAGTTATTTCCATAATGAAAGTTCATACAAGTGGCTGGAAAGTTTTGGGTTCCTTTGAAAAATTGTTGAATGTTTCTGAAACATTGTGGAAGCCTAAAGAGCATTCAAGAATATTCTAAAATGGCCATTAGATTCCGATCTTCACTGACTATAAATGTCTGAGAATCTATATGAAGAAAAAGTGAATCTATATGAAGATAAAGCAAAGCATTATCATAGAATTTAATATAATTTTAAAAAAATACAGTGCTTTGAAAGAATGTTGAAAATAGTTGATTGAGAAACCACATACGATATTGTGACCAACCGTTTTTCCTATGTCAAGAAAAAACGTGGCACATTCCTCTTCCCACATCAGAGAGAAACATAACTTCTAAAGTCGCGAGCCTAGTGTCGCAAAGTTAATAAAAAGATACGCTAGTGTCGCAACAAGGCGATAAGACTTCCGGCCCTAGCGAAAACATTTTACCACGAAGCAAGCGAACGGACAAGTCGTGTGCAGTAACATGGCAAGTCGAAGAAACTGTGCAGCAAATACGAACTACTGAAACTCTTAGCAGACATTTAGAAGAGGTAAATGATTATTTAACTATAAGTAGAAGATATAATAAATATGTAAAGCGAAGAGTGTGTAATGTAAAATACAACGTAACGATTTGAAAGCAGATAGCACGTGCATAAAACATACAAGTGTGATTTACACGTGATTGTTCTTTCTTTCAGTTTCTCTATATGGTTATAGAACTAGCTATTGTAACGTATTAGCCAGCGTGCCTCATGGCATTTATTTGGGGACGCTTGGGAGCGGATTAGTCTCGCCACAGGAAGAAGGGTTTTTCCGTAAAGGGAAGAACGCGGAGACGGGAGACACAAGGCTTTGGGTGTCTTCCGGCTTATAGAAGCTTTTCACTGTTATAACAAGCGAGGGGGTGGCGTGACGTAGGAGGTCACGTGGGCCTCGCCTATATAACAGAGTGTACGGAGCCAGTAGGCAGGTTCTGGAGACGGTGGGAGAACCTCGTGCGTGTGCACAAAACTTTGCGCCAAGACGGTGCATATGCGAGCCAGGCTCGCGAGGCTGGAGTCATTAGTTGACGAAGCCTGCGGACTTTATGTCCTTGGGTGACTGCGGTCACGGGGGAGCGATGCTGTGTGCGTGCTCCGAGGTGAAGAGTGGTTGAGTGCCACGATTCACGCCGATTCTCAATCGGATAAGATCGCTCCTGCGATCGAGGCAAACCAGCCGTTGGTGCGCCAGAACGGACTTTGTGTCCCAGCGTGACATCCGGTCACGGAAGCTAGGCTTTGTGCGCGCTTCAAAAGTAGGAGTGGCGAATGCCACAATCAAAACCATCTTCAATCGGGTTTTGGATCGCTCCCGCGATCAGGGGATAGTAGGTCTATCAGAGCTAGGGTTTAAGTAGATTATTAAGTGTATATATTTGTATTGTTTTCTTGTTAATAAATATATTTGTTATACGAAAGCTCTGTGTCTGTGGTCGCTGTGAGTATCCATGACGTCACACTATTCTATTACACTATTACTATGGTCGATTTCATTTCCCTTTTGTATATAAAGTAATTTGGGAGATGAAGTATTTGGATACGTGTGACAGCTAGAAGAAGTGAGCTACCCAACCGCGTACTTCAAGGAACTTAGGCACTGACAACTGGAGGAGAGGCGATTTGGAGGCCACGGGGCGAACGCAAGAACAGCGTCCAAAAACCCTGGTGATTGAATGTATCCGCAGTCTCGACACTCTGCGGTAGAAATCAAGTAAGAACGATCCAGTGAGGATTCCATTATTAAATGAACCCAAGTTAGAGCCGAGTAATGCAGTAATCAGATTATAAAGGATTTATAACTGTTTAAAAGTTAGTTCAGATTAATGAATCAATCAATCTTTCTTTCTTAATTTGGAAATGAAATAAAGTAATGTGAAGTTGGTTATATGTTAAAACTTTTTGCTTTATTGATGACTAAATAAAATCACAAGGTGCCAAACAAAGTTAAACACTTTGTCAGTAAAGGAAAGTTGTAGTTGTGTGGAGCACTTGAGATAGTAATTCAGTATAAGGAGAGATGTGCGATTAGTAAAGAAGACATCGTATTAATTTAGTTTGAAACGAACTTGTAAATTTAGAAGAAAGTTACTACTTGAAAAAATCTTAACATTGAAAAAGGAGATTTCTTACTTTATTGTATCATTGTAAATGTCAGAAGATAACTCAGTAATTGAAAGTATGTACAATAAATATGTTAGCATGTATGGATGTTTTTTCTTCGAGGAAAGATATAACTTAAATGTTCTGTGTATATTCTTTGTTGTAAATGTGAGAGGAGTGGGAGGTTACAGTAGGTTTTGTTTCAAAGCAAACTACTTTAATTTCAATCATTGCAAGAATCCTATGAGTGCAAAGAAAACAGAGCCCGGAGACTCCCCGAAAGATTTTATTTATACATAATTAAACATATGTTCAACTGTCCCAACCACTCCGACGGTTGGTCATAATATATACAGAGCTTAATTTATATTATAGTTAGAAGTGTCCTCACGAAATAAAATGGATTTATATTATTCACTCATTAACTCAAATAATATTCTTCACATACTGAATTAGAAGAGTAATCGAATGGTTAGTATCTAACAGAGTTCAACGCGACTCGCAGCCAAGTGCACTCTGCGTCATTCATCGCCAGGAGAGCGCCGTGCGCCTGCTGTTGACAACGGGGAATCTGTTGGGGAAGCGTGCAGGGGAGGGGGTCCAGTGTCGACGAGCGCGCGTCCGAGCACGTGTGCGTGTGTGAGAAAGTGTGGATGGCCGGGCGCCGCGCCGCGCCGCGCCGCGCCGCGCCGTCTACCGGGGAGACCCTGGTGTCCTGTGTGGCAAACGCCGTCCGGGTCATCACGAGTCCCAGCACGGTCCAGCGTGGCGTGGCCGCTGCTGGCGAAGTGCCCATTCACGGACCAGGCAAGTGCACCGTACGAGGCGGAGCGAGATGCAGGCAAGGGCATGCGCCAAACACGGTGATGGGGACGTAGCGGACGGTGGCGGAGGTGACGGAGCGCCGAGAGAAAAGTTGGACGAGAAGTATGCGGAGGAGCAGGTGGAAGGGAAGTAAAGCGGGTGCGGAGAAACAGACGAATGTGACTGAGAAGGATGTGGGGAAAAGGAGGAGGTGGAGATGGTTGTGAATGTGAGGGAGGAGGAGGTAGAAATGGATAGGTCAAGGAGGACGCGACGATGGAGACGAGTAGTGAGAAATGGATAGGAGAAGAAAAAGAAGAAGGTGCAGGTGAGGAAGAAGAGGAGTCAATGCGAGGAGGAGAAGAGTCAAGAAAGAAGAAACAATTTTTTTTTAAAAAATTGTTGCAAGTGCTTTTTATATAAAAAGTATACATCATAGACCTCACTTTAGTTTGAGGTTTTGATTGCCTCAAGGCAGTAACGATAAATATTTGAGATACTAACGCTAAATTCAGTGCGCACTGTCTCTGCAGAAGACGGAGAACTGCAGTCTATCACAGTGTTTGAACGTCACAACATGGCCTACAGGACAGAGAAATAAAGAGAGGCAGAGATAATAAGATACTAACGGAGAAATGAAGAGAGGCAGATATTCGACCAAGGGAATAAAGTGAAGCAAGAGAAGAAGGAATAGAAAAGAAAAGGAGAAAGGAAGAGAAGGAACTTGAAAAGACGGAGGGAATAAAATTGTTAACAAGGAAAGAATAAGAAAAATATGTACGGAATAAGAATAATGAGAAGCACACGAAAAAAGGATTCAGAACCAAAACAAGAAGAAAATGAAGCCATGGGGATGGTAATGAAGTGAAATGAGGTACAGATTATATCAAGCGAGGAAAGATATACAAGAGAAGTAGAAGAAGAAAGATAAAAGAAAACAAAGGAGAAAGTAAAACATGAAGCGAAGGAGAAAGGATGAAGGAGAAGAGTTAAGAAAGAGAAACGCATACAAAATTAGAATAATGACAGTATGTGCGTGATGAGTAAGAATAAGGAGAACGAAAACAAGGACAGTATAAGAAGGGGAAGAAGGAGAAGAAAAAGAAGAAAAGGAGGCAATTATGATGGTAATAGGGAAGTGAAAGAGAGGAACGAGAAGCAAGAGAACAACAAAGATAAAAGGAGAAAGATAGAAGTAGGAAGGAAAGGAAGAATATAAAGAATGAACAAGAGTTAAGAATGGGAGAATAAAAACAAGATGCAAATGAGAATACAAAAAAGAATAATGCGAAGAAACTCACGGAGAATAACAATAAGAACAAAAATAAGGAGAGGAAGAAGAATTATAATATTAATAATAATAATATTAATAATATAAATAATAATAA
The DNA here is from genome assembly GCA_017312745.1 of Gryllus bimaculatus. NCBI lineage: Eukaryota > Metazoa > Arthropoda > Insecta > Orthoptera > Gryllidae > Gryllus > Gryllus bimaculatus. The sequence continues at coordinate 19,365,139 of BOPP01000009.1, read as the reverse complement.
TAATAATAATAATAATAATAATAATGCCAGAAGAAGTAAAAAGAGAACGGAAACCAGGAGAGGAAGAAAAAACGTAAAAGAGAATATCGCAAAGTGAAGCACGAGTCGTTTGGAAGACACGCTGTCGCTCCGCGCCGGGGCGTTGCGTGCATTCCGCAGGGGGGCCTCGCCACTGGGCCACTTTTCGAGCACCTTTCTCCACGATCGTGTTCCCAGAACGAGGCGTCACACCGTGAAGGTTGAGTAACACTTTTCTTTTTTAGTGTGGAGCAGCGGGGAAGTGGCGCGGCTGCCTCCACTGCATCACAACGAGCCCTGCGGAGGACGCCGCTGTTGTTTGCGGATCCGGTTGCCTCACTGATGCCTTGAACTTGAAACGGATCTCGTGCTGACGTTGCGTCTCAAATTTATTCTGGGCAAAATCGCTGGAGAGAAACGAAACAGATGAATTGCATGTCAGAGTTTGGTCCCGATGTTAGGTAGCGAAGAAAGTGTTCCTGTGTTTGATTCGCTTATAGAACACTCTTCGATATCAGCAACTGAAGTTGGTCTTTGAGTCAGTATTCACGACCGACAGAGAAAGTTTTTAATGAACATCTCTCCCATTTTTATCTGCATATTACTAGCCTACTGATTTGTGAATCTGTGATGTAACTTTTTTGGCATTGTGCTATAAGTATGTTATCAAACGGGATTCCTTTGAAAGACCGACCTGTAATACAAAGAATGTTATTAGTTAACGAAACAGTTAATCTATGGACTATATATTATTCTAAACATAAAGAAATTACTCTAGTTCGTCCACGTTAAAATACTATGAGCTATGTTTTATAAACATGGTTAAGCAAGGGACTGCAATGGTCATATTCCAAGTCTTGCGTTATTTATGTTTTATGATTGAATAATCTTGTTTACCGTCACGTAAACTTAATGTAAAATTTTATAATGATCACATATGTTTTGTTGGGTGCAGTGCCAATCAATGGCAACTTCGATTCACAATGTGAATGAAATATGTAAACAAAATGTGTGTAACATTCGAATGTAATAACAATTTTGTAACTTCTTTTCATTTATGTTTATAAAAATTATATACATATTAGCTTATATACATATAATACAATAACACATAGTAGTTTGGAATGTGCTCTCTTCTATATCTTAGTAGCTGAAAATGTTAGAAAATATATATCTAACTGCTAAAAATATGGAGTATATTTCTAGCAATTGAAAATCACAGCCTTTGACATTATGAAGGTTTCTAAACACTATGTTTCCGTTTCATAATTTGGAATCACAGTCCGCACAAAGGTTAATGTTGCTAAGTTTTAATTAATGGCCCTTACATTCGAAGATGGAATAATTTTATGAAAGCAACTGATCTACATGAGTCAATTGAAGCAATTTTTTCTTGAGGTTTACCAGTTAACCTTCAGAACGGGTGAGTTCTCTTAATTGCAATTAAATCTTAATAAATCCAAATAATTAAATCCAAATTAATTATGCTCATGTATTGTCCTCGGCACTGCCTTCGGACAAAACCATCCACAAGCTAATAATTAGCATACGATACACTGTCTTATATAATTGGATGAGAACAAGGTGACCGGAAACTTGTTTCAGAGTGCAACTATTCCACATTGCATGCAAATCGTAAGTGATCACAATTAAGACTTCCTCGCATTTGAAATGGAACAAATTAAAACCGGACGTGCTGAAATTAGCGTTTCTCACGAACCGCAGGAAGACTGTCTTACTACACTACTGGGATCGTTTCTCTTGATCTCAGTATTTTTGTTTTGCTTAATTGCATTCAATAATCCCATAAAATGAATCTTGTCGGAATTCCAACTGATATCTTTCCATGATGGAAGTAGTTTCGCGGAACCTTAGTAGGGGTACTCGAGAGAAAACTAGTCAACAAACCACCTGAAATAACAGAGTCAGACGAGTTACTCATCGCACGGAATGCCAGATGTGTAGCGTGGAACAGGAGCTCTCTCTTACTGGCGCTCAGGTGTTCACCCGATTGCATCGACAATTCTTATTCATGGTGGAAGATGTTCCACATGCTGGCGTCATCGCTAGGGAGATAACGTTTAGTATGGACGCGCAAGGAAACAAGTGGCGCTACAGAATGGCAAAGACATTCTAATTTCCTTCGTGTGGGCTAGCCTTGCTCCACCCCCACCCATCTGCCATTTATCGCCGCCTAAAATGCATTTTTAAGTTCGGCTTCCTATTAGCTGTTTCCAAATATTACTTTTAAAATAAAAGTAATCGTAAAAATAGTAACAAAGTAATAGTAAAAAAGTAACGTAATAGAGTAAAATCTCGTCCTACATGAAAATCTTAATTGAAAAATTTGAAGCCATATTTAAAAAAAAATCATTTAAGCTGTAATGTAAATGCGAAATTCGAAGCTCTTATTCATACGAATATTTTAAGTTTTTAAAAACTTAAATTGAAGTCATTTGAAGCACTTCCACTCACAGTTGCAATATTGTACACAAATCGCTGAAAAAAAGAAACAAAAGAATACAGCAAAATTGTATGTCATTTTAAACAGAGCACAATCCGTACGAAAAAATTGCAGAAACAAATTGGAGCGGTTTTTGAGAAAATGGCGTTTGAGCGTTTCTGAAAATGTGAACATTTGTACCCGTTTTCACAAAAAACTTTTGAGTTTTAGAGAAACTTTATAAGACACCATTACTACGTGTACTCGTAAACGCAATAATGTGAACAAATCATGTAAATAAATATTTATCTGGTGAGAGACTAGTCAAAAAATTACATTTGGTAATTATTGAAAAACAATTGAATTGAGCAGAATGACGTTTATGTCGTCAGAGTACATTTAGTACTATCCCTACCAAAAGTTTAAAAAAGGGGGACCTTTTTCACATTTTATACGGAACTTCAAATTAACCTTCAAATTGGCGTGCGTGAAATCTACCTGGTAAGTGGTGCAGCAGTAATTCTTTTGACGTATGAAATACAATATTTATTCTTAATTATTTATGATATTTACTGTATTTTCAGGTGTTTATAGAGAATTATCGTGCATATAATGCCTTTCACCCTTTTAAAGACAATGCATGAAAACGAAAAATTGAAAAGCATTATTTAATAAGTTATTATACTATCTGTTTACATATTTCATAACTATTGACTCTTTAAACTATATTAAACGGTAAAAAAAATAGAAATGTTTATTGTAGAAGAAGAAAAAAATCACTAAATAACTGGAAGAAACTGGTTCTAAAACGGACGATGGACGCTCATATAAATAACAACCAGGAAAGTTCCCAAAAGAACTCATCTAAAAGCACTTCAAATTACTGTGGCTCTGGCAAAAACCTTCTCACCTGAGGTTTGTACCAGAAAGTTACAACTAGTGAAATTCATCTTGGCGCTCTCGTGGACGAAGAAGAGATCAACTGATGTACAATACAGAAATTATTTCTAATTATTTCCGTAGGCCGCTTTCAAATTCCACAACAATAATAGAGCAATATATCAGTCATCGGAAATAAAAATAAACAATCAGACATCTCGTGATTTTCAATGACGTTTGTGATAAAATGTATCACTTTTGAAGGCAGAGTGTTACAATACGAGAAACATCCAAACCTGTTTCTGACGATATTTCCCAGTACTTGAGCCACTATATTCTCATTATACGTAAACAGAAGTTGTTTGTACTATTTGTGAGTGGTTTTCTTGTGTCGAATTTTGAAAATAAACTGAATTGTTAGATAGAGAAGGTAGGGGTTATATATTTTATTAACGTTGAGAGACATTAAGAATGTGTGTTAATATTTATTTACTATGGAAAGATAATTGTGATTCTTGACGTGTTAAATAAATCAACCTCATCTTTAAATAACCCTGAAGGAAATCGGTGGTAACGCTATTTATTGTGAAAACTGTATCACAACTTCCAAGGATTGGTTTGAAAAGAAATCTTCAAAAATATATTACGCCATATTTGTAAATAAGCAGTTTCCTTGCGCCTGACAATGGTATATTTAATAATATTGACATAATTTGTTAACATTTTATACCAGTGATCTTAAAAAACATTGCTGATGTTACTTATGAAGTAATAGAGAGGCCTAAGTACTTTAATTCAATACCTCTAAGTCAAAAAGTTTTATGTTTGTAATGCAGATCTCCGTATATTTCCATGTATATGCGGATCGAGGAATGGTCGGTGAGCAGCGCGCCAGAGGTGAGTAGCGGAACTTTTAGCTGTAACAAGAAGCAGGCCGGAGCGCCGAGGCTTTTAAGCATGGATTCACGCACTGTTTTTATTCAGAAGAGAAATACATTATAATATATTTGTTTTCTGTTGGGCAATACGATAACGGCCTCCTTAGGCATATTTCAGACCGATTTTTAAAAAAACGTAAATAACTTGATTTTGCTCAGGGCAGTAAGTGTTGTCACTGAAGCGACTCTGATCGGGAGATCCCAGAGTTCGGGTCCCGATGCTGCCAGATATTTTGGCACTAGCTAAATAACTTGGTCGAATTCGGAAGCTGTCTGGAAGAGAATGCTACCGACTATCTGATCTAATCGGTATTCTTTCGTGATTCCTGCGATTAATTCTTGGAAAATGTCGGAGCAGTCAACACTGGCCGTGGACCGATCGCGACCCCACCTCTCCTTTTGCACACAATTGCACTTGTGTATAGTGCACTGCTGCAGGTGCTAGTACTCAGGGCGCCCGTTGGGAACCTGGAGCTGACGTGGAGGTGGGCGCAGGACGCATCCGGGGAGGAACGCCGCCACCTTCTGGCATATATCATGGGATACACGTTCGCCACCGCTGACGTGCTCAACAGCTCCAATCAACCAATTTATCATAAGCATTTACTGTTAACGCTAAGGTAAACAAAAATTACACATACTCATTAACGAACTGCTATTTATTACTCAAACTTTCATATACTACGTTAGCCTGATGACTTTTGTTTTATGCCATACTTTAGTTACCATTCCCAGCAGTTGCTGGTTATGATTATTGTAGGCAACTAATGGTGTTACAACGGTGCATACTTTCTCGCATTATTTGTAACTATTGAAATTTTCTAGAAATCAAGAATTCAATAAAAACGTGACCTGCGCTATTTTTATAAATCTATTTTTCTTTATTCGAGAAAAAAAGAAAAAATGGAGTTTATAGTGAGTAGAAGGGAAAATGGAGGATTTTGAGATTTTTTAAATATAGCCCAAATATTACACAAAAGTATTCCAAAAATACTTATACTTTCAAATAACGTAACATGATATTTTTGTAAAGATCTAACTTTGAAGAACAGATTTAATTAAGAAAAAAATATTTTCGATTTTGTAGTTGTAGGAAGTCGCAAAAAATAGCGTCTGCGAGCGCGAGACCTTCGCAATATTTAATACCGTTACTTCTCTGAACTTAAAAAACAATTTAAAAAAATAGAGCCATTTTAGAGAGGATTTTGAAAATTTTGTTGAGGCTTCATGTAAATGTTCCCCCTCCCCCCCGGAATCAAAATATGCGTTTAAAATTCTCAGGGCCCCGAGCAAATCGATAGAAGTATGTCCATTTTGGAGGAATTCGCCTGGAAGGTTTCCAGAAAACATTATATTCTTAGTTATATTCTGGAAAGAATATATACGACAGTGGTAGTAAGAATGTTAATATTAGTGGAATTTGTTTTCTACTGGCCGTGATGACAAAGTTCTGACGCGGTTGTCGTAACATTCTAACCTTGTCAACCATGACGTATTGTACTAGAAAGTTAAAGCATAAAATAGAATTCCGAGTGAGTCAGCTCTTCGCCATGACGATGTTTCGAGAAACTCAGACTACATATCTCAAAATATCAGCGAAACAAATCTCAGATCTACACAAACCTCTTGTATTGAAATGCTACAGTAGGTAGTCAAGCAAACGTGTATTTAGGTGATCAAGGGAGAGACGGAGGTCTTTGTTGTAATTTGAAGTCCCAATGTGTGTACAATAACAAGTTATTAGTACATATTTTCAAGTAGTGAATATATTTTCTAAGTTTTAGTGAAGCATTATTTACCCTCCGTGATAATTTTATACATTCCAAAATAAGAAGAAGCTTGAGAGATTTTTACAGCTTTTTAGTTTTGGTTGTAGTCACACAAAAAATCGTATTCTCGCATTTTAGTTTTGATTGTAGTCACACAAAAATTCGTGTTCTCGATATTCATCGATACATCGTATTCTCGATATAATCTTCTTCTTCTGTTTAATTGTTTGGCAGTTTGATTATCTGCAACTCTGCAATATCTGAGTATGTTTAATTGTTAAGAAAGTCGAGATCGTGCGCAGAAAATGGCCTGCTTATTGGAGTATTGCATCAGAATACTACTGGTGTTCACCGGAGAAAACACGGAAAACTACCGATCATAGACGTCGACCGCTAGAATTCTCCTCCCAGCAGTGATTGACTTCGACCCAACTAACTAGTTGATGTCGGAAACCCTGCTACCGCCGGGACTGGAACTCTAGGACCTCCCGGTCAGAAGGACTGCAATGACATCAGCTGATGGCCTGAGCCACCTCTCCCGGTCCAAAAGGGTTGAGAAGTTATCATTGTTGTTAATAAAATGAGTATTTGTACGAAAGAAGTAAGTACTATTTACAAAAATAGTGTTATTCTACCTAAACAATATAAAAGCACAGTTTTGCACATACCTGGGTAATGGGGCGTGTGACAAATGAGAAGTTCCACCATAGCGGACAAAATCATTCACGAGTTGGCTTCATAGTAAGCATTAAGACAACAGAAGCGGCTGAGCACGGGGCAACACTTGTTGCCACTTCAGTGACAAGAAGTGAGAGGCCCTAGGGTTCGAGTCCTCATGGTGTATTTTATACACAAGCTACATCGCTGCGTCCAATTTAGTTCTTGACTAGAGAAGAATTCTAGAGTCTAACTGCTGTGATGGGATGTTTTCCGTGGTTTCCGCATTATCGACACGCATGTTGGCATGTTGTGGCCTACCAACCAGCCACGAGGTTGCCTTCCTCATTTTTGTTCCCTGCGCTCCCTTTATCCACACTCAGATGCACAGCACTTCCATACATGTCGGGAGAGCAATCGAAGACTTACGCTTGTCCCGCCTGCCTCGGGGCGGGACTGACGGAGATATCTGGAAAGGGACACTCAGACAACGTAAGTTGGCGTCTGATGACGGGGAGGAACACCGCCACCTCCCATCATCTACGTCGCACTTCACTTACACGACTAATTACCATAGCAGTAGCAACACAAAATCAATTTTTAAGACCCTAGGCGTTCCTTTCCTTCTGCATTCGCCCAAGGAGTCCCGCTATGACTACGTCACTCCTGCGCGGGACAGCCCCGGACACTGCTTCACAGGTGAAAGAGAAGGGCCAGCGCCAGCATATATTCCAGAAAATCACTTCTAAAATTGCATTCTAAACTTCTTCAAGAAACATTACAAATATACCGTGATTCTTTTTATAATATCTAGCCTCCGTCTATTCCTTCTTGTACCAACGAGATATTTCGAATATTTAATGCTTTTATTTCTTTCATTCAAGGAAATAATATTTCAGAAAGACTTTATAGTGTTTAAGAGTGTCAGTCATAAATAAAATATTCATTATTGAGCTGTAACTCTCGCAAAAATCAAAACTAAAGGTGCTACAGGACATACTTTTCTCATTATTGGAAATAGTGACGTAATATTAAAATTTTGTAGGTCTGTTATTCTAAAAACTCAATTGTAACTTGAAAAAGGTCCAATTCAAACGAAGCGCCTTTGCCGCAATAGTCATTTATAACTTTTATAAATGAAACTATTTAAGTATTACAGCACATTCAGAAAAGAAAGAATAATATTTCACACAAGCTCGTACTGTTTACATCGAAGTAGCAATATCTGAATACCATTATTAGATATCAAAACTTCCTAAAATAAAATAAATGTATTTGTCAGTTGTACGTTAAATATATTGAATTCCTCAATTTCCCCCCTTTCTTAAGAATATTCTCTACATCGTACAACTAACACGATCGGACACAGTCACAAAGTCCTCAAAATTTTCATCCAGCGTGTTGCCATTTTGCGAACATTTTAACAACGAAGCGAGTGAAATTCAAATTTAGCATTTCAATTTTTATTATATTTTCGTAAATACAAAGAGTGACCCGAAAATGGGACCAGCACAACTTTCTTTACCGTTCTTTGTGATAAGTGAAAAAAATTTAAGAAAACATTTGGAGCCGTCTCTGAGAAAATAATTGTTTAAAATTTAAAAATTGGCAATATTTGACACAAAATTACTCGAAAAATACACATCAGTTCAAAAACCATGACGTCATTTGAAGTTCTGGTTTTGATAAACACATTTCATTAATGAAAAACATCTTCATAAATGTAATTGTAGAAAGACACCAACAATTTAGAACTTTTAAAAATTTTGGAAAATAAGGAATTTTAAGGATAATGAGACCTCCACCATTTTAAATAAAAAGTATATTTATTTCTTAATCTAATATATACATTTATACATACATATATACATTTATACATATCAGTTGCCGTCTGGCTTAGTGAACAATTCTTACTTCTCATATATGCTAAATAAAATGATGCATATAGCCTCGTATATGCTCGCTAAAATATATGTATTATACATATATACATATATTTTTTATAATACATAAATCTATTCATCTGAATCTGCCTCGAGATCTACGCAGGGATTCCAGCTTGTCGTCTGGTGTTGCAGATCTTTTCTGTTGTTCAGCAGCTAGCTTCCTGTGGCATGGGGTGGAGGAGGGCGCCTCTGCGGACTCTGTCCCGCGCTATCTGTTTGTACTCACGCGGGGCCAGGTGTATATTGCCGGTGTGCTTGTAGTAGCATGCCGCACTGCCATCAATGGCCTCAGTGACTATTTTTTCCCTTAAATCTTTTAGCTTGTGGCCATCCGCAACATTCTTTAGTGCGGCGTCACTACCCGCACACCATTCTCCCAGTGCCTCTATCAGAAGCGGGAGTACTTCGACGCTGTGGTAACCGACGGTAATGAGATGGGCGCGGGTGGCTTCGTATTTTTGGCGCTTCTCTTCTAATTTCTTCTCAAGTTTGCCTTGCGTCAGCCACCGCGAACTCCACCACGAGTGCCATTGTGCCCCGTGCGAGTACGAGATCAGGGCGATTGCTGCCCACCACTGTCTGATTCTCCCGGAGCACCTGCCACCCCGCTGCAATGGCTGCTTCTTTATAAATGGCCCCGATGTTGTTGTGTCGGGCGTTCCATAAAGGTGACAGGTAGCGGCACCCCGTGGTAACGTGACCAATGTTCTCGGTTGCTGGTTGCCCGTTGTTCCACGTACATTTCAGGACTACCACCTTTCAGGACACCTTTCACTACCCGCACACCATTCTCCCAGTGCCCCTGTCACAAGCGGGAGTACCTCGGCGCTGTGACCGACGGTAATGAGGTGGGCGCGGGTGGCTTCGTATTTTTCACGTCCTTTACGCTATCCGAAGTCAAACTAATTTTAAAAAATTGGGGCTCTTTTTTTAAACATTTTTTTAATATCCCAGGGGATTCATGTAAAGCACCCTCTTAAAAACATGTTTCTAATTCAAGGGCTGCGACATTACCCAGATCGGTTGTCGCATACAAATTTTAGTGAAAATCTTGCTTACATGCGACTCTAGCGCTGTTTACAGACAAGCATACGTACAAGTAGACGACGGACAGTCAAACGTTTTGCTGCCAATCGAGTTTTCGGTATCAAGGATCCACAAAACATTTTTGTATTTTTGTATTTGTACAGCAAATTTTGCAAAGAATACGTTTTTGTACTGGTGTTTAATCATCGCTACATACATAGATTGTTTAAGGAAGCGTTGGTTTATTTCTTGGCATTATCACTAAGATCATAGCGCCAAAACACGAAAAAATACGTTTTGGGAAATTCCTTTGAAACTTCTGGCCGGATCCGGAAACAAATTATCAGTTAGGGGGCCGATTAGGGGACCGAGACGCGATGAATGACACTTTATAGATCTCGACTGGTACATGGGAAGTGGTCTAGCCGCGAGTGACGGAATCGCACACATCCACACATACGTACACTCAGAGTTTTACTCAAATATTGTATACGAATGTGGAGAAAATTTAAAGTAAATATTTGGAGTAGTTTTGAGGACTTTTTTAACTTGACTATATTTTGCGCAAAATTACACGAAAGTAACTCAATTTAAAACTATTTTCGAAAAGTTGAAATGAACTTTTTTCAAGATTTGTCTTTACCGAACACACCGCATTTAGGAAAATTTTTTATCTTCAATATTAGAGTTGTAGGAAGACATTTTTGACTTCTTATAATTATCGAAAAATCAGGAATTTCAACGAAATGAGGCCTGTATATTTTAACTACTATTACGACTCCATTATTTTTAAATGTCCGAAAGGCTGCATGTAACGTACCCCCCAAAATTAAAAGTTCGGTTTTAAATTACAGGAGCCGCGACATCAGCCAGGGCGATTGGGGAAAATCAATTTGGGAGAAAATCGGCGGAACAGTTTATGTGCAAGCGTTGTTAAGAAACGGTCGGACAGACAGACGTTTTGTTGGCAATCAATTTTTCAGTATCTAGGACGCACAGGATATGGATTCTTTCCATATCACATTTTAGAGGATTTTTTTCTACATTTGGCAACTGGGTTTATCCATTTTTTTCATACCTGGGCCCAGCAATAAGAGTTTTTGTGTTCAAAATTCGCCGTCTTCCTGTGCACGTCTACAATACTCTCTCTTCTTAAGTTACTAAGAGCGAGAAAGTAAAAATTAAGAAAATCAGGAGTGTGATTCAACGGGAAATGGAAAGGGAAACATCTGTATAGTTCATTCAAATGAATGCAATGTGTAAGTGTAAGTCAAATGTCGGACAAAATTCGTCAAATATCTGACAATATTTTAGTTTCATACACAAGTCTCACGGCTGACGCATGGAATGCCGTAACTACGAGACAATTCGAGAGCTTAAGTTAACAGGTGTGATTGAGCGCGTGTGATTATATAATGTATATGCACCCACATTTAGATTGAATGATTGCACATAAGACTGCTGTAAATTTACAAAATTTATTTGTGATATATATCCCATTTTGCACTTCAAAACCACATCAAAATTCATAAAAATATAAAAATTAATGAACATATCGCATTATCAAAATATACATTTGGAATATTCACGCACAAAATTAAAAAAAAACAATAGTGAAAGAACTGAACATTAATTATAGATTAATTACTGAACTGGAGACATTACTGTTGTTTACGTCTTTGAGGAGAGAAACCGGTTGACTATATGCTACTCTAATGTTGAATACTTAATATTTCCTTCTCAAGAGTTCCCTATTCAAAGTATCAAGGCACTAAGTCAACTCTTAGCAGTTTTCGATATTTAACCGATTTTTTGCAACAAAAGAATTGAAAACAATAAGATAATAAATTTAAGAATATTTGCCACTACTGATGTTTCGAAACATTTCTTTCTGGAAGAAATTCTCAGAAGTATAAGTTTGATTTAGACACGAACCCATTTTCTTTCAAACTTTCTTGGTTCTAAAGGGGAAGCACGGAAGTCTTTGAAGCTTGGCCGTAACATAGCATCGCTTTCGTTAAATACACAAAGTTAACAATTTCCTGTACTCTATGAAAAGACGTGCGGAGCATACTAACGTCATTGCATCGTTTACGGGTGGCCGGGTCCAGCGTCAGAGGCACCGTTATGACAACAGGTTCTGCTCCGTTCTAGACCGTGTCGACGTCATACATACTGCCCATTCGTGGAACTCGCTGAGATCAATGACGCACAAGGATCTCTTTCACTTTAATAGTGTTTGAATGCTGCCTTCTGTTAATGTTTATACAATTCTACTTCTATTGTACGTAATTATTAATTTGCTATTATACTCAAAACGTATTTTGTCGTACACTACCGTAAACTACTTTTCAAAAATTGGCCCTTTCCTGGTACAAAAAAATCTAATCATAGTTCTCCTAAATACCAGGAAACGATTTTTGTGACACACATAATCATAATCCTCCAAAAAATCAGGAAACGCTAATTGTAAAATGCAAACTTTCTCTATGAGACTCGTTCAATTCTGATGCTTCACACTGTACGTCGTACTTTTTCATTCATTGTCACAGTATAAGAGTTATAAGAGATTTATAAGAGTAATAAATTTCACGGACTTTTAAAGGCTTCAAAGAATATCATTTTTGATGAAGAGTAAAAATTTTGAAGGCAAAATAAGAACTACAGTTTTGAAAAATATTGTAGCTTAATATTTAGGTTCATCTCACTCTTTGCGTATCATATCGTCTCCAGCACACAAAAATTGCATAATGTTTGCAAAAGTCAACAAAATTTTCGAAAGGAAATTGCAAGTTTCAAGCTCAAACTCACCATAGCATTGCTAAGTACAAGCATCTAAACCACGGCTTTAATCTAAATCATTAAGATTGCAATCTCCAAAACTCTTCAAACGTTTTTCTTCATAACGTATGTATCTTTCGCTGTAGCCTCATACGTACGATAGTTTCGTAATAATGCAAAGAGAATCGTTAAGCTCATTTATTTGAAGTGTAGTGAGTCCGAATAGCAATAACAATAACCCTCATGAAGGTCGAAGTGACGGAGGGGAAATGAAAGCTGCAGACTTGGGGATATGAGGCTGAAGGGCACTTCTGAGTGAGAAAGTTGTAACAGCTGATTCGCTGAGGACTGGGTGAAACTTGGCTGCCTAACAGTCGCTTGTTATTCTCAGAGGAGACATGAGGAAGTCTACGAAAAGTAAAGTTTTCAATCGAAAATACTTTAGAATTATTAGATATGGTGGTTGGTACAACCTTAAAACTATTCGCACCTTCTTTTTCTCTTTTGTTACATCTCAAACATTTGTTGAAAAATAACTTTAAACGATTCATGTCATTGAGTGCTAGGGAAATAATTATTTTTGATGAAGAAGGTGCTCTACAATACAGGAGAGTAGCCTTGAAATACAGAATCTTGGTCTGCAATTCGGATGAGAGCTACTGGAAATATGAAGATCACAAAGGGCAGCACTTTATCACTTCTTCTTTCAAACCACTTGCAAGCAGAATAAGTTTAAGAAAACACATCCTGAGGTGGGCCTAAATAAAAGCATTTCAAAATCATCTCCTCGACGTCTTATTGACGAAGTATGTCACATCAAATTGTACTTGTGTTAGGAAGGTAATAAATACTTGCTTAGAACATTACTGAAAACACGGCGAAGAAAGTACCCTAAAGATAAGCCTTTGAAGTTTTTTTTTTTCAAAAACAATATGTATCCACTGAAGAAGGGAAGGTCTCAATACTCGTGTGTACTGATGACGCTGTTAACAAAAGAGAGTAAGACGAAGATACAGTGGATAACTAAGGATCTTCTGCTGATCACGGCCACAAAAGCGATAAGTGACGAGAGACCAAGAGGATCATGAATGATCTGCTGATTGAGACAGAGCAGTAGATAGAACGGAGATGAGAGGAAATTTGAGTGTGACAATGAAAATGACATGGTGGGTGTGAAGAGGTGGTGAAAGACATGACAGCGGTGGGGTGGTGGGTGGTGAGAGCGGTGACGAGGAAACTAGTAAGAACGGCTTACGACGTGAGTGGGAGGATTAATTAGGAGAGAATTTGCAACGAGATGAGATTGGTGATCAAAGTAAGTCTACCACGAAACGAAGGTGTGCTAAGCGCGATGGTCCAGGAGGTCAAATAGCCCACGTGGCGAAGGCGATGAGAACGGGATGAGAATGAACTGAAGGCGAGGACATTGAGAAATACATTGGGATGGAAGCCAAATAATACCTTCGGGTATTGTGAGAGAACAAGCAAGGAATATAGAGGTGATTGCGAAAGTACCTGCAATGGAGAGGGTAGCGGGGACAGCGTAGGCACCGTGGCAACACGGGTAGAGGCAACGACGCTGGCAGCACTTGTTGAGATGGTGCTGCGGCAGCGGCGGAAGGCGTGAAACCAAGCCAGCGGCAACGACAGGAGACCGGGCTACACACTGGGACAGAATGGGATCAAACCTGGCCAAAACTCGTGAAAGTCTATTTTTCGGTCGGGAATCATCGTTAAAACGCAGGAAGGGAAGTTGGGAATATATGATTGGTCGTAGAATATCATATTTAATTTTTCATCATTAGACGAATGTGTAAGGGACTCATGATTTTCGGTAAAAAGGACATTAATACTTTCCTCCCATAAATCAAATGTATTTTTTGCTACATTTTCCAAAATTAACATAAGAGGATCAGAAGCAAATAATATATTATTTATTTACAGATTTCTGGCTACACTACTGAAGTAATTATGACGGCATATTTTCATTTTTTGTGCAGTTTCTTAAGGGGTGAATATTGCTCTTTCAAGAGAACGACTTGTAAAGGGTGTACAAGTCATTTCGTTGGGGTTTTGGCCAGGTTTTACCCCTTTCTGTCCCAGTGTGGGCTGGCGGCCGCGGGGGCGACCCAAGGCTCCTGCTGCGCCGCAGTGGCGCGCGCTCGCTCCTATCGCCGGGGCTTTACGTAACGCCGCGTGCCCGTTCCATCGCGACGCGACGCACACAAGAATGGTGGCAGCACTGCGCCCCTACAGGTGGCCTTCCCCGCTTTCCCCTCACTTCTTGGAAGACCATCAATTTCTGATAATAATTCATTATTAATCTGGAGAAGATTAATATATTTTCAAATATTCTACTGGTATTTCGATTTAACGTACCCAAACAGAAGTACGATCGGCCGGGGTCAGTTAAGGAAGTCCGCCGTCTGTTATGAACAAATGGCGGACAAACAAATCATTTGCAGCTAAAGATGGCTGTGAGGACACTTTTTCCGAGGTTTGCGTATATGATTATTTCTTACAAGAAAGTGGTATTACGATGAGTATTGAACGACACATGTCCGATAACAGAATAAACAGACTCGATTGGTTATGACCCTACCGTTTCTGTTTAAAATCTTCAACTGCGTCTGTTATTTGCTGTTTATCTGCCAACTGTTGTTGATAATTACAAGGGATCCTTATCTCAACCAATAAGGCCTCCTAACAATATTTAAATACTGACTAAATAGGGATGTGATAAATGCGGAATAAACTATAATCTCTGCAACTTAACAATGTATAGTTAAAATATGCTTTTGCATTTGTAAATTAATGAAAAACTTTGTTTAAAATAATTTTGGGTCCTTGTCCATTGTTAGCTTTAAAAATCTGCAAACAAGTTAAAATAGGTTTTGGTATATGTAAATTACTAGAAAACTTTATTTGGAAATAATTGGGGGTTCTTATACATCGAGAACTTTAAACACGTGATTGGTATGCTTTTTTTACATTTATCCTTCCCTAGTAATAATGTGTACTCACTCCAAAGAAGACACATTTTTTGTATAAGTGAATTAGATTAATAAAAAAATATTCTATGAGAATGAGATGTATTAAACATTCTGAGAAAAAAACCTGAACTCTTGAATTGAATACTGTAAAATTCATAAATCACATTCGAGTTCAGGTTTCTTTTGATTCACCGCTCCACTTGCAGAGCATACCCACGTTATGTAAGCGATGTCCGGCTCCCAACTATGCTCAGGTTTCTTGCTTGTGAAGATATTCTTTACAATAAATACATTAAGAATTTTTGTGATTTTCTGCAAGAAATTTTCTTGAGAGGGAATGTAGTAATTTTTATTACAAGAAGTATTAAAATGGATTGTTTAAATGACAACCCATGCCTATAGACTCTTCAGATACCACAAACTTTAAATTTTGGCGAGAATTCTCGAAAGGAGATTTGAATATTTAAGGAGATTTGCATATTTTAAGTAATTCTTATAAGAGTTTGTTTGGATATTTCAAATTTTAGAATTTAAGATATTTTAAAGTCTTCATAGATAAATCAAACTACAAGATTATCATTCTGGTATGAAAAAAATAACTTGACTGCTCTCATAAACGTTTCTGCTCTCATACGCACAACGGTTTATCACTAGAACGCCCGGCTTTCTAAAGCCCCTAAAACGCCCAGCGGAGTCGTTTCGACCCCGAGCCTTTCAACAATACTTCCTAAAAGGAAGTATTGAAAAAATATTAGAGATGGTTACATAGTGTATAGTATAATTTTTGTGCCACAACATAAATATATTTTAAACAATTCTTGCCGACACTCTTCCCCAGAATGGAAGTAAAGAAAACATCTTGGGCGGAAAGGGAAAGTAAGCGGACAAAATAGTAAGTTGAAAAGTAAACTTTTATCTATGAATAGAATTTTTGCAACAATAACTATAGAAAAATGCTATAAACATTTAATTTTCTTAATACCAGTTTTTCATGTGACAGAAAAATATATTTCCCTTGCATTGCACGTATCACACTGTCTCGCAATATATAATTTTTATTTATATTTTTTATTTTAAAATATTTATTACAAACAAATATATGTTACACATTTATGTTTATTACCGACAAAACTTGAGTGCGTTACATAAAAAAGTTCTCAAAAAATTTAATCGCATGTTCTGAATACCACTTAGTTATTTTTCGGGTGTATGCGTAGAGCATAAAACACCAGTTTGATGATTCAAAAATTGAATGCCTTGTACACGCCATCATTTTCAAGTGCGTTTGGTAGATTACTATTGAGACGTTTAATCAACACCTGCCGTGTATTCTGATGCGTGCTTAATGGCTACATTTTTCAAAAGTTTATTCTCGGTTTTCAGTACTTCCCCAATATTTCGAATGAATGAAAAACCAATTGCCACACATTTTATTAGTGATCAAAACCTATGTCATAATTGTTTGCTACATTCATTCGGTTTGTATACCATAAACTGTGTAAATTCATTGAGTATTGAAGGAAAATGTCGGCGTAACATCTCTGATCATCTGACTTATAACATGTCTACTGTCTCTAAATGTATCACTTTTTGCTAAAGAAAAATATTTTTTTAGATAAAATCGTAGAAGTTCAAAGCCTTTAATTATTCTCAAAAAATTGTTTTCGAAAATCATGATTGATGAGTGTGAAGTGTGAATAACAACACTAAATATATCTGACCACATCACCATCTGGAGCGCAAATTGCCTTCCTGTACAAACATATATAAGATATTGACAAGAATAACTATTTTGTCATTTTACTATTATGTGATGCTGTTCTTTCATGTAATAATAATCTCATTGGATGTTTTTGCGGTACCTTGATAAAACTCATGATTCATGACTTGACATAATATGAATAAGACATGGACACAATGCAAAGCGGAAGGAATGCTTCCATATTTCTTAAGAAGGTACTTGAAATACTTGGAGACACAATAAGTTTTTTTAGCGTTCAAATATATGAAACAGAATCTAAAAATCAGCTCAGTATAAATGAGTCGAAATGACGCTTCACGAAGTTTTGAGTAAATTTGATTATTTTTCATAAAATATACTTTTTACGCGGTTCAGTTTTGAACATACTGTAAATAATTGAAATTGATAAAATGTTGCGAAATCACAAAATTCTACCTTCAAAAAGAAAGAAGTTACAAGAATGTATGAGTCGAAATGACGCCTCCGAGCCTTCTAGTGTTAACCGGCCTGAGCCATCACTCCCGGTCGCGATTTCATATGAAAAAATCAAGTTTAATTAGAGTTCTTCTTCTCTTGAAATACCAGAATTGAAATTATATATCACTTTTCTCATGACGATGGTCAGGGCGAGGAAGAATAAAAATGGAGTACGAATTCATCTCAATCTTACGCCATTATTGATACCGAAGTATGATTTACAGTATTTGGTTTTGAAGCATCTTAAATGTAGAAACACGATTTTGAAGATGTTGAAGTAGTGTGGAGAGATGTCAATTTTTGTTCGCGGAGTCGGACAAAATATGCTAAATATTAGCATTATGTGACAAAGAGTGAGTGAGGGAGAGATAGGGGGAAAGAGCGGGAGAGAGAGGAGGAGAGAAAGGATAGAGAGAGAGAGAGAGAGAAAGAGGCACACACACAAGCGAACTATCAAATTCACATCACTAGAAATAGCGCCCACGCATCATTAGATATGACTCACCACGAATGAATGTTTTTAGAGAAATGACAAAATGTGTAGTAACTGCGTTCAGTTTACTTCTTTAATGTATACATTGGCTCAGTAAAATTGCAGAAAAAGCAGCGTTTATGTTGTTTTTTCCATTGTTTTCCGGAAAGCTGCGAAGGACTGTTTGGTTCTTCACAAAAACGTAATGAAGATTATTCTCATGTTTACCATGAAACAAGGTAAACGACAGCAAGTATCTGATGCTTTTTTAATTGCGCACTATGAAAATAAACGGTAAGAGAGCAAGTGCCAAACTGTCTCTAGCACTAGATGCATCACAAATATATATATATATATATATATATATATATATATATATATATATATATATCTGCGCTTCCCTACATTTTGCATATTGCATAAGGAGGACGATTTAAGGAGAAAGAGAAGAGAGAAAATGTTGCGAAGTGATGGAGGACATCAGCAATTAATGGGGATGGTTAGGTTCTTAGAGGAGGAAGGTGTATACTGGGAAAAAGTTACAAATGTAACGCCTCGAGAGAAGAAATTTGGAATGGACGTGCATGAGGAACTAATGCAATAGCGTGATACAAGCGGCTTACAAACAGAAGTTGCGGTTTAAATTCTGCTCCTTATAAAAGTAGTTCATAATGTAACTGATAGTCAATGGTAAACATGTAAAGCTAATAAATAACAAAATATTATTTGTTGTATCTGTGTCACGTTGCTTGTGCGTTTCTGTTAACATCTTTCCCAAACTAATTATTTAAACGTAAAGAAATTGCAACTTCTAATAACAACCTGTAACTTCTAATCACTTAAACACGTAACTACCTACAAAAGTACCGATATGAAAATTACCTACATCAAATTTGTTTATACAGTTAAAAGAAACTCTTATGGAACCTCCAACACCCAGTGCAGAGGGATCAGCAGACCCTGCACGTAGTCAGATGGATAGGAGGTAGGGTGGCTATGGTCTTCATGCATACGTAAGTATATTTGTCAAAATGCAATAAAAGGCTTTGTATCTCAACGTAAGTAGACTGGTCCACCAATTATTAATTCTGCTCACTTCTGCGTATAACCTCTCTTATATCATCAATATTATTGAGCTTTTAATGTTGGTATATTTCCAATAGGAATTTATTGATGCCCCTTGTACCTTGATGCAGATGCATTAGCCTGAAAGTCCACTACACCGCCTAGGTCCTTAAACCCATAGCGGCTACCACTACGCAGCACCTGTTCCCCACTTGGGCGGCGACACTTCGGCCGCGGCCACAGTGGAGCTGATCTGAGGCAAAATTTCGGTCGACCGATGTCGAGCGGACCGACAGACAATATTCGTCTAACAGACAATATTTTTGATCGCTATTGAAAGTAGTCGTTCAGGTTTTCGTAATTGTGCACCGGAAAACAGCAAATTTTCGACAAAAAACTCGTATTGTCGGGCCCTGGTAGCAAAAATATAGATAAATCTTGTTAATCTCTAACACATGGTGTAGCCAGAATCCATGTTTTCTGGGTCCTTAATAACGAAAAATCGATTGACAACAAAACGTCTGTCTCTCAGTCTGTGGGCAACGCTTGCGCCTCAAACGTCCAGCCGATTTTATCAAAGTTGATATTTCTCGATGGATCAGAACGAATTCGAGGCTTGGAAGTTTCAAAAGGATATTTTTATTTTTGAGGGTACTTTGCATGAAGTCTCAAAAACATTTTCTCAAAAATGGATCCAAATTTTCTGATTGGACATCGTCTTGGATAATGTGAAAGTGCTTAAGAGAATAGAGGTTTAGAGCGAATAGAGCTTAAGAGAATACAGAATACAGATCTCAAATTCGCTAGGAGGGCATTCGTTCCATCCCAACCCTCAGAAATATGCACTGCTTCAATGAAAAGGTTTACCTTAAATAAGAATAAAGAAGAAGGGATATTTTAGGTATTTTGTTACTCTATACCAATTCTAGACAAGCACCAAAGAAATAATACCTAAAACGTATTTCAAATAGAAAATTAGGTAACATGTAATTTACATTCTTCAACTGGAGTTTTCACGTTTTAGCAATAGTATGTACATCACTATATTAAAGTAAACGCTTAAATATACCCGTTTCCAACACAAATCTAATATTTTTTATTAAATTCACTTTTGAGCGATACAATTTGGATATTCACTTATAAATTTGATCTTCCCACCCAGTTAGTAGGGGGAGAGGTAAAGGCCGACAAATGCCCTACGCTGGCAACGTCTAAGCGTCACACGCTTTTCCTTGTGTCACGAGCCGTGCATCCCTAACAGAGCGAAGCCGAGGAATTGTAGAAGGAGCAAAGGAAGTGTCCGCGAACACGTGACTGCTTGCTGCCCCGGAGAAAGCGGAGAAAGGATTCTTGTCGGCAGCCACTATCCCCGTGCCGTCGATGCCTCTGCTGGGACACCCGGACTTTGAACTCGCGTCCCATCACTCGTTACTCAACCTGCGGACGACGAATTACCAAACATCGCGATTCCTCTCTGCTGGCTGGCGGGCGTCGCTCCTGGGATGATAAGACAACGTTCTCCCATGTCCTTCTTCCGGGCTGGAATACGCCGGGATGGTTGAGTTAGAAAGATAATAAGTACGCTTTAATTCCGGGAACGACATAAGTCACTAGGTCATCCATACCGTAAGTGTAGTGCATGTTATAATTTGGAATGTGGTGGTGGTAGTGTTCCTTCCTCGCTCTAGCATGAGACCGGGCGTCAACCTATAGGTCTACCTGCGTGGTTTCCCTTAGAGGTATTTCCTTCGCCCCATCCGACAAGCTCTACACTCCGGATTCCTGTGTGGTAGTGAAGTGCATCCCATGCAACCCGCACCCCACCGCACATTACAACACGCCAAACCTGCATGTCAAAACTGTTTGTCCAATCGCAATTCCTGGCAGCTGGCCGGGGAACTTCGCGCGTGGGATGGTACGATCATTCGTTTTCAGTGGAGTACTTGTTAAACCCTGGTACAGTTTCGTACAGTACAGTTCCGAGTGGAGTACTTGTTAAACCCTGCGAAGTGGCAGCGGTCTTCGCCCGCTGGAACGCAAGATTTGGGGCTAACCCACACTGAAGTTGTTGAATCCACAAAGACATACAAATAAGCTCGCTGATTTTTCCTCTCCGAATATCTCTCTCGGCGGGTAGCAAAACAACATGCGCGGTGGTGCACAGCAGACGGGTACTCGCGACTCGAACTCTAGGACATCGCGGTTCAAGAGCTCGTACGTTTGATTTAATTTAAGAATAATTTTTTTTGCTTGAAAAACACATAATTTAATAAATTAATTAGTTGAAGTTGTTTTTATAATCGAGACTATTATCGCCTTCGATCGGATTTCACACGAGTAAGATGCAGCAAATTAACATTTTACTAGAATTTGATGACCCTTTAAATAAGAAAAATTACAGGAATTATTATACTACTGTGTTCGTAACCGGAAATGTTCGATTCATTTCCAAGTAATAAAATATATTGTATACATTCAAGTGAGATGGATTTTATGGAACCCAATATTGTAAAGTATTATCTAACAAGTAAATAAATATATAAATTATGTAAAATAAAATATTATTTATAATCTTCTTCCGTTAATCCTCTATGTCTCTCAAAAAGATTCCACACAAGCAAACCTACTATTAGATCGTATAACAATATAAAATTTTCCTTTTAAATTGCTGTTTCCAGAAGAATGATCAGCTACTCTAAACTTAGTGACTATACCATATTATTAGATATCATCTTTCAACATGCAAGAAAGATAAAACGGGGGAACTACTCAAATAAGGGTTTTTAAACATGTCTGAAGTTTAATTTCATTGTGTGGCAAATTAAAATGTTTAGATTTAAATATAAATTTATTTAGTAAATAAACCTTAAAAACTGTGAGTCACGTATAGGGGAGAAGATCATTTGAGCACGTTTTCTTGAGTTCCAGAATCACTTCCCATTATTTTAACTATAAATAGTAGAAGATGAGTAAAAGTTAAAGATAAAAATAAATGAAAAAATATAATTTTTTTTGAAAAGCACGAGATTTACAACATTTGAAAAACTAGATATTTTTGTTCCCGAGTTATAGAAACTTTATTTGCAACAGTAAATGAACTGCTGATTTGATTTTTCTGCATTCATAACAAAATAGTAACTCACCTCGACTTTTACCACTACAAGCAAAAGGAGATTTCAACAAAACGTGCGCATAGTGAAACTATATTGACGTCCAGAAGCAAAATAAGGGACCATCTCTGCATTTGCACAATATATCAGGGAAACTGGACAAAAACCTGATCGAGATGAGGGTCATTGACCCGGAAGCTGAAGTACATTATTTGTTACAAACATATTAAGTCTTTAAAAAACAATTATACAGTACAAATGTAAACTAATTCATTTTATATCAATGTTTTGGTAGAATAAACATTATTATTCTTTTGATGACCAGTAGAGTCCCTAATTGTATAGAAACAGTTATGAAGCAGAAAAGAGTTTAATTTTACCTTAAATTTGTGAACAGACTTAAATTGTTTAATGTCACGTCGTAATGCGTTGTAAAGTAAAGTACATGTATTGTATCTTGATTTTTGGTAGTGAGTTATTTATACATATACTTGATGAACGTGATTACTACGACGTGTGTTGCAATTATAAATATCAGTATTTGATGAAAACGTTCCCACCGTTAAGTGAGCCAGTTTTGACAAATATTACAGATTCGTAAATATATAGGCAAGGCGAGGCAATGGTAAGATTTCAAGCTCAATTTAGGGAGGCTTGAAGGGATCACGCGGATGGCATTTTTTCATTATTTGAATAATTTTGATTTGCAATCTAAAGGTCTATCTTATCACAGGCAGGAATGCACATTTGCATAATACACGCAACGAGCTGTATGAAGGTTGAATTGAATTGAATTTGCCTTATTTTACGTGGCGAGACTCGGGCCATCAGGTCCGCTCTTCCGTCTGACCACGCAAATTTCGCTACGCTCCTTTCACCAACTAGGAGAGAAAGGAGATATTTCTTGGGCGAGAAACAGGCGATTTGAATTTTGCTCATAGGCGTCATTTAGGCTTGAGGATCTTTTACATGCAAGTAAATCTACGAACATGGGACAGCCGGCTTTACTTCCTCTCCGAAGGAAGGCGTACGAAGGATTTTTTCGCCCTTAAACGGCTTCGACCGGGTTTGAACCCGCCAACTTGGGTACAACAGTCCAGTACGCTAAACGTTACACCATCGCCGCCGCCAAGGTTAGCAGAATTTGAAAGAATTCTGAATGTGTAACATAATGAACTTAATTTTGTGTTTAATTCTGTTTTATGTACATTCCATTTGAGATTTGACTGAACTGAGAGACCTAGAATTCCGTTACCCTAACATCAGTTAATTGCATATTATTCATGCATATTATACATTATTATTGCATATTATTCATGGAGCATGCGATTGCTCATTGGAATGCAAAGCTGCATTGTAACTGATTTTACTTCGTTAACTATTAATTTGTAATTAAAAAACTAATTTGAAACTTCTGAAGTTGTACTATTTATTGTATCTTTATAGCAAAGAAGCATCTTTTTAGCAAATAGCATATCGTTTACATATAACAGAAAGAGAATAGAACCTAAGTTCGAAAGTTGTGGGACCCCATACTCACATGGTAAAGAATCGGAAAGATAAATAAATAATTTTCTTTCGTGCCAGTACGGTATTTATACTCTTTGAGATCGATGTTTAAGGTACTAAGTTATCCAATCTAGGGCGCCATAAATTCCTTAAGAAAGTAATTTTGATAGCAAGATGTTATTGTCAATAACGTCAAAAGCTTTGAAAGATCAATAAATATTCCAATGGGTGCTTCATTTTGGTCCATTGATGAAGCAACATCTTTCAGAAGAGAAAAAATGGCAGTTTCAGTAGATTTTGATTTTCTAAACCCGTGTTGTGAGACTGAAAACGCTTCATTTTTCCTGAGAAACGATTCCATTCAGAAATGTTTGTGTCTAATGACACAATTAGCATACTTCTCGTTTAGTATATTATTCGGTTAAAGTAACTGCTAATCTTTGGCAGAGAATCAGATGGAATGTGTGAGCAGTGTAATTGAAGTTAACCAAGGACACAATGTACACGAGTGCTACATTTCGCCGGCGATAAGTAGAAACATGACCTTCATATGTCGCCGGCGTGGTAGTTGTTCACGAGGAAACAACTCGTTTGACTGCGTCACGTTGAAGAGAATGGATCCCTACGATCAATTGAAGGGTTTGGGGCAATACAAGACAAGCTGCAGCAGCCACGTGAAGCCTTCTTCTATATGTAAAAATACCTCGAATTTGGTAAAAATGTAGTTTATCTAATTATTATATAGTCACATACACAGAAACACAAAAAAGAAGAAAAAGTAAATAAAAAAACAACTTATACAGCCAGACGTATTGAAATAAAGAGATCTGGTACCATCAGCACTATAGTATGTATAAGACAACCAGAGTCTGGCACAGATGTTAAATCGGATACTGCTGCTACAATGGCAGGTTATCACGATTTAAGTGAGTTTGTGGTGTTATAGGCGGCGAAAGAGAGATGGGGCGTAGCATCTCCGAGGTCGCGAGGAAAATTGGATTTTACCGTACGACATTTAACGAGTGAATATCAGGAATCCGGTAAAACATCAAACCTCCGGCATCGCTGTGGCCGCAAAAACATCGAGCAAGAAGGAAACAGACGACGACTGAGGAGAATTATTACACGTGCCAGAAGTGCAACCGACCCGCAAATTACCGCAGATGTCAATTCTGGACCATCAACGAGTGTCAGTGTGCGAGACAAATTCCACGAGACATTATCGATATGGGGTTTCGGAACCGAAGGTCCACTCGTGTATCCTTGATGCCTGAACGACACAAAGCCTCGCCTAGGCCCGTCAACATCGACATTAGACTGTTGATGACTGGAAACACGTTGCCTGGTGTGACGAATCTTGTTTTACATTGTTTCAAGCAGATGGACGTGTACAAGTATGGCGACAACCTCATGACTTCATGGAGCCAGCATGTCAACAGGGGACTGTTCAAGATGGTGGAGGCTCTTGTGATGGTATGGGACACGTGCAGTTGGAGTGATGTTGGATCCCTGATACGTGTAGATTTTACTCTGACTGGTGACACATATGCAAGTATGTGGTGTCTGATCATCTGTACTCATTCATGTCCATTGTGCATCCCGACGGACTTGGGCAATTCCAGAAAGACTATGACAGCCCACACTTCCAGAATTGCTATATAGAGTTTCCAGGACCCCTCTTCTGAACTTCCACTTCTACTAGCTACCAAAATCCCCAGACATGAACATTGTTGAGCATATCTAGGATGACTTTCAGCGTGCTGATCAGAAGAGATCTTCACCTGGACGGTACTACAGGATTCGTGGTGTTAATTACCTCCAACAGTATTTCATACGTTATGAAATGTCATGCCATGACCAATTGCGACACTTTTGCGTGAGGTAAACGCTTGAAGTAATAGGAAAATGAGACACACTACAAATAAAATCGAAGTGTGTCTCATTTTCCAAAAAGTAGCAAGTTCTCTGCTTCAGAACAACAAATAAAATTCTCTCGTGTAACACTAAAATAAATATTTTACCAAAAACAGTTTTGTCGAACATTGCTATAACATAGCATAGTATACACGGATACATAGTGCAAACAGTTATTTGTATACCAAGAACATAGTTTTGCTATGTTGCATGTCCATATTGTAGACCATGCTAGGAATGTGTTTATTTCTTTATGACATTTTATTTACTTGACATAATTTCCTTTTGTGTGGAGCAGCTTCCCAAATATCCTCAAGTAAAGTCAGTGACAGGCCAAACATTTGTCCCTCTTTCCATTGTGTACCATGTACCCAAATGACCAACCTGGCGTATTACCATCCATATAGTTGATGTTCACGCATCCTTCTCTCGTAGTATAGAGAGTTAGGCGTATGTAATGCTGCAGCGGAAAGCAAATAATTCGGTTTCTCTAAGTACTTATGAAGTTCCGAAGACATTTGCAAAATGTTCTACAAAATTAGATCAATTTATACTCATAAAAATAGCTCCTGTTAGATATTCGATTAATTTTCTGAATTTTCAAAAGTTGCAAAACTTCAATACTTTCGTCATCATTCAAGTACAACATTGAATACGAAGATCTTTTTCTGGATGAAATCCATTCTTCAAAATTATATCTGTAAATAAGGTCATACACAATTTTTTTTCGAAATATGAGTAGGTTTTGCCCAATTACTCGTTAAATAAAGGCAATTTTAAAAAAGGATTTTCTCAAAAAACCGTTACAAATTTTTCCATTAAACCATTTGAATAGTTAGAGATAACTCGACTGAATGGCAAGTCAAAAAATGTTATTTTGAATTAACCTTTTAATTATGCAAAAATGTCACAAATGTATGAGGAAGTAGTACGACTACTATAAAATTACGTAATTGTTAAGCCAATGAGACGGGCTGTTTTATCGCCAGTAGTTTTAGCTTTTTCTACAATAGAGACAATTGTATAGAGCAAGTGGAAACCGTGGGAAGTGCCAAAAATGGACTTCCAAGAAAATGGACAGAAACTGTTTGAAAAGCTCGCGAACTTGGCTGATGCGCAGTTTAGGGGCGCCAATTTGAACTCCTAAGAATGATCAGATAGCCCATTTTACACCGCACTGCGCTTGATACTGACCACTCTTCAGCACAAAATGCAAATTTTCATATTTTGACACTTACGCCAGGATTTATTTATGCTCTACAATTGGTGAATACTTCAGGACTTCGGAAAAGTATGTATACTCTTTGTCTTTTCTACATTATTCAAATTAGGCATGCGTCAAAATCAGCAAATGTATCTACACTAAAGCAAAACAAACATTATCGTGAAAAATCAAGAAGTAGCAATTTTCCATTGGTTAATTCATAACTTTTTGTTCATAATTCTACAAAGGTACCGCGCAATCCTTGAACAATTACATACATTCTATTCAATATCCAAATTATCTGGTAGGCAAGTGCGTGTATAACAAAGCAAAATTACGACGCCACGAATATGGAAATCTCAACGCAGCAATTTTCCACGTAATCAGCCGCGAGTTAAATAACCCTTCCGTCGCCCCTGAAAAGTGATGTTGCTCTCGCGAGGGTTCCCTCTAACTTGAAACACCTGCGCCGCGCCGTGCGCAATCGCGAGCAGCGAGGCGCGGGAGGAGGCGGGGCCATGGGGCGGCAGGCGGTGATTTGCGCTTTTCGTCCGCGTCATTCTGGCTCCAGCGCGAACGTTTTTGCGACTTTTGCGGAGGCCTCCTCCTCGCGCGGGGCGCGCGCGCTCGGGAGGGTGGGCGGCGTGGCTGTTACGCAAGGCGGAGCCTCCCGAGGGTCAGCGCACACTGCGGAATGTTCGCACGCTCAGTGTGCACTGAGCGCCTCGCTGTCACCGCGACCATTGTCGCTACTTTAATTGTGCTTTCTGTAGACTCGTTTCACGAAACACTGTCTAGTCATTAGCACTTTCGGGCACTGTCAGGTTATTCAGAATAACCCGCGTCGAATTCAAACCCCTGGCTTATGTAGGTCATGGAAACAAGTGTTGCCACTGCATTGTTTTTGAAGGGGAGGACCTAGGATTCAAATTCTCAAGGGGTTAGAATTTTCGACACTAGCTAGCGGACCCTAGCTAGATAACTAGGTCGAATTCTGTCACGTTTTGGTGGAGAATTCTAACAGCCGGCTGTTCTGATCTGTTAGTATTAAAAGGTTTTCCCGTTCAATAACAGGCGAATGCCCTAACAAACTGGCCGTGGACCACATGCGATGTATTCTTTCTCTTCCTGGCCATATCCTCACCCCTGACTACACACCCTACGTTGAGGGTGGAACAAATCACAGACAGAAGATGGCTGGGGTATATTATACATAAAGTGCCGCACCATTTATCGCAGGAGGATTTGCTCCTCGTTAGTATCCACAATCTACTGAATGCACTGTCAACGTGAGTCTAGCACCCATACCCGCATGCTTGCAGGCTCCCACGCACACTGGCGTGCTCGCGACAAAACTTGAAGAACAACGCTACCCCTTTTCAGGGCCCACCCGCCTTTATAGCCTCGCTGGGACCGCGTCGCCGCCCCCAGGTGCGACTCGCTGACCTTGCGACACATTTAAATTCCACACAGTGTATTCATGCAATTTTATTAATTATTATTCACATGTTAATCAAGCATGGAACTAATTGCGATTATATGTAACTAGTCTTTCATTATTAAATTCATTGAAATATCTTCTATTCAGCATATTAAACTCATCTTTTAATTTGTAACAATTCAGCTTAATTATACATCTTAATTTACACTTCTTGTGTTTAACTCTGTGTGATGTTGACTATTTCCCATTCGGTTAGCTTTACAGCTAGAAACAGGTTCCATGGGCCTTATCCTACTGTGGTCCTTCAGAGCTATGGAAGGAGTGAATGTGAATTGGTATGTATTTAAATGAATCACCTCTGAATATATAGTCTGCCGCTAATAATACCTCCACCAACAATTTTTACAATTATTACGATTTTTTGACAATGAATTTGTAGAGTGATTTAAGAATATTGATGGCCTTTTAAATACACGAGGCAAGGGGCGCAGTGGCCCAACTGCTTTCTGCTGCGAAAGCAAACGAGGCCTAGTTAGTATCTCATTTTCATTGCAGTTGCGCCAATTTTTTTTCTCGCTGCAGAAAGCACTTTGGTCACTGTTGCGCTCGTTGGCTCGTATATTATTGTTGACGTATCCTTTGATTTACAGACAATTATAAATGCATTTCTCATAAGACTTCATTCTTTTAAAAAATAATTATAAAACAAACTTTAGGTGGCTATCGTGCACACTTCATATGTGGAGTTGCGCTGTGATGTAGATGAGGAGCAGTTGATCTGCTTTGTTTTGGCCGAGAAAGCACCATTATTCAATTCGACATTTTAAGGTATTTATTTTATCCTTGCCCTGTTTAATTTAAATCAATTGTTATTATTTTTTGACCTGATGAAGCGTGCATAATAGCTCGAAAACGTTATGTTTTAAAATACTTTTTTAAAGATAATGACTAAACAGTTACCGAGAATGCCGTGATTCTTGTCCATAAACCAAAGACCCTTAACCACGCCACGTAAAATAAGGCTTCGCTTCGCTTCCATTCACATTTGCTTCCATTCCATTCCATTCCATAATAATTTCTACTACACTTCAGGTACAGGTTTCCACGCAATACTTACATACACTTACTTACATACACATATCACTTAAATACATATAGCGTATCGAAGACATTTCAACGCCTTTGTGCTGCTCCAGATTCCTTCAGTAGCAACTGCACTTGAAATATGTAACGAGTTTGGAAATTAAAAATGTTCTAAAATGATGATTATCCCAAAAGCCCTTAGCAGCCGAGTAGAATGCATTTAGTCTACGCTGAATAATATTACAATAATTTAGGAAACATAATTGATACATGAATAAATTGCCGTTAAGTAGATTCAATAAATAATTGTAAATTAAGTGTACAAAGCCACATCAGGTTCATTGTCAGAGCGGATCTAAGAAGTGTGGCAGTAGTTTCCGCTTTAGTCTACTAGGGCGAGGATTTTGTTTCGCGATTTTGACATGTAAGGCTGAGAGGAAAAATGTTTGTCGCCGCCCGAGCGGCGCGAATGTTTGTTGTTTCTTTTGCTGCCGTCTGTGCACTGGGAGTGGTCGTGGCAGCGATAAGCATCTGCATTCCGCTCGGTCGTGGAAACAGAACCGGGCGCCATGATCGCTCAATGCTTTGCAACGACAAATACGGAGTGATCTCAGCGATAAGAGCGGAACAATTTGTGTGTCTCACTTAAACAAAATCCAAATCATTAAAAATAATACCTCAGGACAATTATAAAGACCCCACAGTTCGTTTCAAATTTACAATTGAACAAATAATTAAATATCCTAACCAGAATTGCATTCATTACCAATATCTCTGGTGAATTCTACTAATGCACCAACCAAATAGAACCCCATCACAAGTTAACCTTACTCAAATCACAGAATCCTGGATAAGAATTAAAAACAGGTACACGATTGAAGCATGTTTAACATTCAGTCTGAGTTGGAGAATAAGTAAGGCACTTTATGAGTTGCCTTACCCTTCAGTAGTTAGATTTAAAATGATGCTAGTTTATAAGGTTAATTGAAGTTACATATGTAAAAGAACTGTAGACTGAACTATGTACCTTGTGATCTCAATAAATGGAAAATGCGATGAACTGATGCGGTTCGCGTGAATCTACCCGCCACATCAATAGCTTCTACTGCGCGCGAGCATGGCAAGCTGCTGTGTACACTACTTCTCAGAAGAAGTCAATTTTTCCTTCTTTGTAATTAAGTCTTTGCACGAGAATTTTAGGTATTTGTGTTCGTTATTAGATGGTGCGCACAGTGCTGCATTTTAGGGTGGGTAAATCTAGACATCATATACGCATTTGAAATAAATTGAAATAAAAATGAGTTTTTTTGTAAATAAAACAATTGTATTTCAAATTGAAAGGTTTAAAATGTATTAAAAAAATAGTTTATGATTTAATAAAACTCATGATGATGGATTTTAATTTTGCTTTCAGATGTGATTTATGTATTGTGCTACAGAGTATTGATACAGTGTACATCATTTAATTCAAATCTTGTTTTGAGTTGTTTATCCAGTTCTTTTCAATGTATTTATTTTCAATATTGCAATCAGAGTTTTGTTATTGCTTGACACTGAATTCTCTTCATGCTAGTTATTAAGAACCTAATTTTAAAATGTTTAGGTGAATATTTCGACCTAATTAACATAGTATTAATATTTTTGCAAAATAAGGTCGCTTCTTTCTATTACATTGCCACACAACACATTATTTTTGCCAAAAAATGCTTAAAGGCATATGCATTTTGATTGGCTACATCTCATGCTCCAGAAATATCGAGTCATCTCACTAAGAAAACATTTTAACAAGCCCACATTCTCGTTTCTTGGGCACCGTTCCATTTGTCGTCTTCAAATATAAAAAACTAATCGGTGAAGAAACAAGCACTCGTTTATTTGGTCGAACATCACCACGTCTGCATGCGCTCAGGGTAGGCCCGGTTTCCAAACACGTGATTGCGATGCATCAAGTAACCTTGAACTCCCGGGCTAAAACGAAAGGTATTTTCACGCTCCGTTTATTGAAGCAAATAAAAAGCCAGTTTTCCCAAAATTTTCTTGACGTCGGCGGACATATTAATTTCATCCCTGTTGTCACATTGCGACACGTGCAGTTGACATGCCGCTCAGCGAAACGCTTATAAACGCGAGTCCACTTTTCTTCGAGAGAGTAATTTACATATTATAAACTTTTTGGCGAAACAAAACGAAAACAAGAACTATGTGGCCATGAGGTAGCCGCTGCGCTTGTTCGAGGTCGGAGCCTACGTCAGCATGTGTAGGAGAGATACACAGTGGAACGTGAACTAAGATTTTCGAGTGAACATGAATATTAAATTGCTCACGGGTCCGTAAATTACTTAGGTTATGAATGTCGTAAGTGTAGTGCATGCTATCCCGGCAGGAGACTGTCTCTCTCCCCCGTTGAAAATGAGATCCGTCTCAGTCACGTCAGTGTGAGGGTATCCCTCCGCGGGTATCTCCTCTGGCAGGGCCGGGGCAGGGCAGGGCAGGATCGGAGCTCAGGGCTGCCGATATAAGCAATAGTGTAGTGCGTGTAAGTGGGTGTGTAATGGGAGAGGAAGGGGCGGGATGAGTAAGGAAATCACGCGCGGTCCGTTGTCTGGAGCACAGCTCACGCATGCGTTTTGTTATTGATGCAAATACTGGGTGCCTGCAAATACTAGTTGACCTAGCTCCGCTGCTAGTATCGAAAATCCAACACCTTCGGGGCTGGATAAAATGCTGCTGAGGCAAGGTGCAACTCGAGGCCTTCGGGTGGAAACCACAAATCCGAGGCATACGAGCAAGTGAATTTGCCCACTGCCTCCATCACTACTGCAGCGGAACCGGTTTGAGCCGGTCTCGAGTCTTGATCTTGGTGCCCCGCGAGCACACCCGTGTCACGTGACCCGGCACGTGCAGTTCTCCGATCCATTGCATTCGTTTGCCTATTTGCCTACAGATGGGTAACTTTGTCATTTGACAGAAGTTTATGGATTGACGACTAATGGACATACGATGTTAATGAAATGTGGTCTGCGTCAGAAGACATGGAGCGAGATTTGTCTACGGTAGCATCCTTGGGTCAGTGAACATTACCAAAGTAAAAGCAATGGAAAATGTGAATCAGAATTTTTTTAAAAGCGTTTATCAGTTCATTCCACTATATAATTGTGAATGTAAAGACAACAAAATGCGTTGAAATATGTAGATCGCAAATGTTGCAGGAAATCATTATTTTTTACTTTACAAGTAAAAAATAATTTTTACTTTACAAATAACAAACAAAATTTGTTCGGCGTCTTCCTAAAATCCAATTATGAAAATACATTTTTTAATGAAATGTATACTTTGAAAACAGATCTTTGAATTAGGTCATGTTCAATTTTTCAAAAATATGAGTATTTTTTGCGACATTTTGTGTCAAACATAGGCAAAGGCAATGTTTTCTAAAAACATTTTGTCTCCAAAAACGCATATTCTTTTACAAAATTAGAACCTTAGATAGCACAAAGGAGGCTTAATACAATGGTGCAGATCTTATGTTCGTTAAAATGCCGGATATTTCGAAAACTTATACAAAAACTTATATGAGAGCAAGAATTTACTATTTTTTAAAGTTCACCAACAGAGAGTTACTTCAGCAAGGAAAGTGCAAGAAAACGTTTTTAAATAATAGCATTTGGGATATTGATGCATTATTAATAATAAAATAATAGAAAATATTTCAGATACAGTTTTGAAAATAATGTGTGGTACTGTGAAATACAAAATGAGCAATCAGTATTACCCTGGTTTTTATTTTCCGGTCTAGACACAAATTTTGTTCCCTCAGGAAGCCTTTCTGCATGCATTCAGAATCTCATTTTTAATTTGTGTAATGTTGTACTGATGGAGATAAGCAGTTTCTAGACATTTTCATGAAAAATAATGAAATAGTTGTTATTCCTCATGACATTTTTCTATTTTAATGGACAACATTCATTTTATTTAAATATTTTTTCTTACACATAAACAATTCTACTTCACCTGTTATATATTTAGTTGTATTTGAGAGGAAATTAAAATATATAAACATTTCCTTTTTGGACGTATTTAGCAGAACGAAACTGTATTTCTAATGCAGTAATCGGCGTAATGTTCCTTTGCCGCCGCGAAACACTAGTCGCTGATCAACACGCCATAATAGGTCATTTCACATGTAGATGTGTTACAGTATCATGTGTACATTGTAGTAGTAATTTTAAACTTTGAATGTTACCCGACTGTTGTTAATTTTACAGTCCGCTATTCGGAATATTTGCTCTAATATTTTCGCGTCACGACGTTCCCTTGTCGCAACTATTTCCTTAAAATTAATAATTTATAATTCCCACTACAGAAATAACCTCATTTAAACCCACGAATATATTTATCTAAATATTTTAAATGCAAAATTCCTACACCTCATCAACGGTAACTTATTAAAACAATGCAAAACAATGCACTTAAAACTCAAATAAACAATATTGCTTAGTCTACAATAGTATTAATTACCAAACAACAATTTACCCTCAACATAAATCTATTATCGCAAAAGTACAATTTCATAATGTTCTTATCAGGTGTATTGCTTGAATGCTTCCGTGAGAATGAGAATTTGTTTCTTTATGCTCAATATAAATTTTCAACGCCCTCCACTAATCTACTTCATGTTAGTCACCAAGCCGGTTCCGTCTCTCGACAATACAATTCTCCTCTAGCATCCAGCATGGTGCCAAATGTTTATAGTTTGTTGCTATGCTACGCGTGTTCCTTCAATTTTAACATTCTAGATGTATTCATTACGTTGTATTACACTCGTGTGACATTCTGGTATGTCACAGTACCTCTTTGTACACCCCAGTTTGTGAAATCGTACATGTCGTTGAATTCACTTTTATTAGTATAGATTAAATCTATTACACGTTTCATTTATATTAACAATGGTTTTGAGTTTCTTCAGGTAAATATAAAAAATCCAAAATGAGGTAAATAATAATCAAAGGAATTGGAGTCGAATATTGTGTAAAAATAAATCATTTATATCACACATATTTTATTTTGATTATAAAATGGATTTCTCAATAATTTAAAAGGTTAACTTTGCACAAATTCAACCTCACAAATTATTTATTTACGATTCCACCTTAGCTTTTCCACCATTGCTACTAGTACCTTACTGATCTCTTATACTTCATATACACGTTGTTCGAAATCGTACTTATTTTTTGTACATCATTTAGATGGTATTCTGAAGTTTTCCTTAAGCAAATGTTCAAAGGTTACTAGTGCAATATTTATTTTCTTATGTACTTATAGACCAAAAGATCGCAAGGAACTCATTTGTAAACAAGATAAGCATTTTGTAGAGGTCCACGAGTGGAATTTGGTCACCGCTGATTTCCTGAAAACACTATCATGTGCTGTTCGCACACTTCTGTGTTTTCAGCGTGCGTCACTAGTAAAGGGCTTGCATGCTAAGAGCACACCAACTAAAGCCCATGAAAGCTCAGTGAACGTTGAACGCAATGACGCATCCCTTTCGCTCCGGCGTGGATCCTGCTTCTTCTGAGATTCCTTTCAGTCACGAACAACTGCTTTTGTTTTGTTTGCCCTTTCTCGAAACGTGTTTTGTGTATAACATCATTTTGGTGTTAAAGATATTTTTCGTAACATAACAGTGACATATTGTAAAACACTTCAACTGAATTCTTAACAGATTGTTTCTCTTCGATCCAGTCAGCATTTATGTACCAAAAGTTTTAAGAAAATTGATAAATAATTACATTTTTAAACTGTTACAGACTGCCATCGTGCTATTTCGTAGATTCTGTGTTGTGTTTTCGTTGATTATGTTCTGGAGCATGAACTACTACATTACTGAAACTTACGAAAGCGATCTAGAAATCCTTCAACGCACTTTTTTCTTCGTATCACCTATGTTTACTTAAGAAATAAACTTGCATCTACTTGTCGATTCAAATTCCAAAAATAAAATGTCTATCTCTAACTGGTATCTTGTAACTCCCATACTATCACACACATCACATGCAAATCTATGCAATCGTCAGAAATATGACTTAATACAAGTAACCAGAGCCAAATTAACCTAGAAACAAAATAAGTAGTTTTTTAGGGGGTACCCATTCGCATATTGCCAAATGGCTCGGAAAAATGCATAATTTTTTAAAAAGTATATAAAATATGTTTGTACCTGTAAGATAATTGTAAATCTAATAATTTATTAAAAATGTGTAATGAAAGTTAATTAACTAGATATTAAGCAAAGTAGAAACTGTGAAAGTTGACACTACTGCAGACAGAAAGAAAAGTAAACAAAAAATGTATATTATATTGAAACGATTGTATTTAAAATTATTTGTTTTAAAATATTTGTTGAAATGTTAAATTACTTTTTTCAGTGGAACGTTAACAGAATTGTTTGCTTGGACGCACTGTACGTGGTCTTTGATTTGAATGCATAATGCACAATCATTTGCACAATTTTTTGATTATTTTTCTTTCTGACCGTAGAAGTATCAATTTTCACAGGTTCTACTTGGCTTATATCCCGTTAATTAACTTTCATTCTATATTTTTAATAAATTGGATATACATTTAATTTTTTAATATGATTTAAATGAAAATTTGGTATTCAAACGTTGTATATGTCTATCTATAAAAATAATGAAAAAGAAGAAATTGTGGAAGAGTATAATTTTTACCCTAAATCATTCGTGCATTCGTTTAACATACGTATAATTTCGTTTCTTAAACGTTACGATGTGTTATTCACAAGGATAGTTTTCAGTCCATGAACCTGCCGTCACTTCATCAACTCACGCCTGTATGTTGACGACATGAACATCAAGGCGATTATATGCACATCTGAGCGCGTACCGAGCCGTGGACGAGTGGACAGGAAGAAGACAAAACGCCTCGAGGAAGAAACAAAGGAAAAAAATGCACAATTCTAAGCCGGCATTTCAAAGCCGAACTCCACCCAACACAACCCCGCACCGCACCGCACCGCTCCGTTCCGCCCGCTTTCCATCGCTCGCCCCGGTCCGCCTCACCAGCCGTCACGCTCCCCACGCTCTCCGCTCCGCTCGTCTCGAGCCGCTCCCTTCGCCCCGCCCCGCTCCGCTCTCCCTCCCCGCTCCGCTCACCCCGCTCCACTCCGAGCGTCCCGTCCCATTCCGCTCCGCTCTCCCCGCCGGCTCTGCACGCCCCACACCTCTCCCCCGCTCTCCTCGAACCTCTCCACACAAACCTTTTCCTCTCCAGCGTACCACTCTACCCAATCTCATCGAGCTCCTTTCAGCTTACCAAACTCCACGCAGCAATCTCCCGCTCCGATCCGTGGCACTGCCACAGGCTAAGGAGGTATCCACTCTCTGGCGCTGCTATTCTTCTCACCAAGCCCCTTTTCCCCCACACCCGTCTCGCTCCAGCTCACGGGGGGGGGGCTCCGGAAAAGTACTCGTGGTTCGCGGGAGTCGGAGACTTCTCCAATTGTTTGCTTCCGTGACGCCATCAATGATGTCAAAGGTGCGCTGTTTTTTTATGTAACGGCGGAAACAACAGGAGAGGCCGCTTGAAGGCGCGAAGACACGAGATTTGCATGAGTAACACACGCAGATTTCACGCTAAGACATTCCTTTCTCTTTGAACCTTCAACACATCTGTGCGATGATAGACATATTGTGCACGACTAGTGTATGGTGTAGGGAACTATTGGAGGAGGAGGACAGTATGAAAAATTAAGGAACTACTAAAAATATTGCATGTAACAATTTTATTAAAATTATTTGGAAATCAATTATACTCTGTGGAGGGCGTAATTAAGATCATAAATCTAAGCACCTCCCCCCAACAAACAGAGAGCAATATGTTAAATTTCATCTTCACAAATCTTATATTGATAATACTGACTCTGGAGTGGCTCAAGATTCGAATTCTCTTATTTTAACTTTGTATTATTAATTTAATCAATGTAATTATAAATTCAAAAAGTCTACCTTTCGCTGAACATTTGAAATTTAAATAATTGAAACTGAAAATGATTAAAAAAATTACTAACCGAAATCAATAATGTCTACTGTTGGAACGAGAGTGATTTAAATTTGAATATTTAAAAAAAAATTGTCACATCACTTATACAAGAAATCCATTACAACTAAGAACAATTTACACATTTACACCTTTTACTAACCATTTACAAGAATATATTGTAAAGGACTTGGGTGTTACAATTAATTATAACTTTTGTTTTCATCAATATAGATATAATATCACAAATGAGTCGTCAAAAACTTCGCTTTATTACTCAGAATTCTGCAGCTCTCAATGAAACTACAAGTTTTCTACTGCTCTAGTGCGAGCTAGATTACTCTCTACTAGTTTGGTCTCCCTATTACAGTTACCTTAATAATAATAATAATAATAATAATAATAATAATAATAATAATAATAATAATAATAATAATAATAATAATACTTTGGGATTCAGCAAGGAAATATGATTGCACATCATCAACTGAAGGGGATACTTAAAACAGAGCTTACCAACCGACTCAAGTCAGTGTTAAAAACTTCCCTCAACTCCCGAAAGTTCACGGCTGCTATTAACTCGTATGCTATACCCATTATCATCTTCTCAATGGGTATTCTTAAATGGTCCACAACCGACATAGAGGAATTGGAGAGACTTGTAAGAGTTCAAATGACACGCTTCGGTTGTCGCCATTTCAAAAGTGCGATACAGAGGGTCACACTCCCTCGACAAATGGGAGGGCGTGGTATTGTGAAGTTCACGAATCTCCATGCCAAACAGATAATAGTCATGAGGAAGTATTTTGCAGAAAAGGTAGGTACTTCTCGACTCCATATGGTACTTGTGCAAGCAGATGACAATTATACGCCCGTCAATCTTAAACAAGATATGCAAGTTCATCAGCTCTCTTTGCAGCAAGAGAACGATTCCTAGAAACAGAAATCACTCCACGGTGCATATTCTGCTGCAGTAGCCAATTCAAATGTCGACCAAGAAATGTCGTACAAATGGCTCAGTATAGGATATTTGTACCCTGAGAGCGAAGGTTTCCTGATAGTAA
This sequence comes from Gryllus bimaculatus, assembly GCA_017312745.1. Lineage (NCBI taxonomy): Eukaryota > Metazoa > Arthropoda > Insecta > Orthoptera > Gryllidae > Gryllus > Gryllus bimaculatus. The sequence continues at coordinate 19,326,554 of BOPP01000009.1, read as the reverse complement.
TACAAGATCATGTGATTCCCACAAAGAACTACCTAAAATATATCATCAAAGACCCAGGAGTACTAACTGATGAATGTCGCATGTGTGGTCGAGATCATGAAACCATTCAGCATATTATATCAGGCTGTAGCTGTCTAGCTCCCACTGACTATAAAGTGAGACACGATCAAGTGAGCCACATCATCCATTCCAAACTAGCTAAAAACACAGGCTACCTCAGAAAGTGGATGCACCATACTACCAGTATCATCCAGAAGTGGTACTAGAAAATGAGACACATAAGTTATACTGGGACCGCAGTATTCTGACAGACAGGTCAATTCAGCACAACAGACGAGATATTACTCTTTGGGACAAATCTGCCAAAGAAAGTTTGGTTTATTGTTGTTGCAGTCGTCAATACCAGCAAGATGATGACAACATACCAGACTAAAATCGACAAATACAGAGAACTGGTATTTGCCGTAAAAGAGCAATGGCTGGTGTCAGAAGGGAAAACTATCCCAATTGTACTATCAGCAACTGGCGTGATACCAAAAACTCTCTGCAGATCGCTGGAAGACCTCTGCTTGGAGAAGAGCATTATCATCGGCCTCCAGAAAGTAGATTATAATCAGTACCTGCTTACTAGTCAGGAGATTCATGGGAGGACACTTTGAAAGCTCATGCTTGAAATTGTATTTGTTATTAGCATTTGAAAACTGTTATTTTATGTTTACAATCTGAAACCAGTTATTTTATTTTTATGTGTTAGAATGCCTTAATTTGTTTTGTAGATTTTAAATATGTGTCTGTTACCATGCTTTGATATTGTATTTGTGTGGTATCCATGTGAAACCAAAAACTTTGAGAATAAAGAAAATAATAATAATAATAATAATAAAATAATAATAATAATAATAAAATAATAATAATAATAATAA
>BOPP01000009.1:19305041-19325626 GCA_017312745.1 Gryllus bimaculatus | reverse complement strand
AATAATAATAATAATAATAATAATAATAATAATAATAATAATAATAATAATAATAATATTGAAAAATCAGAAACTATTTTTGAGATAGTTATGTTACAAAATGTTCAGGCACTCTGCTCAAGAAATTTCATACAAATTCTAGTTCAGGAAATTAATTTCAATAATATTGCTAAACGAAGAATCGTTGTTGAACAATTGTTATTGTATGACACTAGTAAATGGCCTAACTGATAACGGTAAGTTCTGTCACAAGGGTCCTTTAAAGATCGAAGATCAAACGTGAAGGATCATCAGGTATTATACTTCAATAAACCTAATACTTCATCACATAAATATTCTCCACTCTTGAAAATGGTTTCCAAATACAATGATTTACGTAAAATGTGCGATTTAGACTTCAGTATTTCTTTTTCTGAATACAAGAAATATTTGAATAAAATTTTGGACAATATTAAATAGGAATGAAATAAATTATTATTGCGCTCTATTATGTTTTTACTGTTTTTCTTTTGTGTGCTATGTTTTATTAATCGTGTATGATTTTCTTGTTAGAAACACAACTTCTTCATTTTTTTACATTCAATTGTGTATCACTTTCGTTTTTTGTTAAAATATCCTTTATTGACTATTTTTCTATGGTATTTTGTAATTCTTTTCTTTAATTTCAATTGGTAATACCTCTTTTAGTTAGGACTTTCCCTGTCGAGGGTTAATAAATAAAAAAAGTAATGGTGCTAGAGAACAGCACAGCCTTTCTCCCGCTTTCTGTTTTTTTAAATTTCTATGGTGTGGACTACCTTTTCGGACTTACTCCATCCTCTTGCCAGCTGCTATTTATCGCTGACCAAAGTACATTTCTTAAACATTTTCTCAATTTTTCGGTTTCCTAATGGTATAACCGAAATATTACTTCAATAATATTATAAAAGAGTAAAATTTCGCCCTATAAGAACATTTTCAGCGCATTCTTAGTTTGTATAATAATCTCCCCTCACTATATTACACAACGTACTCTTTAGTGACAAGTTCGAGAGAAATTCATTCAGAGCCATTTAAAGTTGCTATGCTATTGCCTGAAGTAATCGCACGTACTTAATAATGGCCAAGTTAATGAATACTGTTCAGTCCATAGTGAATACAAGTCTTAGCGAGGACATTCACGGCGATAGCCGCAATTTATTGCAACGCTCGTGGCGCTGCGCTCCCGCGCCCGGTGCAAAAGGCCATTGCAGGCAGCCCATCGCGGTGCGGCGCAGCGGGCCTGGCTGAGTCAGGAGTGAAGCAACGCCACACTTTTGCCGCCGCCGCCGCCCAGTAGCTCGCCCGCCCCCGGCTGACCCGCCTGGGTGACACAACGCCGCCGCCCTCGCTCTTGCTGGACATCCGGGTGGCAGATTTATACAGAAAAATTTGTATAAACCGGAACTTGTACAAGCCAGAAACCTGCCTTCATAGAAAAATGTCTTCGTCCCGTGAAGTTAAATGGCTTTTCACGCAGCATAAAATGGAATCTGTCTTACGCGGAAACGGAACGGTTTTCATGTCCTGCAGGAAAAAAGTCCTTCAGAAAACGGAATTTCCATGAATGTAATGTAATTGACAGAGAGACGAAAGATGTTCTTAATGAAATTAATGCATATGCAAGACGGTTTTAAATTCTCTACATGTGATTTGGACGTGTCAGTCGGATATTGAAGGAAAGGGACATCAGCTTCAGCGTAGAAATCGACCTTGGGTTCGCCTGTCTCTCAAGACGTAGGCCGTAGGGGAACTCCGTCTCTCCCGACTCTGAGCGTGGGAAGGTGTATGGGCATTGCTTCTACTCACGCGTCTCCCTGATCCGCGTTGAAAATCATAACCCCTCGACCAGATACGGGTTCTGACGCATTGTGCAGTGAAAGAGACTGCAAGCAGTCCAAATGCTGCCAGTAAAATGTGTATTTTTTAACTCAGAACTCAGTCAATAGAGTCTTTAATACATCATCATTTATTGGTAATTTTTCCTTAAATACGTTATATGTTAATGTATTTTGATAATTATAATAAAGTCGTGTAATTTAATACTTTCAGATAGAAACGTCAATATCACAAGTGGCATAAAGATGACAACATTGCATAAAATGGACACCTCCCTAAACCGGATTTTTTTGTGTCCCGACCGATTCCGGCTTAGACAGATTTTACTGCACTTTGGAGATCCGTTAAAAGGCGAATTTTGCAGAGCAGGAACGTGTGATTTTGTAGAAATGTAGGCAGCAATACTTATCAGCAAGGCTAGGTCTAACATGATCGTGTCTAAATATTTACATATGTACTAAAAATATTTAAACTGCAATACCTTGTATGAACTAGCAAGGGTACAGGAAATTTAAAAAAGAAAGTAATGAATTAATAGAATGGTAAGGTATCTAAATAAATAAAAAGGTCTGAGAACTTAGTTGTAATTTTAGTTGTATATCAACATTTAATCATCTTCTAAAATCAACAGAACATTATTTTTACTCACTGATTGATTAGTGATTCCGGCCGCATCAACTGCTAAGGTGATTGGTTCTATAGTACATGTTTTTATCGAGGAAAGTGACGGATCACAAATCAGTCAATTAAAACCGATGTGTATGGTAGTGTAGTGCATGTGTGTGTGTGGGTGTATGTAAGTAAGGGGTGAGGAAGTGACAAGGAAGAGTTAGGAAAGATCGCGCGCGGCCCATAGCCTGTTTGTTAGGGTACTGCTAAGGCATTCGCCTGAATGAAGATATTGTTCCTTTATTCTTTTCTGATTAACCATTTACAAAGCAGTGGGTTACAAAGTTATTTTCTTAATGTTCAAGTTTAAAACGTCTCATACTATTTCTTTGTACTGTCTAAAAAAGGCCCCTAAAATAAAATTTCCTAGGATAACACTAGGCTGCTTGAGAAAAGACGATCGATCGATCGATCGATCGATCAAGAAGATAAGAGAAACCTGCAAGCATAAGAAATTGGAAGGAAAATAAATAAAACCTCAACCAATGGAACTTGCGTAGACGGAACAGACCAAAGCGTAATCCATAAAGGCCAGAAGAAGAAATCGGTCTGAAATGCCGCTCAGCGACCGAAATAGTAATGGAGTCTATCATGAACCTTGATATGTGTTGTGAAGTTAAATCGAGATTGACTTGTCAACTTGATTCACCACTTTAAATTGCACATTAAGGATAGCTTTACAAAAATCATTTTGTAAGGCTAAAATATGGAATACATTCTTATAAAATTTTGGAATATTCATAGATAGGCGAGAACATACAAAAATATTTTCTGTTCCTGGAAATATGGAAAATCAAATGGGTGCCACATCTCTTTAAAAAGTGTGATTTATACACATATGACAGAAGTCTGATCGTAAATAATGAATACACAAATAATGTAATTACATACATCATATTAATCCTTATTAACGACATTGGCCGTGTTTCGTAATAGTAAAATAAGAAAAGATCATTAAAATAAGAAATAAATTTTCATTGAATAGACGTTTTTAAGTATAACTCTTTTATAAACAGCTGGAAAACTGATGAAATCCTTAAAGACGTTGCCCAATAAGAGGTGTCATTTCAATGTTTGCTTGCAAAATGTAGACGCAACAGAACGATATTTTGAACAATATCAACTAGTGGTGCTATAAAATCAAATACTTTCTCGCATTATTTATAACTGCTCCGCTAAATTTATACTATATTAAATATACTTACAAAAGTGTTTTCAACCCGCAAAAAATTATTCGCGCTACCAGACCCACAGCTTGGAGTTTACATGCCGACACTCATACCACTTCGCCAGAAAAATTCTGTATGGCAACAACCTTGGAAAGCGCGAGAGGTAATAAGAATCGAAACCGTTAAGGATATCATGGAAAATGAAAAGGTCCCATGGGTATTGTCTAAAATATATTTAAATGCCATATTGATAGGTTAAGAAGTATTGACTTAAATCGGTTCATACCGATGGATAAACAGAAAATAATTGATTTTTCGTGATACACGTTTTCAAAATCGAGTAAGACAGTTAAAGAATTGTTTAAAAAATGCAAATTCGCAAATCACATAATGACACTTCTGGTTTAATTATATATGTATTAAGTAATGCATTCTTGAGTAAAAGTGCTTCAAATGATGGTCAATAAAGTTTCGGACATTCTCAATAGTTTTCTGCGGCAAAACAGGATTGTGACAAATCATTGTCACTGAGCGACGCCCTTTCCTCCGAAGCGTTGAGTACCGACCCGACCACCTCGAACCATTTACCTCGACCACACGAACAAGGGGATTTACACTTCTGTGAGTGCAAAGACATGATTGTTTCAGCTTTAGAATTATGGATAAGAGAAATTGAGAATATGTGAAAAAATGTCCTTGGGAAAAGACAACAGGTGAGAAGAGAACAAGGCATAGCACAAGCTAGTCGAGACTACAGATATTAGAAAACTTACTCGTGCAACTGACTCTGCCATTCTACAGCGGCGCTAGTTTTTATTTATTTATCATACGTTGTTACATACGAGGAGAAACTTGAATGAAATTTCGTTTGGGTTTTGAGAAAATATTATTTTTAGAATATGCATAAATAGTAATTAAACGAAATTAGCTAGGCTTAAAAATAATTGTGCCCGACCATTTTTTAAGACCTGATATTTTACAACAGACTTTCTTTAAAGCAAAAACTGCTATCTAAAATTTGTAGTTTTAAAAATTTCAGTTTTTACAATTTATGAAAAAGAACAGAACTATTTCCGGAAATGGGACTAGCACAATATTTTTACACTCCCTTATTACATACGAGAGGAAAATTTAAGAAAAAACTTGAAGCGGTTTTGAGGGGCAAAATTGCCTATATTTCGTGCAAAAATTCCACGAAAACGACTTATATTTTTGAAAAAAATGAACACGAACGTATTTAAAGATCCACCTTTAAAGAACAGTTTTCATTAAGGAAACAATCTATGTCTTGACTATTATAGGTATAGGAAAACGTACAAAAAACTGCACTTTTGCATTTTTCAAAATATCTGTTGTTAACGTACCACCTCTATTCTCTTTTACACAAATATTTATTTCTTAATCTAATATATACATTTATACATACACATATACATTTATACATTTCAGTTGCCGTCTGGCTTAGTGTAAATTCTTACGTCTATGACTATTATACATATATTTTTTATAATACATAAATCTATTCGAGATCTACGCAGGGGCTCCAGCTTGTCGTCTGATGTTGTTGCAGATCTTATTTGTTGTTCCGCAGCTAGCTTCCTGTGGCATGGGGTGGAGGAGGGCGCCTCTGCGGACTCTGTCCCGCGCTATCTGTTTGTACTCACGCGGGGCCAGGTGTATATTGCCGGTGTGCTTGTAGTAGCATGCCGCACTGCCATCAATGGCCTCAGTGACTATTTTTTCCCTTAAATCTTTTAGCTTGTGGCCATCCGCAACATTCTTTAGTGCGGCGTCACTACCCGCACACCATTCTCCCAGTGCCTCTATCAGAAGCGGGAGTACTTCGACGCTGTGGTAACCGACGGTAATGAGATGGGCGCGGGTGGCTTCGTATTTTTGGCGCTTCTCTTCTAATTTCTTCTCAAGTTTGCCTTGCGTCAGCCACCGCGAACTCCACCACGAGTGCCATTGTGCCCCGTGCGAGTACGAGATCAGGGCGATTGCTGCCCACCACTGTCTGATTCTCCCGGAGCACCTGCCACCCCGCTGCAATGGCTGCTTCTTTATAAATGGCCCCGATGTTGTTGTGTCGGGCGTTCCATAAAGGTGACAGGTAGCGGCACCCCGTGGTAACGTGACCAATGTTCTCGGTTGCTGGTTGCCCGTTGTTCCACGTACATTTCATTCTACAACTTTTGGTCACGTTACCTGAGCAGCAGTTGAGAGCTGGAGAGGAGTTGATCCTGGCCGGAAAAAGAAACTTATAGGTGGGAATTTTCATGTTCCTGCCAGACTGTAGGAAGTAAGTAGATGCCTTCCCCAACCCTTTGAGAGTGCTTGCATATATGCCTTGGGCGGGCTGTTCCAGCCAGCGCTGGGAGTGTGCCCTATGGAAAGCGTCACATAGCGTCTCACCAACGATGACCGGTCCTTGGCGCTCAATGTCACTCTATTCTCATCTCCATTCCCCTCCTCCGTGTTCGTCCCCAGTCGGCACGTGACTGCATCACCGCAGGTAGTGGCGGAGTCTCTGAGGGCACCAGTATCCCCGGCGGTGCTGCTGCAGCCCGATCGGGTCGAGAAGGTTCGGGGATGGGACTCCACATTGGCGGCGCCGACCGCACTTGCTCCTACGGTTGGTATCAGCTCCAGGTCGACAGCCCCGACAGGAGAGGGAGAGCTAGGGGTCGCTCCTCGCGGCTCCGCTATGCTGCGCCCAGTCGGGCCCAGCGGGTGTTTCGTCCGTTCGTACGCAGGTAGGGGAAGGTGTGGGGAAGTGTGATGTCAGGAGTGTGGGTGTTCCCTATTGCTGTGAAATTTCATTCTATTTTTAGGCGTTTGGATGCCTGCCTTGTCCGCGACCAGAATGTAAGCGGTCCATAGCTGCGTTTTGTTCTCTCATTGTTTAGATAGCGTAGGAGGGAAGGTATGCCTGGCTCACTTTCAAGGCAGTACGCCGCTTCCTCAACTGCGTCTTGTAGAGCTGCTTCTCTAGTGTTAGTATTTCGGCAAGTCAATATTTTGAACGCAGAGTCGACTGCCCAGAAGTCTGCCTCCGCGCTCAAGCATTGCATTCCGATAGCTCCATCCTCCCTGTGGCCGTAGATAAAGGAGGTTGATGCGCGTTCAGGAAGGGAGAGAAACTCCTTCACGTTTGCCCTAATCGCCGTGTCTATTACATTCACCTTATTTTTAGCATTCCTTCCCATCCTCAGTGGAAAGATCATTGTGGGCAGAACGAACTGGCAGAGGGCGTTCAGCTTCTGCCAGTCGTATAGATATGAGTCTGCTATTTGACCCGCAACGATTTCCTGTTCTCTGAGCCCAGTCCAGTCTGTAATTACACTAAACCCCACCGGGCATCCTAAGTACTTTGAGGACTCATCAATGTCGAGGTCCTTAATCCGTTGTCCATCTATCCTCAATTCCGCATCGAGCGTTTCTCACGTTATTTGAAGACAAAGTTTGATCAAAAAATTTGGTAACGTTTTCAAGAAAATCTTGACTTTTAGGGGGGGAATTAAACTACCCTTAAAAATAAAAATATCTGTTTAAAACTCCAAAAGCATCGAAAAAAATTCTGAATGATTGAGAAATATCAATTCTAAAGAAATTTGGATGAACGTTTTAGGCGTTAGCGATGACCACAGACGCACAGACACGTTTTGCAATCAATAGATTTTCGGCATCAGGGATCCACAAAACATGGACTCTGGCTACATCACGTGTTACAGAATTATTTTTTCTAAATTTAACTAGAGAAGATATCCACTTTTTCGTTATGAGGGCCCGGCAAGAGTTTTCTGACGCCGGTTTCTTGCGCACGATTCGAAGAAGTTTTTAAGGCGAGAAAATAACAAGCCGTTCATCATACTCCCGAAAAATGAATTGGCATAAAAGTATTCTGGACCCAATCGGTTTGGGTCGAGGGCTCCAATCTTTGGGTAGCGCAATTCTTTTTACAGAAGATCAAACAAACCGCTACTCAGTGTGTACAATTGAATTATTCTGAGTTAGTAGTGTTACAATATGGCACAGACTTTCTCGCATTAGTTTTCTATTTTCTTTGGCCTGACTTCGCTATTCGGACTTGCCACTCTCCCTTGCCAGCTGCTATTTATCGCCACCCAAAGCATATTTTTTTGAAATTTTATCAATTTTTAGACTTCCTAATACTAGAACCAAATATTACTTCAGAAAAATCAAAGAAAAGTAAAACCTCGTCCTAAATGAAAATTTTACTTGAAAACTTTGCAACCATGTTTAAGAAAATGGCTTTTAAGCCTGTTTGAAAATGGGAAGTTTGAAGTTTTTTTTACAGCAAATTTTTGAGTTTCTGAAAAACTTCATTGAAAGTCACATAGAGCACATTAAGTCACTACGCCCCCTAGACCCAATATCGTTCACATTTCCCATAATCTTTTCAATAATAACCCAAACGTAATGGAAGTAAAATTTAAATCGAAAATTATACCCGAGTAAATGTAACGAGTGTTGCACTTTTTTATTTTCCAGCTTCCTCAGTTTGCGTTTGACCCAATCACCATACTGAAGGCCCATACTTCTATCGCTTAGTGTTTCAAAAACGTGACAACCTTCACCCTTATCCTCATTTTCAGGTTCTCATTTCTAAAGTATTTTGGGCTATCAAGTGTCTTGAATTGTTTGCACGTGATCATACCACATTATGAAGTTGTTTTATTTCAATTGTCAGCCTCCATTCTATTTGAAAACACATTATTGCTTATAACATTTAATTTTACTTAAAATATAACTTTTCTAGAACCTGAGTATTCTAGTAATACCGCTGTTTCTAATCGAAAAATCACTAGTCTGTGCCAAATTTTAGCTATAAATAATTCATTTAGATTCCATTTTTAATAAAGTTTAGTTCCCTTAATTACCACGGAATAACGTGCGTATTATAGAGAAAGGTATGTAATGCTACGGAAAATCGATTTCCAGATTTCAACGGAAATACACGTTTCAGGGTCCCCTGATCCCAAAAAAGAGGTGTTTTTTTCAAAACCTCTGTGTGTCTGTGTCTGTCTATACACGTCTGCACACGTGTGTCTTTGTCTGTGTCTGTCTGTCTCTCCGTGTCCGTCCGTGTCTGTCCGTCACCGTCCATGTCCGTCCGTCTCCGTCCGTCCGTCTCCGTCCGTCTCCGTCCGTCCGTCTCCGTCCGTCCGTCTCCGTCCGTCCGTCTCCGTCCGTCCGTCTCCGTCCGTCCGTTTGCGACCCTCCACCCGTCCGTCCACCCGACCGTCCACCCGTCCGTTCACTCGTTCGTTCGTGAACACCAGTGCCTAAATCATTTGTTCGATTATTTTCAAAATGGATATTCTCCGGCTAATTTCACTCATTTTTGGCGGTTATTTTAACTAAAAAATGTCTTCAAATTTTTTCTTTCATTCTTCAAAGTGTAGAGTAAAATACACTTATAAAGATTGCATAGGTTGGTTTTTCATTGTTTACTACGAATTTTCAAAAATTACTAAAGTTTCAATTATCCGAAGTGTTTCTGCAACTACAAATTTAAAGATAAACATTTTTTCATTCATTCAAGTAAATGTTAGGTCTTTCAATAAGGTCATGTAGATTGTTTTGAAAATTTTCATATTTTCCCCCCAATATAGCGTGCAGTAAGTGAAATATTAAAAAAAAATATAAAACACATTTTCTCAAAAATTCCAAATATTTCTTTAAACTTTTGGTAGATATAGTTCTAAATGAGCTTCATAGGATGTCAACAACGCCATATTGCTTTATTCATTCGTATTTTTTTAAAATTACAAAAAGTAATTTTTTGACTTTCACTCACGTCGATAATATTTTTTTAGCAGCAATTTGTTCCCAATATTGTATTTAGGAGTACTTGTTATTTAAATCGAAATTTCTCAACCGCAAATTTTATTATGTATATTTTTTTTTAAACTCACAACAAAAGAATATCCTGAAAATAACATTATGTCATATTAAACAGTGGAAATACCACTATCCGCTGGAAAAGTTTGAAATAAAAATTTTGATCCATTTTTGTAAAATTTGCGGTTGAGCCTTTCAGAAAATGCGAAATTTTGAGCTCATTTGAACGTTGAGTTATTGAGAAACTTTATCTGACATGATTTAACAATTAAGCGATTAAGTATGGGCATTCAGTATGGTGATTGGGTCAAACGCAAACTGAGGAAGCTGGAAAATAAAAAAGTGCAACACTCGTTACAATTACTCGGGTATAATTTTCGATTTAAATTTTACTTCTATTATGTTTGGGTTATTATTGAAAAGATTATGGGAAATGTGAACGATATTGGGTCTAGGGGGCGTAGTACCTTAAACGACCGGGCCGAACTACGGCCTTTCGACTGAAAACCACAGGGAACGTGGGAACCACAGAGAGATAACGCGACAAGAACTTCAGAAAACCAGCCAAACAGTGACCGTGGATCGAGTGTAAAATTTGCCCTAATACCACTTTTTCCACAGGTATCTTTCCTCTTTTCATGTTTTTTGACACTGATGGATTTCCAAAAACTGAATTAAACACTTTTGGAGTTTTTAAACTATTTGGAGAAAATGAGAAATATTCCAGAAGATATTTAAAACGTGATAGTTTTGCATTAAGGAAAATCGTTAGCGTTTGCACTTGTTTTGTGTCTCTCAATTTATCTCTTCAACTATGCGAACGTGCTTGAATTCACGTAACTCCTATGTTAAATTAACTGCTGTAGAAGTTAAAACTTTTGTTAATAAAATATATTGGGAGCAAAATATAACAAGTTTTCAAAATGATGTTTACTTCATTATAAGATAATATCACTGTATAACACATGTCTATCCTTCCTGTCACATTTATACAAATTCACCAGTAATCATAACAGTCAAGTTCAATGCGTAAAATTTAAGAATTTACAGATGTTCATATATTACTGATACATTGTTTTAAGAACAATATTTTTATATCAGAAACAATAATAGATTTATATCGGGATCTAATTATAATTACAAAAAAATGTTTAGATATTTTGACTTAGGAATTTAATGACTTTTTAATGACTTAGGAACGTTTAATGATTTTTTCATCGTTTAGATTCTCACGTTAGCGGGTTCAGTATTTCGGAATGTTTGCAAACGCTGGAATTGCAGGCTTCGACGCCCAGCAAATTACTGAATTTCACACGCTAGTACCAAACTGTTCCAGATGGCCAGCCGACGACAAAAACGGTCCGTTTTGGGAAAGAAACTTCCAGATTCTCCGAATGCCGTCCAGAGAAACCACGCCCGTCTCCACTGAAACGTGTAAACTTACTCAACCTAATAGGTTCGTCTACTTGCGGTTCAGTATTGAGTTACCTTGCAACTCTCTCCATATCGCTTCTAGCGCCAGGTGTATTGCAAAAGATTTGCGGTAAGATAAGAACATGACCCGGTATTACCAAATACGTTTTTTCTCCCATAAAAAAGAAAGATTTACTGGCTCGTAAAATTGCTACATCACTCAAAAGTGATTAGCATCTGGCGGACTTTCAATAATACTTTAATATTTGAATTGAGAGACAAGGTTTTGGCATTTTCATGGTACTCTAATAACGATAACACTAATTGGAAAGAAATTAACTTTATCATACTTTAGCGAAAGGTTGTTTATAATTTTTCATAAATCAATTAATATATTTTTGAAATTGAACAGGCTGGCATGTATATTCAGCTGTTTACAAACGTAAAGTTGTGAATAACGAAAATATTTCAAATTTATTATTTGGCATTTCTGTGAAACTATATTAAAGTTATTTACCATAATGCTCGGTAAGTATTTACTAAATTAATGTGTATCTCTTTATTGAGCTAGAATTGTTTACAATCATTTTACAATTAGTTTCTCAAATTGTTTTGAGTCTGTGCAAAGTAGCATTATGAGCATAATGTGAAAAAAGAACATTGTGATGATGAGATCAATCTAGTTTACTACACTATATTGGGTAAACAGAACAGAAAAAGAGAAAGGCAGGAACACATTTCAGAAGAAAGTGACTGACAAAACGTAAAAAATCTCAAAAGTATATTTGTATGTAGACCTCCAAATATTCTACGAAAAATTGAAAAAGCTAGTAGATTTGTTGGTTGTTTATAAGACAAAAATCCACTAATTAATTTGGAATTAGGAACTGTTTTGGAGGTTGATTATTTGGGGCGTACATGTGAGAGGTGGGTCACAATTCAGAAGTGGATTCATTCGGAAGGCTTTACGGTACTAATACTATAAAATGGAAGGAAATATTAACGGTTAATTTTGTATATACTTCACACAATTTTTCTTGATCATCTATTTCCTTGGAAAAATTACTTCACGTCAATTGAACTTCTCTTGGAATAAAAATCCCGAAGACCAGTCCACCTTCCGAATTTATCAGTTACAGTAGATTTCCTTCTCATTTCTGTTGTATTAAACTACTTTTTCCAAACCTCAATACGCACGTGATTGGGCAGGTTTGACGAATTTGTGAATCGTATTGGATCTGAATTAACCCGTGGGAAATTGAGCATTTGTTCCAAATACAAAAGGAATGCAATAAAATAAAAAGAAAAAAGGAAAAAAAAAATTGGAAGAAAAAAGAAAGATAAAAAAGAAAATAGACGGGAAAGGGGAGAAAAAGGAAAGAAAAGAAACAAACAAAAGCAAGTAAGAAAGAGGGAATGTTAAGAACCAACTATGGGGCAAGGGAGAGAAGTGCGGGCAGGGTGACGCCAGGAAGGTGCATGTGGTGGGCGCGGGGCTGCGGAGTGCCCAGCCCAGAGTGGGCGGGCCGGGGCGGGACGCTGGCGTGATCTGGCCCAAGGGATCCCCGCTGACTCAGCCTGTTCGTCTGTCTGCCACCTTTCGCTGGCCCCGGCCCCACATCCATAGCTCCCTCTCACGCTCTAGAGCAACTTGATGTGTCAATGGCGAATGATGCAGAAAATTTCTCACCCACTTACATCACCAAGTTTGGGCTGCATTATAGTTGTTCCGTGTTTGGATAAGAGGTAATAGTACATTTGTAGTTGATATGTCCATGATACGATATGTCCATGTTTTACTTCTTCTGCTCCTAAACTTCGTGTCTCTTTCATCGACTCTATAAATGAACACGCTTTTGTATGCGCAAGAGATATGCAAATACACGATAGTTGTTTCCGTTGAAATTACTCGATGGAAGGAAGGAAGGAAGTTTTTTGAAATATTATTAAGAATTTATTCAGTATTATAAGAAAACTACCTCGCGAATTTTACTTAATATTTTATTACGCCCCTTTTTCTTAAGAGTGGATAAATGTGTGTTTCTACTTCATTGAAAGAACATAAAGAAATAGTGAATTATTATTTCAAGTGATTTATTTACTACTATTTCTACTAAATATACGGTCAACAATAATCCATTCCATGCTTTGCATGTAATGCATTTCAAAAGTTTTCCAAATTGAACTTGTAACTTCAAGCACAAAATTGCGTATGGACTGAAAGAATATCTGTGGATTTTATTTGAAAGAGCAGAAAAGCCTTGAACAGCAAAAAGAAGATAAAAATGTAGCAGTGTGCTAGATTAAATCAAAAGGATAGCATTCAAAATACTTGTGATATAATCTTTCATCACATCGTTCTTGATACTGTCACACTACGTACTACAAAGAAGCGATAATCATCTTATGGTTACCTTATGTTTTCACGGAATAAGGTTAGATACTAAATCTTGATCTTTCTTAAACTTCCATCAAGAACTTTAAAAGAAATTTATGAGTTGATTTTCATTACTTAAGCCATTTCTTTGTAAGATTTTTCGTGCACAAGCCATATGTTAGATCACTCGAACCATTCAATTTTCTTTGCTACTTCAAAAGAAACATTGCATTACCAAACTACATTGCTGCTTATAAGAAACTTTTCATAGCAAAGAAATAAATATAGTAATCTTTGTTAGTTATTTGTGTGGGTTATAAGGAGCATTACATTAAAATTAATCACGTAATATGCCTCTTCCACATTATTACTATCTTCAAAAAGTGAGCGGTCGCAAAACAACAACAATAAATTTTAATGTTTTCAGTACACGTTTTCTATTTCCATAAGATAATTCCCACACCAATATCTCCTCACATTGTTATCATGCTTAATGTCTTTTATTTTCATCCTATAGACATTTCGTGTAGTGTCTGGCTGAATATAGAGCCGAGCCAGCATTGCCCCTCTATCTGCAGCCATTCTTAATCATTCGAGTCCTGACAGTGGCGATTTTCGATACAAGCCAGATAGCTATGTCGAATTCAGTTGCTGTCTAGAGAATTGTTGCGGCCGGCAGCACTGATCGCCAAGCTCACGTGGTTTCTGAGGTCAATATCAGGTGTATGTCGGAGCATACTCCGGAGCATAATCCTCTCTTCTTGATTTACCCCCACACAAAGCCATTCAGTACGCTAACACACATGCCGAAACACCAATTCGGAGCGTAGAGCTGTTCTCGGTTGCAGAGGTGCTGCAGTGGGGTAGATACCTGTGAGAAGGAAACCCCCCATGCCGACGTCAACGTTGGCGCCGGATCTCATATGCCAGCAAGGGAGAAACACCGGCATCTCCCGGGATATACTATTTTCTACACTTAGGCAGCAATGATTAATGACTTGCCCGGAACCATTACTCCCTCACTTAGCAACGCTATTGAGGGCCTCTTTCCACGCCCTCACAGAACCACGTTTCCGAACGCCGTGGTTCGTAGTAGAGAAGAATTTTCTTAACGATGGAATGATTTGACAGCTAGTGCTGGCAACACAACTGACGATTCTGTGGTCTTTGTGTCCTTGAACTTAATAGACTCTCCTTCCTCCATTCGTTCGTTTGCAGTTGGCTAACTTGTAAAAAGCCACGACGCTCCCTGCTGTGATGTCCTCGTCCGACGAAAATATAGTGCGCCACGAGAAATAATTGAAATTAGGAAGTGCAGAGCTTTGTGCTCTAATGTAAAAATTCATTTTTTTTTATAAAAATTATATTGAATTTCGTTTTTATGTGATAAGTATTATGTTTGTTTTAAAATCGAGTCTTGAATGTGAGATGCTTAGTCGACACGGTGCACGTGTTTCCGGCATCTGTGCTGTGTGGCGACTGGCGACCTGTGTTTGGGAGCTTTTCGTGATATTGTGCTAGATAATGCTTCTTATCACAGTGCTCATGTAAGTAACAGTTGAATATCAATTGCGCTGTACTCTGTAAGAAACAATATAATAGCCATATTCTCATTTCTGAAAATACAAAATGCAAAACAACAAAGATGATGTGACTTATTTTCCAAAAAGGAAATGAAGGAAATAATTTTGTATTTTCTATGCTTGCAGTTGGAGAGATTACCTACAAGAAAGTGGACAAAACTGCAACTGAAAAACTTCCTGGAAAACCCCAATATTCCATTTAGGGCTGATGTACTTCACCAGGAACTGTTTGCTTTAGCTTCGTCAAACAAGCCAGAGAAACTGTATGTATTTTCTCTCAATGCTTTGCTCACTTATAATGAATAATTTACAACCACAGATAGTGGTCAGCAAATTTAATTATAAATATGTTACTGATTTTCTAAATTTGTATTTATGAATGATTCTACACATGATATTGTGTTAGGACGTCAGTATTTACAATTGAGTTTAAAACGCCTTCTAATAGAAGACAGCATGAACGTCGAGAATATTCAGAACAGTTTTTGTCTGAGTTAAATAATATCATTCATGCGGAGTAAAATATTTGTAGGTACCGTGGCGTAGTGTACAATATTATATAATCTTGCTGGACATACTGTCGTCTGGACTACCAACACTTCATGCACTGTCACTACAATCCTAAGTAAATGAATGTGGAATGATGCATAGAGGTATTACAAACTCATGTTGGAAGTCGATTTGATCGTGCCATGTAAAACAAGTTTGGCACGATGCCTTCATGCAAGTAAACAGCTGAGAATAAGTGAATGCATAATCATATTATATTTACAGTTTGTTCTGTGCTTAGAGTATATCTCTTGAAAATGAATGTGTATTGTGGTTAAATAGAACATTATTACCTGCTTCGATGGGAAAACTATGTAAACATACAGAGAAAATTGTTGAAGAAGACGGAATCGAGAAGTGAATGGGACAGCATCAATTGTGACCATTATCATCAATTTAGGAAAAGACAATTCAAGTGATGAGAGAGAATGAAGTTGACGTCATGGATAAGTCACAGCGATAACCAGACACATGAGCTTTCACAATATAAAAATATATTTGATTAACAAGAAAACAGAAACAATATAAAACACTTATAATCTACTTGTACACCTAGCTCGATAGAATACTATCCATGATCGGGGAGCGATAAACCCGATTGAAGATGGTTTGTGCATCTGGGCTCGCCACTACCTGACTGTTGAAAGCGGCTCAAAGCAGTTTCCGTGACGGAATTCACGCTGGGACACAAAGTCGTTCTGGGCACAAACGGATGGTTTGCCTCGAAGTCGCAGGCGCGATCTTATCGATTGAGAATCGGCGTGAATCGCTGGCACTACAACACTCTTCCCTGGAGCAGCACACAGCAGTCGCTCCTCGTGACCGGCGTCCAAGGACAAAGTCACAGGCTTCGTCACTAGTGACTACGAGCCTCGCGAGCGGTGGCCGGCATAGTGCACCGTCGTGCGCCAAGTTTTGTGCAACACGCACGAGTTTTCCCCGCTGTCTCCAGAACGCCACCCACTGGCTCTGTACATGGGCTGTTATATAGGCGCAGGCCCACAGTGGGACCTGACTACGTCACGCCACCTCTCGCTTGTAGTAGTGAACAGTGAAAAGCTTCTATAAGCCGGAAGACCAAAAGCTCGTGGTCCTCCGTTTTCCGCGTTCTTCCTTTAACGGAAAAACCCTTCTTCCTGTGGCAAACCTAATGTCAACCAAAGCGTCCCAAATAGATGCCATGAGTAAGCTGGCTAATACGTGTACAAAGATATAAGATGACAGTGAACTCTTCTATCACATTACCAGGACAATCAGTAGAGGGGTGTTAATATATAGAAGCTGTTAAGTATAAGTCTGAAATTACTGACAGTGTGATAGTAATTAACAATTGTCTTTTCATATTCACATGCCATTTTCCATTGTACTTTACAGGAAAAAAGATCTGCTATTGTATTATGGGTAACATTAACCAAAGATGACCCTAATTGTTTAATATTTTAATTATTATTTAATTAAATTGAAATTGTAAATTTTGCCTTTTATACTTTTCACTTTATCTTCATAGATCACATTTGTTGCCTGAAAGAAGCAGTTGGCTCGACATTTTCAGGCTGTACCTTGAGACTGGATAAAATTTACTGATTTTTCTAGGGAAGTTATTCTTGGAACCCAAATAAGACAAGCCATGGTGGTTGAGAATGGAGAACATATTCAACTAAAAATAAGAACACTAATTAAAAGTTAACAAAACGGAACACTAATGAAATTTTTCTTTTTGTTCAGGAAATTCCACTGAACACAAGGACAAAAAATGTTATATTATTTACCACAATAACTACACACACATATTTCTACCCTTGTTAATTTTTTGTTTAATTTGTGATATTGTTTAACTGCTTTGTGTATGAATTTTGTATATTGTATATAATTCTAATTTTGTGTACTGTAATTATAATGTATTTGTGTATTGTATTATAATTGTAGTTTTGTACTGTATTGTGTAATTATATATTATTTAATTTAGATACTGTTGTTGATAATTTTCTTTCTTATATTAACATATGTTTTATATAATTCTTTAAGTATGATAGGATTCTGTTTGTAATACTTTTAACGGTTTAAAAATTGTTGCTTTTCTACCGATATTTAGATTTTGGTTTCGAATTGCAAGCGTGTTGAACTGCATCGAGCGAGTCATTTCTCATTTTGGTGAACGCTGAATTCGTTAATTTATGTGAAATAAATAAAATATTATTATATTTTTATTATTATTATTATTATTATTATTATTATTATTATTATTATTAACTATTATTATTTATTAAATTATGTCCAGTGTATATGGAATTAACAATTCCACGCACCTTGGCAAAGTGCTACATAAAATCGTGAAATTACATATATTTATGTACTTTACAGGACGTTTTTAATACCCATCCCATTTATTCTTTTAAATCATAGAGATGTTCTATGGAGATTTAGTATTTAATAATTTATTTGAAAAAATGAATGCTTGTAAAGGAAAAATCTCAAGAAGATTTAGTAAAGCTTTTAGTGTAGATCAAAGACATGCATTGAAAAGCATAACATTAGTGGAAATATAAAACAATAATTAAAACACATTGAGTTATGAGAAGCATAGTACCAAGTTTTGATAGTCGGGGTGTTATAATTATAATAAACACCATCACACCAAAAAGTATTGAGTGATTTTGTTGTGAAATCCAGAAAAGGTATTTGAACGTCCCCTGAAAAATAATTTTCTTTCTATTTACATTCGGGGCAGTTTTTTTTATTGAATGTGATATTACGTTTAAGCACATTTTCCCACTTATGTAAATAAATTCTATATTTCCCGACTCGCGGCGTGCATATAACTAAGCGAAACTCAGACATTCTTTAGTGATTTCGCGTGAACGTAAACAAAATAGAGGGGCGTAACTAAACATGCTGACGCGGCGGAGGGATACTTCTCTGAAGTACACGTGATGTTCACTTGTTTCCCTATCTGTCACTTTATCCCATCGTTATGAAAGCTCTTCTATAGAGCATTGGTGTGAATGGAGGTCTCTCACGCGGCGTTCGGCGGCGCACAGTGATCAATTTTGCTTCGCTAGGTGGGCAAAATCATTACTAGAGATCCGGAGGGCACAGAAAGACGAAATTTGGCCTAGCACCTTAGAAGATCAATCAAAATCAACTGGTACATGTGAAACGCCTATTTTGACTGTTTCACTGTAATAATATTTTGCGGAAAAAAATCAGTATAAATTTTTGTCGCGCTTATAAACGGCAGTAATTTTTTATCTAAACAGAATGAGGTAATACTAACTATAAATATTATTACAGTGCAACAGTCAAAATAGGCGTTTTACATGTGTCAGTTCATTTTCAACATTTTCAACATTTTTTAACTTTCACCATACTTGTCATTGGCAGTTCAATGAGCCTGCGCGTGTAGCACTCAGAGCTGGGCCTTCGAAATAAATTCGTTTTAAAAGACGTGGAATCATACAAAAATATGTATTATTATTTAAGACACTTCATTGAGTATGTTTTTCTTTAATTTGAAACAATCCTTAAATTTTTATTAACCATTTAACACAGTTGCTAAAATGAGCTATTTATACACCAATTTTTACTATCCTCCATTGTTTTTATTAGATCACATTACTTGAATTGACTAATTGTTACAAATGTGGGTTTGAGCAGTGATATCTCCTTTTCTATCCTTTGAAAATACTCCCTAAGTGTTGCGGATCTTTAATGAATAGGAAACGGAATGGTCTGTAGTACTACGTAGTGTCGTACGGTATGTGTCTCTCCGATAACACACATTCTTGAAAGTAATTTCCCCTAATTAAATTAATAAAAACAATTACACGACTAGTCGTTTTCGTAGTCGTTTTGTGGCTTCCATCTAGCAGACAACTGATGATGATGGCTAAGCCATCGAAAGCTGCTTTTGAATTAAAAAACATTGTTGGCAATGACAACATCTTTAATTATTTTAAAAATGCCAAAGATATCCTACGACAACACCTAAATCTCACAAAGTTGCGGATTGCGGCACGAAATATTATACCAGCGCAGAGAGGCAATATGTTTTAATGAGACAGTAATATTTTGAACGCGAAAATAAATTAGCTTATTTATTATAAAGCTCCACGAAATTTGAATTCTGTAAAATCCATATACATAAACATAATGTTAATGTAATTGTTTTTATTAATTTAATTAGGGGAAATTACTTTCAAGAATGTGTGTTATCGGAGAGACACATACCTGTGTCAGAGTGTTCCACGTCGAATTTCATCTTGCAGAGAACAGTAAAGGCACGTATTCACAAGCTTGCTGAATCGCGACTGCAGATAGCACGGGTGGAGGCGCGCCGACGGCTTCCTTGTGCACTTTGCCACATACAGCCCTACTAATAAAAGCTTGGTGTAACTTCGTTAAAACACGCTTATTTCGGGAATAGTTACTTCCAGCGTAAGTTCGGAATAAGGATGGATTAAATTTTTACCAATAATGGCCGCTAAACCGTAGCTTAACTAGTTCTTGTTAAATACGGAATCAATGCTTGGCAACGTTGCTTCATACACAGTCGTTGACGTATTTTGTTTATTCTTTGGTGCCTCTGTAAGGACTCGGCAGGACCTTCGCGTCACGTTTGAATAGAATATTTCACATTTTTTCCTGAATTGTGTTATTGCACTGGTAGTTAGCGAACTCTTATTGATAAACAAATTGTTTTGGAAATGCGATAATTTTGAATGCTGGTGTCCTTTTAAAAAAAATTAAATTAATGACCGAAAGCGCGTGAGCAGGTTAAGGATAGATAAATAATTGCAGAAAGAGCACAGTTTGACAATGAAATCTGACGAATGTCATGAGAAAAAGTTGTAAATTCGGTGAAATAAATAAACTGTGTGTTCAGTAAATTTATGAATATAACAGACATAATGCATTTAAAGCCTTTTTTAATTTTTCAATGTTTCAATTGTGAAAATTTTTAAAATTTGTCTCTAAATCCGAATAATAATATATAATAATCCCAAAAAACACATTTTAAAGAACTTAAAATTGATTTTTTAAATCCTGTATTCATCTCACAAACAACTTTTATAATTTACTTATTTCACATGTATCTAAAAA
>BOPP01000009.1:19289305-19303379 GCA_017312745.1 Gryllus bimaculatus | reverse complement strand
CCATCGGCTGTCCGTACATATCATCAATGTTGGTTAACTTCTATTTCTAATAAGAAACACCAACAAAATCACTTCGAAGTTTCTAATGCCAAAAGTCCAAGAAAAAACGAACAAATTAATGATTCCCGAAATAATCTAGGTTGCCAAATATTCCAGAAAACACAAGAAAATAAAGTACAGACGAATTGAAAATTTGATATACAATGAAGCCAAACGCACAAACAGTTCGTGCTTATTCGCCTCTGTTTTCGTATTTCTAGGTTATTTCCAGGTTATTCCACACAAACTACGTGTCTCCGGTGTTTAGTGGTTGCCATGGAAACTATACTTCTCTTATTCCGTGCTCGAGTTAGTCCATGTTTATTGGTAGGAGTTTTCGCTATTCTCCTGCTATTCTGGGCTTAAGCACAGAATAAATTTTACACCACGTTTATTGGTAGGGCTGATAGTGTTCATTGCTGTCATGTTCTCTAACACATATTCTTGTACTCTGGTTTATGTACTTCAAAATAAAATTAATTTTAGTTTTTTTTGTGTTTTGTTTTTGTTTTCCTTTTCAAGAAAGTTGATTTTAGCCCCATTGTCCAGTTAGCGACGCGCAATTGATCATTGCGGGCGCTGAAGCCTCACCACGAGCAGCGCTGGAGGGCGTCCACGCCGCCGCTTGCAGAACACAGTTTTAAATGGGAGCCTTCCCGCTGCGGCCGCCGGTCGCTGCGTTCTACCTGCTCCGGTCTCTTTGTTCGTCGTCGGCGAAACCTACCCCTCCAGACCCCACCCCCTTCCACGGCGGGCGGCGGCGCGGCCGTGGCCGTGGCGGTGGCTGCGTCGGAAGGGCTCTGCTGCTTGAAGGAAGCGCGAACGCCGTGGCGACGTCGGGAGGGGCTCCCAGCAATTGCGAAGGCGGGGCAGGGACGGAGCCAAGCGCAGGCGGCCGCGTCGGCGCTTTCGCGCGAGTCCGGGTGGCCAGCCTGCCAGGGGCTCTCGGCAGCGGGCGAGTGCAGGCAGCCCGGAGGGGCCAGCCAACGCGCCCCCCCCCCTTACGTAAGAATGCGCCTGCGCGTGTTTTGCGCCGCCAAGCCGTTCCAAGCCGCTGCACGTACTGCCCGCCCGCAAGAGGCGCTACGCGCGTTTGTCTTTCCTTCTGAAGCACTTATGTCAAGGGTCTGCTTTATATTGGTCTTATTATATTATATTATGGAGTTAAATCATATTCGTAATATCTTATTTACGTTATTTATTATACTGACTTTTCGATGCAAGAATCGTAAGACATCTCATTGCAACACGAGATGGGAAAAGTATTAAATGAGGCCTTTATACCCCTATTTGATTACTAATTGAGTATTGTAAGATGATGTTCCGATACCGATGTCGTACAAGGTTTTATCTATTTTGCAAAATTTCCAAATGTACCACCAACTTCCGTTTATATTTCATGCGAAATTTGACAAAATTATGTTAGATTGAATGTTGGACCAATCAGGCTGTAAGTCATTAGAACATTTGCAATTAAAGAATTTCAGTGTGCCTGCGGCATGCGTTACAAACTACAACAAAATGAAGTTATTAAGCTTAAGAAGACGTCACAAATCATCACATCGTATTAACTGCGCACACATGTAATTCACATATATTATTTTAACTAGACTCATAATGGATGCGTGTTTAGAATGTGTCAAAGCTTCTGTGATAACAAAAAACGGGTTTTCTAATTCAGAAGCGGCCGTTTATAATTCCATTGACATCTCAAAAGGAAATACGCATGTAATCTAACAAATGTCAAATTAACCTGCAGTCATTGAAGTCAAATTAGCCTACAGTCAGTTGTTAGGTTAGGCCATTGCTCCAAATCCACATTTGTTAGCGTAAAATAAGGTTAATGTCAGCATACTCTTGTAATTTATATTTCATAATTAACAACCAATATAAGAAGATATATGCTCATATACATAATGACATATGTTATACTATAAAACTGTGATAATTAAATTTATATTCACTTCTAATAACATAAATTGGATAACATGGCAATGGCAATATGTATAATACACAGTAAATAAACAACCGGCGAAGAGCCGATCCGGTGGCCGAGACCGCTAAGGCAGTAGTGCCGTAGCGATCTCGGACCGAATGGTCGCGTGTTCGAGTCTCGCCACGGGGATGGTTGTATTGTGTTCGTACTTTCATCATCATCATCATCATCATCATATCGTGTCATCTTCACAGATACCATACCAATATAAGCAACAGTGGTTGCTAATGACCTAGAAAAAAACTTGATGTGACCTTAAATAAAAATAAATAACTAAATAAATAAAATCCCTCTGAGTAGTTCATTGAACGTCTTCAATAGTACGAATACAGTAAAATAGCATGAACGTGTCAAATAAGGATAAATCAGAAAATGAACGTACGTCTGTTTCTAATGGTCGTTAAATATCGAGTAAATTTACTTCTTGCTGTATTTTAATCTCCAAAATTATAGTACTCTTTAGTGTGACGAGACGGTACAGCGCATTCCACCTACTTTATCGGAAAATAACAGGGCACCAAGTATTCCCTGAGCAGACCAACTTATAATGTAAAATCTTACTCATACATTTTGTGGAGCAGACCGTCTCTGGCGAATTCATTTCATATCCTGTATGTCAATTAATTGATCCTAGTGTGTTTCACTTAGCATTTCGGAGATGACATTGAAATTAACCTAGCCATGAATTACTCCTACGACGGTTAACTATATGGCAAAATTCCGATATACTGTGTCTTTGCAGTGTTAATTTGCGAGTAACCAGGCTTTGGTCATCGTGTGCAATTTGTCTGTTGTGTTTCAGGAACTACAATATTTGCGAAGTATGTATCAGATAACACATCCTTTGAACTCCAGTTCGCACTTTGATCATATCTCGTGTCCAGTGGTCTCCAACCTTCACCGTTTCCTCGAGCGATTTCATGCGAATGCTCGACGGGCAACGAGATTAAGGCCATGGCCGACGAGACCCCCTTCCTGGTATCACATCCTAAGGCTGGCTTTGCTTCCAACAGAGCACATCGGGAAAGGAAAATGGACCTGATGGAGAGTATCTGTCAGCACCTGTTCAAGTAAGGTCACATAGTTTGCATGAAATGTACAGCAAAATTGTTTTATGTAAAACAAATATGTGCAGATACAACTGGAAATACCTTTTCACAAATTCCCCAACATTTTTTTCACACAAGAAAAACTCCCGCCGGTCCGGGTGGCCAAGATCGCTAAGGCAGTAGCGATCGCCGACCGAAGGATCGCGGGTCGAATCCCGCCTCGTGTCACCATCACAGTTACCGTTACAAGCAATAGTGGTCGCTTATGACCTAGTAGTTGATGCGACCTTAAATAAAAAAAAAGAAAACCTCCGATAACGAAGGCACTATAACTAATATATTCCCAAATTTTTATTTTTTGTAACTTCACGCTGACATTTTGATTTCCAATTTGTTTTGATTTGTTTTATACGAATTTGTTCCATTTTCATTAATATGGCAACTCAATTGGGAAGTAGTTGCGTTCCAATAATAAGCCAATGGGAATAGGACCCTTGAATAAGGAAAACATTATTTTCGAGAACAAAAGTTTATTTTATTGAACTACATAATTAAGAAATATATTTAAACTTTAAATTAGAAATCATTAAATGGTGATAAACAAATATTTTTTTATCGGCGTGGAATATTAATGAAATTTTAGGGATTCATTGATAGAAAGAATATTTTTTTCTTTTCGGATGGAGCTTCTTGGATCACGTCCATCACAATAGATCCATCCACACCAAAATCTTACTTTTCTCTCTCAGTAGAAGCTCCCTGATACGGTTCTGCTTGAACGAGGTAGCACAACCGAGTGTACAGTGACCATATTTTGAAACCCAATGCGTCGTTTTCTTGTGTTTTGTGCAATGGCGATTGTAATATGGAACCATAGAGTAATCTACGCACAAGTTCGCTTCTCGGGAAAAGAAAGTGAGCCACCTTTTATTGGTCATCTCCCCCAACGGTCAAATTTCGAGAATCGAGATTCACATTTCATTAGATTATTGTTGTTAGATATAATGAAATATCTTATTAGTTCTTCACATCAGTTTCTTGATTTTCCTCTTGTACGTCAATTCCAGTATCGCAGTCAAGACGGTTCCTTCTATTACCGTAATACATATTGAACTACAAAAATGCAATAAATCAGGACGCGACACCTCAAAAGTTTTTCTAAAAAAAGGGCATTTCTGGCTCATTTCAATTAACAAATTCACAACTTCCTTATCGGCAAATAAATTCAAAAAGATCAAGAGGAGACCATTATCTTTTCAGCCAATCTGGTTGTTCCCAGGTATGTTCTATGAGAGGCACGAAGTTCTTTTTTCACCCAATTTCGATCTCTAGTCTTCTTTGCACCTATGCTCAATTCAGACGCGACCCCCTTGTTCATAACAAAAGTGTGGCGCAATATTTCAGATGGTATAATAATTTCATATATTGCAGGGGAAGTAATCTTCGTCGCTTGCAGTTCTCCTTGACCTTGTAGCTGGTTTCCAAAAAGATGGTTTACATCAGCATTTTCTGTCATCTTCATCACTGTCTTCAATACTAAGATAGGCTTCAGGAGCAGGTATAAAAACTGATGCCTCTGTTTATCTTCACACTGTGGTATTGGTATTTAGTCAAATGTCCAAAAATGTACTTGCTAATAAAGGATACAAAAACCCACTCGTTCCCATTGCCCCTTTAATGTGGCGCCGCAATTTTATTGTCATTGGCCGCTAGAATATAAGCTATAATCTTTTGTATTTAGAATATATTTCAAGTATACGTTTCAGCAGATCGTAGTTTATTACAATACACGATTAAAATAATCATAAATTTAAGTAATGTACTTATGATTCACGAAGCGAATTGATGTTCAAATGCAGTACATCACGAAGGTCTCTCATAACAAGGAAAAATGCTACAAAGTAAACCACTGAACCTAATCACATTCTTTGGCAACCCAGCACTGTAGCATACATAACTTTCCTTCATTCGCTACAAGAGATGAAGTATTAACAGAAAATACACTGCCCCATTTTTGGGGCAATGGGAGTATACGGAATAAACAAACTTGGAAAATTCTTAATGATTAATGCTCCGATAACAATAATTACTACTTTATCACGTTATTAAGGAATAAAAGATACACGGTGTACACAATGATTAAGATCAAGTTACAAAACTGTCTTTCGATAAACTTCAAAATAGAATAATGTGCCAGGAGAAAACACGATATCATCAAAACACAAAATCATATGAATACTGAAATACAAAACAAATAAGTTTTCTTTTATTTAACAATTGTGTGGGTTTAAATAATATTTTTTTGGAATATACTATGATACTTCGTGACTTAATAAATTAAGAAACAACTTTACAAGAAATGAACTTCATTTGGAAATAGCACAGTAGTATTACTCACAAATTATTAAAGCTAAATACGTATTGAAACATAATGATTGCGACTCACAAACTTGAAAACAAGAGTCGATTTATCGTAGACATTTTTTTCATCCATATTCGAGGAACAATGTGTTAAAAAACGTTCAGTATTTTAAAATGAAAAAATGCTTCCGTTAATGAAATAGTAATATTATACTGCTGCTCCGAATTTCCTCTACAACACTGACGCTAAACACGTTTTCATCTCGTAGTTGGGCGTCGCTTTCGCAGAGCCGGCGCGGCGCAGCGCGGCCGGGAGAGCCCGACAGCCAGTTCCTTTCGTGAGGCGGCGCGGCGGCCACTTACCGAGCCAGAGCAACGGGCGGGCAGCGAGGTCGCGGGCGCGGGCTGCGCGAGGCCGGTCCGGGCACGTCGCACAGCGACGTCTCCCTCTTCTCCGAGCGGTGGTCGGGTGGTCGGGCGGTCGGGCGCGCACTGCGCCTGCCGCGCCGCTGCCCGCCGGATTTACCGCCGCCTGCACCGCCTCCCTTGCCCCGCCGCAGCCACCGCCAGGTGGGCGACCCTGGTGCTTCCGCGAGGCCCGCGGCAGAGAGGGTCCTCCGGCGTGACCTCCCCTGTCGCCCTGCGCCGCTCCGCTTCCGCTCCGCTTCCGCTCCGCCCTCAGCCCGTCGGTACCCGCGCCCGGTCTCGAACCCACAGCACGTCTCATCTTTTCAAACATGCTGCGCGCCGCTGCTCGCTTCATTTTACCAGCGGGACAGCTGACTTGTAAAGCCAGACACGTTAGTAAAGGTGCGCTCTGTCAGGGTCAGAGAGCATGTGAAGGCGCAAGGAAGTGGGAAGTGCAAGACTGCGGGAGGTCGCTCGTGCTCTGCATGTAATGTGATGCGCATATCAGAAAGCTTAGATTTATTTGTTTCCTATGTATATAGTTCCGCCAAGTAACATTTAGTAGCAGAAGAACTTGCTGAGTTATTCACAAGAATAGAACTCAAATTTGCTCAGGACGAGCTGAAAAATTAATTATACTCCAAGAAAACAGGAAGTGCTCTCCTTAAATACGTTCATTCTTCAACAGCGAGAGATGAAAGACGATCAGGATTCGTTTGTATTCTGGTTTTAAATTGGCATCGCTAAGGTACTTCTGCCAAGATTTTGTATTGTTTCGTTTTTTCAGCCACACACGGTCTGATAAATATGCAATGTTGTAAAACTGCACTACTTTTCTTTCTAACATAAAATATATTTGGAGTAACAGTTATCGATGATAACGAAAGTTCAGCAAATGCTGAAGGACATTGGAGCGCCACAAAATAACTTTACTATAATGGGTGAGAATATTGTAAGTTTTTCAAGAACACGATATACTCAAGGGGGGCAATTAACGCTAATTGATAAATTAAGGAAATATACCTTTTTCTTCACTGGACTTCTGACTGAACTGATTTTTCGACCATTCTATCAAAAATACTCCTCTGTTCTACTTATTCAGTCGCTCCTACACGGATTCTATTCATTACATAAAGTAGATATTTTGACTTAGACAAATGCCTTGAAGTGTATTTATCTGCTCCATCCAAATGATCGGGTGCAACTTTTTCTTAAGCTAATACTAATTCGTTTCATTTCGAATAAAATAAGATAACTCTAATACCGCAATAAAGTTGGATTTCGAAATAATGTTTTTTTGTTTTCAGCAGTCTAAGAAAATATATTTGTTCTTAATAATTACATCATCATCATCAACAACAACAATATTAATAATAATAATAATAATAATAATAATAATAATATTAATAATAATATTCCCTAACTACTATATTATGAAGGGCTTCGTGCTATTACGAAGAGATTTGAGTGAATTAACCTTGATTTTCTTGCAGTTAATGTCAGTTGAATCATTACAAATTTATTAATGTTTCCACAAGAGCCGCATACTTAAAGAAAAAATTTAAAATATTTACGTCCCTTTTCTCTATGTGATTGCAGAAATATAAGTATGCTAGACGAATTGTGCTAAATAAAATTGGCGCAGGTAGAACACGACCATGAAAAATGTTGTTCCATAGAAACACTTTTGGTTAATTATCTGACGCAATTAAGATACTGTTTCCAATAAATGAAAGGTCGCACAGTTCCGCAATTCCTAGCACATGTGTGACCTTCTTTCTGTTTTCAATCGAGCTTTCTATCCCCCCCTAACAGCATTACTTCAGTGAATACGACTTGCACTTTGAATACTTAAACACAGAGGGATAATATTATTGTTTTATGAATTATCTTATTTTTCATGAAAATACCTCAACCAAAAATCTTCTTGGTTGAGCAGTGAGATCCACCTGCAAGTTATGTATTGAAACAATACCCAATAATGGCGAGAATTCAAAAAAGAAAAAGTTCCATAAGTTTACAATAACTTGTTTCTCAAAAGTAGGCGTGTGTGTTCGAGAAAAGTGATTCACATGAAAAATAATTAAAATAACGCGTGACAACACGAGTTTTAGTACAGTAAAATCTATCTAAGCCGGAATCGATCGGGACAAAAACAAACGGTTAAGGGTGGTTTCCATTTTATGAAGATTTGTCCAATTTACACCTGTGATATTGGTATTTCCGTTCTGGAACTAGTAAATTAATGCTAGTAAGTGTAGAAGTAATTATAGTAAAGTAAAAATTATATGATTTTATTATGATTATTTACATACATTTACATATAACGTATTTATGGAAGAAATCATCAATAAATGAATATTAAACATTCTTCAATGACACCTTCTGAGTTTCTCTTGCTTTCATATGTTTGATATTTTAATCTAATACTAGAGTTTCATAGTTTTCGCGTTGTTAAACTGGTTGTGAAACTCCTAAAAATGCACACCACCTCACAGCCTAATGGCTGCAATCGGACTGCTTTCTCGCTCTTTCAACGCAAAAGGCCTCACATTCCTATGAATTTCTGACATTTCCTCGCATGGCCTTGAGGAATGCGTCTTTGGCCGAGAGGATTTCAACGTAGGGCAGGGAGAGGCGCGAATAGAATCCATGCCCGATCATCTTCCTATGCTCAAAGCAGGGATTCCTCTACGGCATACGCCTTGAGAGACACGTGACCCAAGATCGAATTCTACATTTGCCAGATAGAGCCTCGCCCTTCAACAGTGTGGTTGTCGCTACTAAATCGCGTGGGACGTGAATTTAAAACAGACTTGCAGATGCATTCATTACATTAAGAATATCTCGCGTCTCTGCCAATTGCAATAAATTCACAGGAATTCCGTTTTATGAAGACCCCCACCCCTAAATGGCACGAAAAACAGTTCCGTTTCCGCGTTGACCAGATTCCGTTGTATGGTGTGTAAAATACCATATATAGACATTACGGGCTAGAGAAAATTTCCGGTGACCGGTGAAGACAGGTTTCCGGGTTGTACAGGTTCCGGCTTAGAGAGATTTTATTGAAGTAACTTTTAAATTACGTAAGTTTTATTTAAAATTATTCATAATTTATTGCGCAAGAATATTTTTCATTAATGGTGAGATTAAGACGACTAAATTCCCATCAACCAACTTTCAAATAGCATTTCAGAATTGGAAATGAAAAAGTGTTATAGCAACGTTTCTGAAATATATTCGTACTGTATTTTTATCATACTACTCATTATCATTATGTTTCATAAATATACTAGGAAACATTGAAATGTTATTCACAAATCGTTCCTCAAAGGCGTCACGAGCGCAGTAAATGTATTGCTGTGCGTGTCAACCACGGTGCTCATGGACAAGGTTGTCACTGTTACGTTACGTACTATGAACATCAGGATGCACCACTGGGTGCATGCGAAAGGGAAACAAACATGCATTTGAGTAGAGTGAAATATGCGTCGACAAGAACACAAAGAGGCAGGAAAAGTGAACGAGTGATTGCATGTCGTAACATTTCGGTTACGGCTGTTCTGTTGTGGAAGAGTTGGGACCATATAAATGATTTTGAGATAAAATCACCTACTCTTTTATAATTATGTACTAGTTACTTGATAAATTCACGAGCGCGGTAGGGCAAGTATTTATTTAATAACGATCTCTGGAAGGCCATGTATCCGCGAGTTTCAGACGTTTCATCTTACCAGTTGGCAATTTCAATGTATTTTTCTAACTACATTCCTTTACAGGCGCGGATCCATGGGGAGGGAAATGAAGGAAATCTCTCCTACCCCCTAAAAATATTCAGTAACTATTAATTTTAACTTGTCAAGAGACTTTCAAGCAATTTTTTTGATTATCATTAAGACGAATGAAAGCGAATTGCATCATGAGCTGAGTGTAGGCTGCGGCATTTTACAAAATCTGTAATATGACACATTGGACAGAAATATTTTGGACTTCCTGTCCTAAAATTCCTCTTTAAATCCGTCCCTTTATAATTACTGAAATTATATGAATTTGGGTAATATCTTTAATTATATGTATTGTAACCATGTTCTCTCCTGGAGAAAGATTTGTTTTATTGGAGCTGTTTATGAGCAATTTAATATACTCCAAATATTTTAATAAGGAGCATTTTAAGGGAGATCGAATTAGCAGGTGAGATGACCCAGGACATCAACTATCCCTGCAGGGCATCTGATTGGAAGGTCCTAGGGTTCGAGTCCCAAAGATGGCAGGATTTTCAACTCCTAGCTAAATAACTAGGATCAGTTGATGTACCGCGAAAACAGTGATCAATCAATCAACCAACACCCTAAGGCTGTATACGTCGCTTTGACCTATGGACAATGGGCGTGTATTTTCATCCAAAACTTTGCCGAGTTCAACATCCGTGGCCGTGTGTTCACATGCACTCACGAGAGCAAGGATCTCTCCGCCCCGTCGTACGGTCTCCTTGGCATCAACTTATTTCTTCAAAAAGGATTGTGTGAGCTGAGGTTAAATGTGTGTATATATTTCAATGAATTTACTTTCATGTTCATAAACTTGTTTTGTTCTATGTATAATTATTTGGAAATATTTCCACATCTGGACTAGCGGCGTCCGCCATTTTCTACGACGTAATTTTGCTAGGCCACTTCTCCTCTGAGATTGGCTGTTTGTGAGGCTCCGCTTGCAACGATTCGTCATGACAAGGGCCGCCCAAAACGTGGACAAGCTGGCCGAAGCCGCAGAAGACCCGATTAATTTGTTGCCAGAGCAACGCAGGCGCTCTGCGTCGCGATCTGCTTCTATTCCTCGCGGTGCCTCATCGTGAGCAGGTGGTGCAGCCGTGCCCGCCGCAAGGCCTTGCGCAGAAGGCTCTAGATCAGGATCGCATAGATAAGTTCCTCCGCCACCACCCTTTCCCGTCACCCTCGGGGTTGTCGGCGCCTTTTCCGTGACGCCCAAGGCTCCAAAGAGGAAACAGAATAGAGTCAGCTCGGCGAAAGCAAGGAGAGATCCTTGCTCTCGTGAGTGCATGTAAACACACGGCCACGGATGCTGAACTCGGCAAAGTTTTGGATGAAAATACACGCCCATTGTCCATAGGTCATATCGACGTATACAGCCTTAGGGTGTTGGTTGATCGGTTGATTGATTGATCAGTGTTTTCGGGGTAACACTCACTTTAGAGCATTTAGATTCTCATACACGTTAATTTCAATATAATTGTTTATAAATAATTCAGGACCGTTATCAAATATCCAGTTTACGTAGATTTATTGATAAGAAAACTATTATAATTGAAAGTTTGCAATTATTGATATATTTATAAAATTTACAAAAATTGCTAAATTGTGTATTTTTTGAATCGATAGGTGACTTCACGAGAACAATTTAAAACAAATACAGCGTTTCCATCTCTTGTAAAAAGTGTTATTTTGCAATATTTACCTCAAAGATAATTTGAAGACATTGCCCGGGAGGAATTGCACGGATTTCGTAATTGCTTATACAACTTTTAATTCACACTTTTCTGTTCTGGGTCATCAGGAACCCCTTCCCAAATTAGAATTGAAACAATTGGAAATTGTTTGTAAATTTTTTAAAATTTGCGAAAACAAAGGTCTTTTCTAAATGGTCTTTACAGGAGATGCGGAATTCCGCCATTAGATCGACGTTATCGTCTTTCGTTTTCATACGTAATTTTATAAGAAATTGGAATCTCATGACAACTATCTTTTTGGCAGTAAATCCTTACACAGTTTCCCCACAAATCTTTTTTGAAGCCGTTTTACAATCGATTCGTTTCGATTATTCGCCACATAAGTTTAAAGTTCCTAGCTGGGGTGAAGCTGACATGCGGCCACAACGCTGTCATATATTACCATGAATATTGTTGCTAGTTAGGTATCCCTTGTTTTCAGATATCTAATTTTTCACTATATTCTAAATACTTTAAGTTCCCTTTGTTTAACAATTACAGCACATATTTTAAAAAATACTACAAGAGTCAACTACCGACCAATTTTGAAGTTGGGAGCAAAAAAAGTCAGCAATTGACTTCTAGAAATCCCCCCCCCCCTGAAAATTGCCTCCTTCAACGCGTATAAAAACGAAATAGGGGAAGCTTGTTGTAAACACGAATCATACCACTAGCTTTTCCAGGAACCTTCTTAGGAAGCCAATTCTTCCGATGTAAAATTGTGTATGAAATTGTGAAAAATAATTCAAATTAAATATATAAGAAAATAGAATGGAACAAGATGGTAAGAAACTTTGTGAATTTATTGCAGCCCGCTTGTTCGTTCACACGCTTAATGCCGAGGGCACAGGTGATATCACGACCTCGGTAGCGCCTCGAGGCGATAAATGGTGCGAAATAGCGAAATGATGTCTTAGTCTTTACAATTTCTTCCAGGGGAAAAAAAGCTGTAACGTTTATTGATAATTTCTGTCTTACGGTAACTATGACGTTTTTTTAAAGATTCAAACTTTCCTTTTTATTGTAAACAGCCATTAAAACTCCCGTTTCAATATTTTAATTCGCAAGAAAATGATCTGGTAATTTTAATAATGCCGAGAGAAGCTGTTTTATGGCAAATATGAACAGAATATATACTATATTATTTATTCTTATATTCTCTATTCAATAGTACGATTTGCATTGCTATCGGCTAGCAAAGTAACTATTTATAAATATATATTGCAAATTTTATTATGTCGAAAGACTAGCTCAAGAAGCAATACTGTCAATGTTTTTTTCTCTCAAGGGAAGGGAGCTATAGAACGAAAAAATCAATGAATTCTCTTCTCCTCTATCTCTCTCTGTCTGTCTGTCTGTCTGTCTCTCTCTCTCTCTCTCTCTCTCTCTCTCTCTCTCTCTCTCTCTCTCTGCACGCGTGCTATGTCCCTGTGCACGCGTTCCTCTCGGTAGTTTCTGAATTTAAGGCAGAACACCTAAATATTTTTCCACAAAATAATATACTCAGTATGACACAGCTAAAATGATCAAAATCATGTTTAAGATTCTATTTGTCTTAATAATACAATATGATTCCTGCTTTACACATAGATTAAAATTAATGGTTGTCAAATTGTTATTTACGACATGAGTATTGTAAAATAAGTTTTTACTAGGGAGCGGATTTCAATTAAGTGTAATTTTTTTCTTTTCACTTTAGAAGAATTCCGTTTAGTATAGACATTAATTTTATGTGACAAAAGGAAATGATTCATGTTTATACGTCTTTTTTTGCTTTTGCATTTTCAATGGATTTCAACTAATGGGTCATTTTTTAAATTTCCCCGTCATTTTTAATGCATTTTTGGCTGATTTCATAGATTTGGATACTATTTTATGGTACTTGCCTCAAATAATATTTACGAAATTCAATAAGTGTTCAACACAGAATTCCTGAGTATCCTATTTGATTTCATCGTTTAGAAATTATGCCAGCCGTTGTTTGTAATCTAAGATTTTTGTAACCCCTACCAGCGCCGTTGTAGTATTGGCAAATTTCGGGATAACTAAAGAAAGATATTTCCTAGTAAATAAGAGTCCAAACCAAACGTTTGCGAGCTGAGTTAACTTGAACGAATGGAAGAAACTTTGATTACATCAGTATCAAATGCAACAGCTTGAAATGTTTATCCGATCTGTTTTGGATCACATTTATTACGTCATATTTCATTTCTTTTAGGTCATTTTTAAAACATAAGAGCATTTTATTGATCATTTTCGGCGAATTTTTACGTCATTAAAAATCCGCCCCTACTCATTAGAATACGAAATTGGTGAATTATCAAACGAGACTTTTAAGTCTCAATGATAAACAATCGAATACTGAAATACGATATAATGTTACCATTTGAATATCGTAATATTGTATACATATACATATAATGTACATATATGTATACGATATTATACCTGTATTATGTATATATATATTGAGTGTTCTTTTTAAACAAATAATAGTTAAAACAACCTCAAAAGCCGCGCGCGTGTGAACGAAGCGGTCCCGCGAACCGCAGCAAGAACGAAGGAGAACGCATCTTCCGCTCGCTGACCGCGGGAAGAATCGATAAGTTCGTCGGCAGCAGAGAACAGGAGTAGCGGGGAAAACCTTGAGTTTTTTTTTTAATTTATTTATTTGATTGTTTAGTACATAGTTCAGTTTTTAATAACTCTACATATGTA
>BOPP01000009.1:19260422-19285274 GCA_017312745.1 Gryllus bimaculatus | reverse complement strand
ACTGCTAGCGATAACGAGCGGAGCACGAAAGAGAACCTTCTCCTGCCGAAGCTCGGAACGGAATGTGACCTCGAGGAGTGTGGACGGCAGATAAGAGCGCGTCAGACGCGAATTGGTGGAAAGTTGTGTCGAGACGATGAATAAGGCGAAAGTGATAGGAAATAGGATTGCCGAAGTTGCAAGGTGATGAACACGAGGTACAATTGTAATTTATGCGTGGAGTAAACCTGTAAAATAGTGATAGCGTAGTACATAAAAAGAGACAGCGCTGGTTAAGATAGACCGCCACGTAGTGTTAAGAAATAGTGCGAATGAATGAAGAGAAGTGGCGATGAACCAGGTGATGAGAGTGTAATTTATTTGGGATTGGTTCCTAACCGTATAGTCAAATAATTGTATTGCGATACGTGGGCAATTCAAAATGAGACGTCGCCACCGGCAGTACAAGGATTGCATCAGCGCTGGGCAACACGGCGACGGCTCCACTTCGGGCGGCGTCGAATAGTAGTTGTTTTGCCGAGTGCCACCGGGCGTAGCTGAGGTTTCGGACAGGGGATTACGGTCGGAGAGGAGGCAGCCTTGGAGGCCACTGCTCAACAAGTATTTATGTAAAATTGCAATGGAATAAAGTGCACTAATGACTAAACTGATAAATATTTGTGAAATGAATGGGCCAATTGTTTAGTAATGCCATTACAAGTAATGATGCGATGGAACGGAAGAGGGAAGGAAAAACCAAAAAGGTACTCCCAATGATTAAATGGTGTTCACTATACGGTAATTATTCGTTGTAATTTCATTAATAAATATTTCTTTGAATTGTTTTTACTATTTGAGAAATGTGTTCATTTTGTTTAATGCATGGTAAATTGCATGCAACCAACAATATCCCTCCCCCTGCAACGGATTCTGTGTCTGTTCCAAATTAATAAATTTCATCCAATCGATGAAATAATTTGCGATCAGTGCTTCATATATGCGATGACATACCAGGTTTGAATGAAGGTCAAAGGTGAGTACGGTCTATATATATATATATATATATATATATATATATATACTATATATTGCGACGTACCTAGGAAGCGGTACTTTATTTTAATTTAAAATTGGTGATCATTTTAATTGTTCTAAGAAACGTTCTTCATTTCAATATATATAGTATAATTTTTAAATTTAATTGTACAATTAAGCACACAAAGTGGCATAATAAAAGCAAAATAAAAGTGCCAAATAAGAACAGCTCACTGCAATTATCATAACAAAAAAATTGAAGAATCGACTAGTAACTCGAACGCACTAACTGGTAACGAGAAACAACCCATTTGTCAATATGCTTTTTTAAATGGAACAATGTTGCTATGAATCTGTTTGTACATTGACATTTTATTAGACTGGTTTAGTTTACTTTAATGGCAAAAATACTATGAAAATCTTTTGACAGAAAATAGAGCTAAATTTCAGGGAATAAATTATGATCCACTGCACGTTAATTCGATCACACCAAATGTGACTTTGGAAGAGTTAAAAAACGCGTTAAGAAACATGAAAAATAATAAAGCACCTGGGCCTGGAGGCATATCTATAGAGCTGGTTTAACATTATCCTATCGTAGGTTTGGAATTAATTACTGAAATATTTAATGGCATTTTAAAAGGAGGTAAAATACCTGAAATATGGAAATTAGCCTATATAAATTCAGTTGAATAAATAGGTTGTAAAAAAGATTGTAATCATTATAGAGAGATAAGTGTGACTTCATCTTTGGTTAGACATCTTTGGTATGGACGAGTGCTAAATAATAGAATTGAAATGCAAACATTAGACTCAGAAGAGCAAAGTAGTTTTAGACTAGGAAGATCGTGTATTGACAATATTTTCTGTCTCAAACATCTGATGGAAAAAACAATTGAGCGAGGAAGAGAACTTCACATAGTTTTCATTGACCTCAAAAAGGCTTATGATAACGTACAGTAAAAGGAGTATGGGGGGCAATGGAAGAAAAGGGAATATCAACAACATACATAAATGCATTTAAACAACTTTGTAAAGATAACAAAAGTCAAGTAAAAGTGGGAAAATGTCTATCAGACAACTTCCCAGTAAATAAAGGATTATGGCAAGACTGCTGTATATCTCCAACCCTGTTTAAGATATACATTGATAAAGCCCTAAAGAATGGAAAAGAAAGTGCAGAAGCATGGGTGTGAAAATAGGTGATGAAACATTGTTTAGTATGCTATTTGCAGATGACCAGGTGATAATGGCTGAAGATGAAGACGATGTAACTTATATGTTCAGAAAATTAATAGAAGAGTATGGAAAATGGGGGATGGAAATAAATTTACAAAAAACTGAATATATGGTGGTGGGAGGTATGCCCCATGATTTAGAGACTAGTATAGGAATAATTAAAGGTAAAACACAATATAAGTATTTGGGAGTCACACTAACAGCAGATGGTAGAGACGAACAGGATGTGAAAAATAAAAATATAAGAGGAAAAATAGCCACAAGACAGTTGAACCCAGTGCTATGGAACTCA
The DNA here is from genome assembly GCA_017312745.1 of Gryllus bimaculatus. Taxonomy (NCBI): domain Eukaryota; kingdom Metazoa; phylum Arthropoda; class Insecta; order Orthoptera; family Gryllidae; genus Gryllus; species Gryllus bimaculatus. Next base: position 19,282,729 of record BOPP01000009.1, on the reverse strand, counting down.
ATTATTTCAATGAAGACAAAGAACCGCATATATAGCTCCTTCATAGAGAGTGCCACACTCTATGGGGCAGAAGTCTAGACTCTATCAAAAAAATTGAAAGACAAATTTCAATAAACAGAAATGATGTTCTGGCGAAGATGTTGTAAAATTTCTCTGTTAGATAAAATAAGAAAGAAAATGAAAGTGCAAACAACCTCGAAAGAGACGATCGAAATGAGTCTACTAAAATGGTATGAACATATGAGAAGTTGAAATCGGATAGACTTCCTCAAAAAGTTTGGGAGTGGATACCAAATCGAAGAAGATACAGGGGAAGACCGAGAAGAACATGGAACAGGGCAATAACTGAAGCCATGGAAAAAAGAGAAATAGAGGAAAACGATGTATGGGATAAAGAGGCATGGAAATTGGGATGCGGAGAACGGCCAAGGCTGTAAAAAACCGCTAAATAATATATAGATAAGTTTACTTTTCCGTGATAAATCTGGCATTAAATATTGGCTAACGTGGTGCAACGTTGTAAGTGCTGGCAAAAGGCACGAAACGAGCGTGTACGTATTTCACAGTCCCCTTTAACCCTTTTCCGGACAACTAGTTTTACTGATGCAACCGGACATGCGGGGTCTAGCGGGCCCAGGAGTTTCTGCGACGTGATTATGCCAATACCATGATTAACGTACAAATCTACTTTTGGAACGAAAATAATAAAACAGAACGTTCATTAAGTTAATAAAGTGGTTTAATTTGTCAACACCTTTAAAAATATTTTAAATTGAATTTTAAAACATTTTTTTCTTTTATTAAAGATTGTGCACACTGTTTATCAAGGTAGTTATATTACATACTGGCTTTGAACAGTTTCTACATCTCTTTGCTTCCAACTTCATTTCTAAAGGCAGAAATGACATCTTTTGTGGCATTGTTATAAAGTTTCTGAGTTGTGGGAACTGCTTCTTCCCTTATAACGTGTGTGATTGACATGCGAAACATGTTATTCAATCCTGTTTGACTGTCTCCTTATATTTTTGTACGAAACAAATCCTTTGCAAAAATAAATAATCGTATGATCTCATGTTTCGTAACATTCATTAGAATAAGCTACATACCTGTTGCTATGTATTTTCTCGCAAAATATGGACCGAACACGACTTCAAACACTCACTTTTCTGACCTTTCCGCCCCACTAACCTGCAACAACACTGTCTACGAAGGTGCCGTTCTTAGAAACATCCACACTTAGTCTCAGATAACACCACATTTAAATGACGGTGCGCAACCCAACATCCGTCCATCCCTTGGACACCAAGCGGTCGTCAAGTAATCGATCAAACCAAACCATAAAATAAATATTACACGTAGATTAAGAGAAATCGATCCAATTGACCTCGTTTGGCCGGTTGCTGCTGAGAAATATAAATATATTTTTATTAATTATTCTGTAACGTCATATAATATGTAATATTCAATACCTAAAATGGTTGCTGGTACAAATTAAAAACACTATAGCAAACAAAATCACAAAAAATATTCCACCCCTTCCATATTTTCTACGTAAAATATAGAAAATGTTGCTGCGGGGTACAATGGAACCCGGTTGCCCGAATAAAGGTTAAAAGACGGTAACAGGGGAAAAAGAAGAATAACGAATGTTTAAAACGAATTATGTAAGAAAATCGAGTAGAGGTTCCGGTGAAAAGAATACAAGCTTTAGAAATGTAAGAAAACCAGTATTGGAGCGTCCACACGAGGTGTAACAACGTTGTATCAAAAAAATCCTTATGAATACTGGGTTATAATTCATTTTAGCTAAAGACAATAGCATGAGTGTAATTAAACTGCATGTATACATTTCAGAAAGTATAATGTAAATACAGAGTAGAAAGCAATATCGAGAAATATTGTGGCCTGAAAGGAGAGCTCTTTGTTGTGTTACTGTAACGTTTCTAGTTTTGTTTCTTAATGATCCACTAAAATCTTGATTTATGTACACATAGATTTCACAGTGCTTCTTCTTGTGGTAATTTTCTTACACATGACTCACTTCTCTTGATTATTTATTTTCGCTGTTCACTTCTTCTGCACTATCGCACAGTCCGAGACACCTACCACTGTCCGATGCACTGACCACAGTTCACTGCGCTGGCTACCGTTTACGGCACTGTTCACAGTCATCTACACTGCTGTTCACCGACTGCACCGCTGTTCACCGCAACGCACACTTCACAGTTCAGCTTCCACAGCAGACTGCGGGTGGCCGCCGACAGGGGCGAGTTTATACCTGGCTGGCGCCCGCCTGGACCTTTCTGGAACTCTCGTCGTACTCTACTATTCTTCGCGAGTCGCGAATAACTCGTCCAGTTCGACAGATGACGCAATTCGCGCAGCGGATTCCGGCAGATGATGCAATATTCGTTGCATTATGATGAACACTCAGCATTTCTAGCACGTCAGTGTGTACTAGTCTCAAATCCGAAAAGAAGATATTCAGGAAGTGTGTCACTTAGACATTGTACCATTACATAATATATGTTATTAAATCAAAAAAGGAATGTTTGCCACAAAACACTGTATAATACCTTGAAAGTGTCACCGCGAAGACTTCGAGTACTAATTGAAAAACTGAAAATAAATCGATGAACGAGGGATCCACAAGATTTGACCATATTTCACTACAGAGCAAATAAGGAAAAAATGCAAGGAAGCATATTGCTTCATTTATCAAGCAGGAGAGCTATTCCCGCACTAAGGAAAACCAGGAATGCTTACCTGCAGGTCTAAGTATCACAATCATGCATTCGAAAAGGGGAAACAATAAGGTCTAAAGCATTTTCAAATTTTCTTGCCGATTTCCAGAAGTACTGTATTAGAATAACAATGTTGTATGTGTTCTGGATATGTAACGTTGTTCCATGGAATGAAATATTCATTTGTAAGTCGTAGGGCATTCTTTCTAGAGAATTTTCCATTCTAAAACACATTTCTTAAATCACCTACAAGTGTCAGAGGAGCATATAGCACCGATAATGTTTAAGAGGTAATTGATTTTGTTCCCTCCTGTAAAATTTAGAATATGTTGCTTACGTTGTTCCCGCCTATGCTCAATTACTTCAGTAATATGCAAGTATAACGATCATTAATCATTCTTTTCATGCATTCTTAAAATAAAATAAAATACAATAACACACATTTGAAACATAAATAATTTTCTGGAGCTTTTGTAAAAAAAATATGCTAAAACAGCATGTATTTTCTCGCCTATATTTGCACGCAAAATTACGCACAAAGTACACAAAATTTAGAAAAAGTGTACACAACCTTAATTGAACATTATCTTTAAAGAACAGATTTCATTAAGGGAAAAAATCTGAATGCTAATATTTCAGTTGTGGGAAGACGCTGAAAAAAGTTTGAACTTTCGCAATTTTCGAAAAATTAGGGTTTTTAAAGAACATGAGATGTGCACCATACTCCAACGCCCTTTATACTATTTAAAAACCAAACTTAATCAAAATGATTGAACCGATTTTTTTGGAGGGGGGATTTGGAAAATGTCGTTGGGGCTTTATGTAAGTACGGCCCAAGATTAAAATATAGGTTTCAACATCAAGAGGCCATGACGTCAGCCACATCCATTTCAGAGAAAATTGATTGAACAATTTTGCCGCGAACGTTGTTCACTGACATACAGACAAACGTTTCGCCGTCTTTCGATTTTTCAGTGTCAAGGCCTCACAAAACAGAAATTCTGGCTACACCACGTTGTTAGATTTTTTTCTAAATTTAGCAACTGAATTTGCCCACTTTTGCGATACCAGGGGCATGTAATGAGTTTTTCCGCCCAAAATTCGCCGGTTTTTTGCTCAGCATTACAAAATTCTCTCTCTGCTCCATAATGAAAAAGATCAGCGATCTCTGTAAGACTCCAGTGTGCAGTTGAGAAGACAAAAATAAGTGTGCAGTTGCAGCGTTAAAATGTCGAAACAATTCATGGTAAAGGCAACCTTGATCGTTTACAATTCATGTTAAATTCATTTTCATTACGGATGATATTTTAACGGATGGGGCCAAAGTACTATGAATCCATTTCATAAAATGGTGCACCTAGAAACTTCACTATTGCTGATATTCGCAACCAAAACTGTTGAAATTCCTGCGATACGTTGCTTCTTCTAAACTATAGTTAGTGCCAAACGATGATTTTCGAATTTTAATAATTGTAAAATAATTAACATCACATTAAAAAATTGAGATGTAAACAATTTAACGAACACCTTCCCAAAAAATCTAAAATGTCAATAAGATATATTATGAGTTCTGTGATGTGTGTATGTGAGTGTGTGTGTCTTGACTAATTTAAAGGATATTTAATTAGATAATGAGAAAATTTGATCATTTCTATTTCAAATTTATATGAAAATTTAGTTTTAATCTGATTATATACATACTCTCTTCTCATTAATTTAAAAATTAAAACAAAGTAGTTAGGAAATATTATGATTTGTTTTTCTTAAGATATTAACACGTTCTTTTGAAATGCATAATTCATACCATAACCCATTCATTCATCAATTAGAGTCAATGCGGATTTTCCTCCATTGCCTCCCTTCCTTCCTTCCTGGTTCGCCCCCAAGGTATCGTGGAAAGAGGTTGACGGGAGAATCCTCCCTCGACCCAAAACGCTTACTGGGGACGGATGGTGTGTCATGTAATGTTTCTGGAGTCACTAACCTTTTCGAATTATTAAGATCCAGATTAATGCAGAATTAACCAGATTGAATTATCTCACTCCTCTCGCATTTTTTCTCAGCTTGATGATGTGCATGTTTCTCAGTGTCACATTTGTAAACGACAACTGCTGTCCTAAATTTCTGTTACAACAAACCAACTTCAACCCTGCATTGACAAAGGGAGGGCCATTTTCTGTCCATACATTTTTAAAACTCATAAAAATTGAAGCAATACTATTCTAACTAGTAGATTCTGATTTTGTGAGAATGAATTTGATGGTTCCATAATCACTGTTAATTTAGAAACTGTCACAACAAAATTAAGTCAGTAACAAGCGATAAACACTAAATAATCCTTTCTTGTTCTCACTTGTAACCTGTGTTGTAACTTGAAACTTGTAACTTGTGGGAAACAGAATTATTACTCAAAAATGAAGCTCATTTTTCAGATCAAATGCAGTGACTTTAACTTGTTTTTGGTAAACGTAGAAGTCAAATACGTGCTATCTGAATTTGAATGACATCTGTGTTAGTGACAAAGTCATAATAGATTGATAGTATTTGTTCATATACCAGAATTTGTCCCAAAAGTCATGCGGCGCATTTTTTCTGACACGACTGTACATCACAGATCAACTGGACCTGTTGGGGTTGATGGTGAAGGGCCTACGTTTACTGCGATGTGTGTACCAGCGTGAGCCTCCGAGTGTATACATGCGTGTACACTCCTCTTGGAGTGTATACATGCGTGATTTTTGTGAACACATGTGGTGTGACTTCGTCGAGGTAAAAATAGAGCGATTTTTCTATCAACATGCAGCAATCAACTTTTGCGTTAAAATTCAAAAATCACCGCTGGAAACATTTTAAAACGCTTCAGAAAGCTTTCGGAGAAAGGTGGCCTCGAACCGGCCGCACAAGATGGTTCGGGTGGACGTCGCCGACGAAGCTCGCTCAAAACGTCGACGCCGCGGGGCGAGGGCCGTGTTGAACGTGTGCGCAAATTATTGACAACAGACCACCAATTACCTGTCAGGTTGATGTCTGACTTACTGGGTATGTTCAATACGTCGGACATTTACCTGACAAACTGTGACTTTTGTAGTAGCTTTTCAGGAATGGTGTTACACGAGTGCAAATACAGTTATTAAAAACAATAATGGTAAATGAAAATTCATATTACTTTCACGTTAAATCTAGCAAGAACGTTGTTAATTTGAAGAAGCGTATAATGTGGGATCTCAAGGAATTGTCTACGTTTGATGTTTACACTGTTGTAGATAATAATTCAGTATGTTCAGGTAATTCAGTGTTTACGTAGGAGTACGTTCTTTTGTGTTTGTATTATTTCTGTAAATGTGTTTCAGGCTGAATGCCATGCAAAAGATTGCTCATGTTGCATCGTGAGAGACATAAGAAGATAAGAAAAGTGAATAATGTGCACAGATCATACATTTTTGCCGCGCGTCACATAGCTTTTTAGTGTTTTTTCTGCCAAAATTACACCGCAAGAGTCAGGAGGCACGCGAAAAATGAAGATAACATTCATTTACAGGAGAGATATGTTACATTCATTACAGTAAACACACCATATTGAAGAGACAAGAGGTAAGCATTGCGGAATTTCTATTAGATAATGTGTTCGTTTAATGCAAATATCACAATGCAAAGCACTTCGTTACAATTTTCAGAAATTTGAATAAGATATGAAAAGCATTTTCGTATTAATAGAGGGTTATAAGAATAAAATTTACTTTGCCGGTCCGGAGGGCTGAGATCGTTTAAGCAGGACGGCCGTAGCAATCTCGGACCAAAGGATTGATTGTTCGAGTCCCTCCTAGGACTTCGTTGTGTTGTGTTCTTTCACCCCCTATCATCACCATATCATGCCATCTTCACAGTTATAATATCGTTAAATGCAATAGTGGTCGCTAATGACCTAGACGTTGATGCGACCTTAAACAAAAAAAATAAACGATTTTTCATTGTGTTGATTTGAAATAGTTTCTGAATTGAATATCTTTGTAAATATATTGATTTGCCATTCCTTCTTCAAAACAATATAAAACCAGTTATTTCATTAGGAGAACCTTCTAATATTACTAGAAGAAAAATCTGAATGTTGCATGACTTCCAGTTCATCAGTTTTGGTATTAAAGAAGTATAATTATCATATTTCCTTTCTGACCTGTAAACCCTCACACTTCATTATACATTATACGCTTTACTCAGGAGGAAGTCATGCATGAGCACTAGGAGACAGGCCAATATATGAAGTAATTATTGTTGTTACTCACCATGATAAAATTACTGGTTTCAGCTCGATGGGACACAAAGAATTCCCCATGCTTTCTTTTACATTATACACACACCGATGAATATACGAAGAAAAGCCTTATATATTAGAACATCATATTGGTTTCATATTCCCAACGATTCTTTGAAGATCATCTTTTTTCGATTGAGGAAAACTCACAAGTCACTCACATTTATGACAGTATTGTTTACAACGTCATCACGTGTTCAGTTATCCTCACGCTCGACGAAAACATGTTGAAAATGACACCTGTTTTTTGATGTTGCATAACTAACATTACAAGACATGATTCCCATACAGGTGAATTATATTGTTGATACGGAGTCCATTACTTTGTATTCCAAGCTTTGAAGGATTCTTGAATGGCGTTGCCAAATCTTAACATAACAGCATATCACTTTAAGGCACTACTATCCGGCACCACGAACAGAAGCGGACTGTAATCGCGGATCTGGCTCAAGTGCCCAGAAACGGCGTTATGACCATTTTATTACACCTATAAGAAGAATTTATCGGAGGGACGTAGATATTCTCTCAACGCACAGGCGTAAGACGATGCTGTCAAACACTCAGTTCTAAAAGTCTACCAACCAACGAGCACGCTCTATCGCACTGGAACAAAATGTCACAGCCAATGAGAGATCTCGTACTGAAAGGCCCTTCAATGTAATTTGAGATGTTGGTACATTTTTATAACGTTGAATAGTATTTTTAAATCATGGAGTCCTTGGCACGAATAGTTCTATAAACAATGACCTAGCTCCAAATTTTTCACGATCAGACGATGTCTTGTTTGGCTTCATTGCCCACCGTGACCGCCTCTGTGACGGAAAAGCAATGCCATTGACCATCGGAACCATTGGTAAGGAAAGCCAAGTGACTTCCGCAAATAAGATTTTCCACCACTTCACTGTTTAGGACCTAAGGTAGTACATCTTCATTTCCATATCTCAGACGTAATGTGGCCTAAAAACTGATTCTTCACTTTACTAAGAAAATTTTTGAAAGCTGAATGATTTATATCAGGAGTATCCAACTAGCAAGGCCTCAAGGGCCACAACTGATACCTTTTTTTATGGTTGCAGGCCATATTTTCATTACTCGGACGATCCACACATCTCCGTATTGTTGATCTTGGCACTTTGCCTGCCTCCACACTTTGCCTGGCTGTTCTGAAACCGGGGAAGGGCAGTGGAACCACGCCTGTTATCAGGCCAGACCATGCGTAACGCAATGAAACATGAGATGATTTTGAATTTCTGAATTTACTGAAAAAATCCTTATACACAAACCTAACCTATTTTTACATTCAAGAGGAGTGTTGAACCCAGCAGGGTGCCTGCACTAGGCGCCCTATATGGATGCAAATGGTTTGATTTTTGACTAATAACACTCTCGCGGAGCCACATGCGTCCCGTCAGTTGAATAACCCTGATTTATATCATCGCAACACGTAGTTGTTTGACTGCGCCATTAATGTCATGATAGCAAATTGAAACCAATCATGTTATTACAGAATTGTAACCCACAAACCTTGTGTAAAGCAAACTTCGCTGCGGCAGATTACATCATTTCGGTCGGCAACAAAGATCAACTAGATTTGTTTGAAAAAAAATTTTTAGTTCCAAATTAAATTCTCAGGTATTAGTTTCGAAATGTACAAGTTTCCACCATATAAGACACTCGTATAAGACACAAATAAGTATCACTGGGAGTGCGACTTTGGTTGAAGAATGAGATCCAACCTTTAGGAGGAGAAGAAGTTTGTCTCATTTCAACTAGTTAGAATCCCGGTCGAATTACAGACAATTACTTCAGTAAATACACATTCAGGAAGCATGGTACAACTCAAAAGCAAGTCGATGCAATAATACAGTTTGATTCTTCTAGTAACACACCTCTCACAAATAGTTCATATCAGAGGTTCTCAAATTTTGTAAAGCATTGTGATCCTCTTACATACGACTAAAATGGTAAGATACCACAATTTACGAGTTATGGATATTATTTGCTTAATTAATGAGACATATTTAACTTATTGAAAATTCTTTTAAATGTAAATAGTGAAGCATTAGAAAACGTGAAAAAACTGCGTAACGTAACTCTTCACTTCAAAGAAACCACAAAGAAAATATATATTGATAATATAATTACATATCTAACATTAATGGAATGTTTTTTACTGCATAAGTACAATTTTTCAGTGAAATAATTATCTTCTTCTTCTTTAATTCGTCTATTACATCCCTCGTTTGGCTAAATGAAGTAATCTCGAACCTTGCTAAAATTGAGAATCGCTTGGACAAGAGAACAGTACAATGTTCTCCATGCTCTCCATTCTACAAATCGCATTTTTAAGCTAAGACTTTTTAATCTAACTAAATACTTTACACGAATACTTTCTGAAAAATGTAGAGGTAAAATATTTCTTCAATCAGTCGACACCATTTAAGCGATCCATGATGGATGCTGATTTTTTTTTATTTTATTTTTTTTTTGCCCGTGAGAGGAAGAATATACCGAGCGTTGTGCTTAGCACATTCCAATGCAAATGCAGCATAGTAATGGGAAACGACTTACGTAATGGCTGTGAAGGTGAAACTTCAAACATTAGGGCAACAGATAATAGAATAAACGTTAGAAAATAAACAAAAAATTAAAGGAGTTCTATATAAATCCCATTCATTGAAAATATTTACAATTTAATTGACGTCCTTTATACTACTCATTGGAATATGTCATTCCGTTGGTTATATTTATAATATTTTGTAATAATGACTTCAAAAACCAAAAAAATATAAGAAGAAAATTGAACTTAACTCTTAGCAACACTTTTTCTAGAAGAGCAAGCGAAACTAAATCTATATATTAACAGTGAATACTCTCTTGAGTTTAAAGACATCAACTTGCCATCTTTAGGAATATTTAGTTGTCGACGTCGTTCTCCGTTGGTGGTGACTGAGTAGACTCTCCTGAGGCATAGCAAAAAACCCGTTAGGCATCCCATATGTGGAATTCTCTATGTCAGCGCTACAACACGGGATAGACTACGTCATTAAGAGTAAGCTTTCTCATCAACTAACTTTCCTGTTTCCAACGGATCGAAGGGTTTTTTTGACTGAATTTTACAAAGATCAGTGTTAAAACACTACATTTGTTATGATTTCTTAAATCTACTTATGATTAATTTACAATAAACTTATTATTAATCTTAAAATACAACTTACATTACTACAAGGGTGGTAGAGATATCTTTATAACTCTACATTAAGCCAAGATCTGAAAATTTATTGAGGAATGTGCGAGGAACGGATAATTTTATTTTGAAGTTTATGGTGGGACCTGAAGAATATATAGCTGTGTCATCTGCAAATTGGGCGGTTTTATATTGCTATGTTTTTATACGTTGGCTGGCTATGTACAAGTTATAAAGAGTGGGAGAAACGGAGAGCCTTGAGGAAGGCCTGCCTTGACTGCATTTGGATTAGAATGATAGTTTTCGACTGAAACGGCAAACATTCTAATGTTGAGTAAGCTGGAAATGATTTAAGTGAAATAATGTGGAGTGTCTATTTTTTGTATTTTGTAGTTTAAAGCTTGGTGCCATGTTCATGCCATCAAAGCCCTGAGAAATGTCAAGAAAGATTTCATTGTGTGGTTTTTGAAATGCCGTATGGATGTTTTCAGTGATTGTGAGTAGTTGATGATAGCTGAATATTAAATTATTTCTTTTATCATGTTCAACAATTCACTTAGAGGTCCGAACCTATTTTTGACTGGCACATTAATTAGTAGAGTCAGATTTTGTAATTATATCACTGTAATTACCATAGTGATTGCTACTAATTTTTTAGGGTTCATGCTCTATATAATTGATTGTCACTGGCTTTTTTCTAGAACCCGTGGAGTCTTTTTTTGGTAGCTGAACGGCTGACGGTTGGCTGAGTTGAATCGGTTCCTGGTCATCAGCGCCGGGTGTGTTTGGTTTGGTGATGTTCTCCATTGTCACATTCATTTCGTGTTTAGTGAATTGATTTGGATTATCTGGGAAATTAGTCATTGTTGCTGGCTGGTTCTCACTGTTATTAAGAACAAGCAATGCAGCACTTACGACTTCGCTTGTTGGCGGTTTGTAGCTGCATGCCATTCACTAAACTGATTAGCTCTGTGCCGCAATTCACCGGAATTGTTTCGACGTACTGTTTATCAGAAGAACTTGTATGGTTCACTTCACTAGTTTATAAGTTAATATTGCCCCGATGCGACGCGTGACTCCCCGCCTTTCCGTTTATTGGAGTGACAAACTGCGAAGTAACGTTTTTATCGCAACAGATCTGACAGGCTCACCCAGCAGAGCTCTGGCCTCTTCACGACACCACTGCCCCACGAAGAACGACCGTTTTGATAAATAAATTCGGTTTTATTTTACCTATTATGCTTACAAGTGCCTCTACAAGATACTACTTGTTACCTAACAAGCATCAGTGCATTAAGATGCATGCTTTCGAGTCATTTAGGGAAGCATTAAATTCTAATAATCCCCTGAAAACTACTTCTAAGGATTTTTCTTCATATTTTCTATTTTTATTTATATTTCACATTCCCAATTATCCTATCCAATAGGAAAAGTTGCGTTAATGAGAATATTCGATAATTCAATAAAACGATTATTCACAAGCTACAACGAGTGTTGCTTTTAAATTAATGATGAAAATCATGAAAAAAATTAAAATTATGCCCCAAGATTCGTTTTCTAAGTTAGATATTGTATGGACTACTGTTGAGATCATCGGGCATTGCTCCCATTCCCACTATATTCCTAATAACTTTTCAACTGTCTTCTGACGCACTCTAATACAACGTCGCTAACACATGAACTAGTTAGCAGAAATAAACGATCGTCCAGATCACCTTTCTTAGAATCTAACCAGGTGGACCGAGCTCACGTCCCGTTACGTTTCCGATTCTCCGAAATGCATTCACGCACTAACCTCCGAACCAGCGGAGCACAGTCGTTACTTGAGCGACAAAGCGGAAACCAATGCTTTCCTCATCATTCGTCGCTTCTCTCTCAACAGATGTCGAAGTGAGAGTGAATGGGCGACTGACTGGCAATTTTCTCAAAGACCTGGACGGAGGCACTTGCCTGAGACTGCGAGGAGAGATTATGTCCGCTTTCGTATCGGATGTGGTTAGAGCGGCTGGATTTCATATGGAGAAACAGAAATCATCCCTCACAAATCTAATTTCATCCACATTGGCAAGTAACACATTTCAGATCCCATCCATCATAGGACTTTTTTTTTTCAATCAGAAAAGAAATGCTTAGTCGCAAAATCATGGGTAAAAATAGTCCGCATTACTTGATTTAAACATTCCACTGTTTCAGTGATTGGCTGAATCGAATAATGTATTGTGCACATCATCACCTCTTTTCTTACGTCTGCCGGGAAGGATGTCAAGTATAAACAGTGAAAATGAAATGCATTCTATTTAGCGTGATGATTATTTCACTATCATCCGTGATGGTAAGTCGGATTTAGTCGGTAAATTCTGTTCCACAGTCCCTCTGGAACAGAATACAAACGAGGCGGATTTGTCACAATATCGCCATAAGGATATAGTTGTGCAACAACAATCGACTCCATGGAAATGCATCTAGTCCAAGGCACATCTTTGTTGAATATGGCTCACAACAATCAATGCAGCAATCAGGAATACTACTGTGGTGGTGTGTGATCAGTAAAATTACTATGTGGAAAGTGCTGATTGTCCAAGCTAAAATAAATCAAATCAGAAAAAATATAGAAAATAAAAGAAAGGGAATATGAAAAGGCGACGTTATTTCAAAATAATGGAAGAAATAGACTTGAGAATGGAAAGAGGAGACAACTGACGAGAATAATCATTCAGTTGCAATCCAGGATCATTCCGGTACCCAGAGAACACCAATTGTGGTCAACGCTATACCCCACAATAAATTGGAATACAATTGAAGGTGAATTTTGTATAATTAAGAAATATTAATAAAATATTTATTAACATGTAATAATCATTTCCACCAGCTTGGGTTACAATATTTTCAGATTTATAGGTATATCAATACCATACACCTTTTTATCATTTTCTTTACTTGCGGCTCTTTCAACGCGTACAACGATGGCAATGTCTCTTTTTGAAAGTAATTCAAAGTTTACAATGTTCCACCAATAGCAAAAATTGGTATCTACATTGACACATATTAAAATCAGAAAACGGTGAATTTGCGGCAGAAAATGCTAACGACGGGTCCTCGTGACGCTAAATGTAGAAAAAAAAAATACTCTTACGTGTGGTGTAGTCAGAGTCCATATTTTGTGAGTTCTTTATTGTAAAAAATCAATTAACGGCAAAACGTCTGCCTCTCTGTCAGTGGTCAACGCTACTAAACCGTTCTGTCGATTTTCTTCAAAATTTATATCGATCAATCTGAATGAACTCATGGCTCTAAGAATGCTTTGATTTTTGAGGCCTCAAAAACATTCCGAACATTTTCTCAAAACCGGCACCAAATTTTTTGATCGAACTCTAGTGTCAGTGAAGCGACTCCCAGCGCCAGTGAAGTGAAAGTGAGAAATTAGTGGCAATGTAAGTGATTGTAAGTGGTTGAAAATGAATTTGAAAATGTGCAAGAAGAGCCATGCCGGACTCAAGCTGATCGGAAGAGCCATTCGACTAGGCTTACGTATTGTAAATAACATACAATAGTATACATATTGTAAATAATATCCAACAATGTGCGTATTGTAAAGAGTAGCAGAATAAAATAGTCATATTGCATTGAATTTGCCTTATTTTACGTGGCGAGACTCGGGCCATCAGGCCCGTCATCTGGACCGCTACACTCTTTCGCTACGCTCCTTCCACCAACTAAGAGAGAAAGGAGGTATTTCTTGGGCGAGAAACAGGCGATTTTGAATTTAGCTCAGAGGCGTTATTTAGGCTTGATGATCTTTTACATGCAAGTAAATCTACGGACATGGGTCAGACGGCTTTACTTCCCCTCCGAAGGAAGGCGTACGGAGGATTTTTTCGCCCTCAAAAATCCACGGCTTCGATTGGGTTTCAACCCGCCAACTTCGGTACAACAGTCCAGTACGCTAACCGTTACACCATCGCCGCCGCAAATATATATAGCAGTAATGTAGTAGAATAGAATTTATACAATGCCAGATGGTAATTGAAAGGTATACATTCGATGAAGAAACAAATATTTGTATTAAAGAAAATGGTGGTGGTCTAACGTTCGTTGAAATCACAGATTTTTTAAAAATTGAAGAAGCGCAATTTTTTGTGGCTTCTTTCTAAAACTAAAATAATGAAAGAGATTTTTTAAAATAATGTTTTCTAAAAAGACGGATCTTTCAATAAGTCCACGTTCAATTTTTCGATATTATGAGTACTTTTCGTGTAATTTTGCACGACAAATAGGCAGATTTTTCCTCAAAAACCGCTATATTAAAAAAATCTGATATGTAATAAGGTACGGCAATGAAATACGGCGGTCATCCGATTTTTGTCTATTTTCCGTTTTCTTGAAAATTGGAATAAGTTAACATTTCAAAAGTACAAACTGGAGATAGCGATTTTTGCTTTAAACAATAATCTGTGGTTCAAAATCAGCTTACGTACACTTTTTACCAAAAATCAAGCTAAGATAGTATCTGGAATTTATGCGTTTCTAAAAAAATTATTTTCTTAAAACGTGCACGACATTTTTTCATTAACGTTTCTCCTCCTCCTTTTCATGAAAGAGCCTTCGCTTAGATAGTATCTAGAATTAATGCGTTATCCAAGTTCAGACTATAGGTTGTGTAATATCAATAAATATAGCGATGGTGCGATTTTGTTTTCGAAAAACGGAATAAATGAACTCTCATTCTTAAAAAATGATGTGTACAGACTCTTTCAGTGAAACCGACTGTACTCTGGCGACGGCATTGCATGCAATAGATGGTTTTTTAGACATTATAATATGTTTTTTTCTGTTTTGGAAATACTTTTTAATACCCTTATTGTGCGGTAACTATCAGAGTTTGTTTGGCTTAGCTGTGGGGATGAGGGTTGCATGTTTCCATTTATGAGGGAAATAGCCTATTCTGAAACTTGAATTAAATATGTTGTTTAAGTACCTACTGCTGATGGTGGAAGATATTTTTTAATGCTGTGTTGTCGATGTCGTGACCTGGGACTTTTTTTTATTAGGAATATTCTTACAATGATTTTCATAATTTGAGCTGGAGATGAGCATCCCCTTTGGTCTGCAAGAAACGAGAAAGTGAAAGTGGGCGAGGCGAGCGGGGGCAGGCTTCCTACGATCCTCGACTGCGGTGTCCTTGCGGCTGCGCGCAAATCTCAAAAAGTAACTGAAAATTTGTTAAAACAAAAGAAATTGGCCACATTTTAGTAATAGAAACGCGTTGTTAAAATTTAGCTTCCGATGTACATTTTGAAAAGTGTACGTACTTTTGTTCCCTTCCTCGGGGGTACAGAAAGCTTTTTGATGTTGTTAAAACTAGGAAGAAGAATATTTTATCTTTTGAGTGTCATTATTTTCTCAAAAGGACCAAATTTTGTGATATATGTTGCTAAAATTCAACCATCAATACATCTCGGCTATATCTCAAAATCTGTATTTTAACATAAACGTGCAGAAAAGTATCTACATTATTATATCTTTATATACAAAAAGTATGTAGGTTTCTTTCAGATCGATAAACTCTGACACTGTTTGCCCGATCTTCATGAAAGTTGGCACATATTCGTGTTTTTCGAGAATGTTATGTTGTTCATATTGTTGTCACTCCACAAGAAGGTACTGCAGCACAAGATGGCGTTTCAGTTAAATGCATTTCCTAAACTCCCTGGGTGATACGTTGTGACAGGGCAAGGCCGAAGACGGGCAATGAGAGAGAGAGAGAAAGAGAGAGAGAAAGAGAGAGAGAAAGAGAGATAGAAAAAGAGGGAAAGAAAGAGAGAGAAAGAATGCAAATTATTCTGGGGTCCGACGGTGACCATCTCATTGGAGTGTCCTGGGTGCCTCAGTGTATTGTTGTAACTTTTGTAGTTGTATTCAGATTTTGGGTAGCTAACTATATAATAACTATATAAGAAGCAGCTGTAGTTAGCAGTTTAACAAATTCACTGTCGACCAGTGTAATATTCAATTATTAGATTTAATTTAATGCTCGATTAGATTTCTTTTTATAAATTATTTCACGGACCGTGGCCCGTTTGTTACTGCTCCTGCATTACCCTGATGTTAATCGGAACCACGGAAAACCACCGATCAGAGCAGTCGGCCGCTATCTTTTCTCTCCGGATTGCAGCTGAATTCCACCGTATTGTCTAGCTAGTGAATTAATAAGCGTCTTTGCTTTTGAATAAAGTAAAGGCAAATGCCGCAAAGCCCACCGGGGCGCCCTGAGAGAGCGTTGACCACGCAGGCGCAGTCGCCGTTCGGGGGCAGCGGCGGCTGGGCGGCGGCGCTGCCTGAGGGCTTGCTTGCAGCCTAGCCTCACGGCCGCGGCCTCGCGTGATGCGCGTCGCGGACGGGGTCATACGCGCTCGAGTGGGCATGCCTAGCCCCACCCCGCAACAATCGGACTCGAACGGGGGGGGGGGGGGCGAGAGACCAGCTACTTGAACGACTTAGACAAGCATGAAAGGGCAAACAACTTGATGGTCACGCACAACGTCTCTGACAGGGAGCTGTAACATGGGAAATTAGGCTCTGCACAGGGGAAATTATTAATGTTCGCTAATTTTCAGACACAGTTAACATTGTAAATTAGAGCTAGTGCACCTGGCACCACATTTCATGTTCTTACATGTAAATTATCTTTGAAGCGAGAGACTTGTTAATTGAATTTTTGACTGTTCACGTGCAATGTACAATATAGAATAGCACAAACTCTAGATATACCATTAATTTTCAAGGGAATTTCCCAGTGTAGATTGCATAACGTCCGGGTAATATTCAAGAGTATCCAATTTGATAAGTAAATTATGTGCTTCATTCAACATGTGTGTGTTGTTGAAAGGTTTTTATCTATGTTTTTGAATTATTCTTTGTAAAAGTGGATTCTATATTCTGGTTTCTGTCATTACGTATGCCACTAAAAGTTTATGGTAATTTACGCTCGTTGTGTGCATCTGTGTGATTTTGATGTGTCAAGGGCTCAAACCTTTCTAGCACCCCTGAAAGATCCTGCTCCCTAGATTTTTAAGCTCCGCTTTCGAAGCAAAAATCTTGATAACCCGCTTACGGTTCATGCGCAGCTACCCTGTGAAGTTGGCGTAAGTCACCGAGGGTTGTAGGTGGGTATGTTTTTAGAATAACAATATATATATATATATATACTATATATATATATATATATATGTACATAAATTTAGCATTAAAAGTAGTGAAGAAATTTGTGACTACTTTTTACTTCTCCTTCTAGAGCAAATTCTTCTACTCCTATCACGACATGGCTTTTTGTTGCTAGTATCAATAGAATTCCTATAATGCTCTTGGTGAATACATAATCTTTAACTTTCATACCAAATATTATAGAATCAATTTTTCCAAGAATATATTTATATTATTATTGTTTTGACTAATGAAGAATGAATAAATATTTTACTTTCATTAATAAACATAAAATTATTTTATTCAAAAATACAAAACTATCAGCACTTGAGATATGAAAAATTCACAAATTATTACAATGTACACTTCGTTGCATTTTGTTTATCTTTTTGCTCTTTTTTGTTGAATTTATTTTCACAATTTCCCTGAAAATAATTTTATTGTTATTTAATATTTATTCAGCATTACCTTTTTACACAATTATAAAAAACAATAAAAATAATTGACAGAAGCAATGAAGTTGCTTGTACTTAGGACTTGAATACAAAAAAGGAGAAATATTCATACACACTAAAGAAAATGAGAAAGAAAATAGATTTAATGTATTACAAAATTATTTGTAATATTATTATTACATGGTAATATAATAATAATATAATGTTACATATCTTTCTTCTTTTCTCATTCTAGAAATTACTAAACCAGAAAAACGTTTTTATTCGTAAGGATACAGTCAATTTCATATTTAAGAATAACCATTATGACAATAATTTCTTTAATTCAATTTTACTATAACTTAAAATCCAGACCAATGGCCAAAATATTAAACATTCTGGAGGTTGTAACGTAACTATTTTTTCTCAAATGCTCTGTCAATAGTAATAATTTGTTTAACGAAACTTTACTTTTAATTTAGTGCGTAATAGTAACACAACTGTAACTTACCTTCATACGAATTCGAGGGTTGGTCCTAATTTTGCAGAATAGGCATATCCAAAAACGTAATATCTGAAATGTAATGTAATCTCACCCTCAATAACGTCATTAGAAACTACTGAAACTTTTTTTTTCAGCATCATTGTCATTTATTTTGGGCTTATAATTAACATTCATTTCCTGAACTTCAGTTCTTTGTCTTAATTTGTTTGGTTCATTGTTATATTTAAATAGTCACTTGAAATCTGCTGCTCATCCATCAATAGATGGAAATTAACAATTTTCACATTTCATGAAATTAATATTAAATAAATAATACTAATTAATATTAATCAGACATTACTTTCACAATTCCAATATGCGTGAATTGTTTCAGCTTCTCTCGATGTTAACCGCCAACTGCTATAGGAAACTGATGTGATGAGAACAGGAAGTGAAGAATAACATTCAACTGTTTCACACGCTTTCATATCAGAAAGTTATGACGTTTCTTTGATTTTGCACATATGGAATTAGAATAAGTGTGCTGTTACTTTAACACGTGAAAATACTCGACTTCAAGAGCTTCAGAATGCGAATGAAACGCAGAGTGCGTGTTTCCGTACGACAATCAGGCTTTCTATTTCCAGAAATAGCTAGCTGCCGTCACCCTTTGTGTTATTGCCTTCAAAGTTTCATATTCTGGGAAATAGTTCGTTTTTCCCTATGCCCCTGTATGCTCTCAAAATACAGCTTTGGGAAGCACGCAGCTCGAAAAGATGGAACAAAATACCATGTATCCATTTTCCAACTAAGAATACCCAACTTCAAATACAATATTAAACTAAATGGTTCTGTGAAAACATTTTTTGAAATAATTTATAATTTGTTTCATAAAAAATTGAAATAACGACGTCGTGTTATAAGTTATGTTTCCCATCATTTCCCTTGAATTTGAAATAATTGTAAAGTACAGAATTAAAGTGCAGTGTTGGCCGCTAGAATTTCAGTTTAAAGGGACTTTAGCTTAACTCGCAACCCCTGCTTGAGAGCACTTGTTCTTGCATTGGCAAATTGGCAACCGCGTGTTTTTGCCACCTTTCAAGACAGCCGTGCCTCGCACGTCGAGACACCAGAGGAGGCGACCGTGCGGTCATAAGCTGCAGCAACTTTCCTGCTTGTTTTCTCCATTCAAGAGCCTAGGTGGGCAGGTTCGCGGCTCACTCGCCGAAAGCATTTTGCGCTGGACAGAGTGGCTGGGGTGGAGAAGGGTGAGCAGAGACGTGAGCAAGACACAAAACGTATATTTAGGTAATTCTGTCCAGTATGCTTAAGAAACAAAACTGTAATACTGAAGATGTGGAGGGAAGTTATAACCTTTTGTCAACTCAAACATAACAATAATTATTATTTAATGAAAGTCGACTCAGAAAGAAATCAGATATCTCGCGAAACATTATTGCCAAGCTCTTCATTATTTATAACAATAATAATACATTTATTAAGCAAAGAAGAAAACCTTAATAATATAATGAAAAATATCAATAAATCAGAAGTATATTAATAATTATTGACAATAATTAATATAATTTTAAATACAATTTTCTTAAAACTACAAAAAACTGACAGTCGAGTAAATGCTCAAAGTGACCACCATTTGCCAAGAGACAGGCGATTACTCTTTTCAGGGTTGTGGCTGCAGTACGTTGAAGACTAACAAGGAAGTTCTTTCTAACTTCTTTCTCTTTCTTTCAACTAAAATTAGCCACATTCTCTCTCTCCGAAATCTCAGGGCACACTGTCTATGGTCGCTAAAAGTGAAAGGAGCGCCATAAGTATTTCATGCGTTGCCAAATTGTCAAAACAACAGATGGGTTTTTCATGGGAGTTTCCAGACATGGGTTGCGCGTTAAGGCAAAGACCTGTATATTTTTTATCAATTTGAGTGTAATACGAATATAAAAAATAATTTTAATATACATGTTGCAATAATATTTTCAACTTATTATAAGTTCAAGTAGTGTAAAAAATATTTATACGTTTTTTAAAATGTTCCATGTGTTCCACAATTATCAATTAATTCTGCGTGAATTTTAATTTAAACACTAAATTAAATGTCGAATTTTATTAATCTTTCTTTAATGTAAAATATGTTTTAAATTGTATGTACTAAATGAAACGTACATTGGTTTTAATTTAAACATTGGATTTAATGTACAAACATTAATTTCGTTGTAATGTACAAGATACATTAAGTTTCATGTACAGTCGTACATTAAATCTACTTTTATTTTGATTAAAGCATTAATTTTAATGTAAAAATATGTGAACATTCTTTTAATGTACAAAGCACATTGAAACTAATGTATAGTTGTACATTATTCCGTATTCAATTAAATATAATTTCTGACAGTGTAATGTTTCGCTCATCTTTTTAAGTTTAAATTGTATCAAAGTTAATATCCCTAAATCTACTCTTAAATAATATGAACTGTTTAAATAGAAATTACTCCCGTGTGCCTCGGATGGACATCCCTATTCGATACTGCTTCAGATTACAATTTAACTACCTGTCTGCTTTAAATCACTACTTCAACCAGATATCTTCTCATGGCCTCGCGACGACGACCTAATACCTTCTCAAATGCTCGCGAACACGACCAGATGGCCTTTCTTGTGCTCACGACCTCGATCAAATACCTTTGGTCAAAATTAAGGCTTCGATGAAACATGTCACCATCGTTTTCGTTTGTCTTCTACCTTTTTGTAAGTAATTTTGTCATTTGCTACAGCACTTACGCTACTCCTACGACGCTTACGCCTATACGAAAATCTCTTAACTTTGGTTGTCCATCTTTCCTGCATCTCGTCATATAACGTTTCCAATTTTAAAAAAATATAAATCTTTTCTCAAATCATGACCAGGAATATCCAATGTCCAATATTCATTGTTTAATCCTGTTTCGATCATTGACAAATCGTAATATTTACATCGCAATATTTGCATAATTTTTCAATCTCCAATATGGCTATCAAGATTATTATGAAGGTCTTAAAATACTTCAGATTTCCATTCATTTACGGTTCAAATGTTTCCCTTGTTTGGGAGTGGACCACCCTCGTTCATTTTTTGTCATTCTGATAGCTGCAGGGTGTAGGCTGGAAAATAATCATACCCGAAGCTGTCGAGACTGATGTCACAGGTTTTGGGAATTCTGATATTTCTCGGCACATTCTCTTGTTCTGCGATTTCTGGAACATTACAGGAATATCATCGTTGTAGCTCGAAGGAGGTACAGCAGGAAGGAGTGTTCAGCAAAATATTTGCGCTCTTTTCAAATGTTCACTTCTTCATACCTTTCATTTTACATTTTCTTTGAGAACATCGTGAAGACGAATTCGGATATAGATATTTAGGTGTTTTTTTTTCCTCTCCAGTTACCCTGGAGGGGCGGGAATTTATTTGCCTTAGGAATACATAATACCTGCAGCCGATGAGGCTTTTGCAGGTTATAAGGGCAGTAACTTAAACTAACTTATGCTAACTTAAAAACTAATTGCATTTCCTCTTTGGGAATTGTTTGTTTTTTATTTAGTTGTAAAGATTTTCGAGTTAGTTTTGTATAATGTTCTTGTTTCTTCTCTTTTTTTTTGTTCATTTTCACACGCATTCATTCTTGGTTATTTACAATCCCATTCATTGATTCTTTCATTCATGCATTCATACCCACAGCACTATTTACACTATTAACACTGCATTTTGATCGCCATAAGCGCCTACTTTACTCAAGCGTCCGTGGCGCTGCGACGTCTTCATTATCAGGCGACGCTGGCCTGGCGGAGCACGTTTCCGCACCGCCTGCGCGGCTTCCTGTATTCTTAAGCGGCGACCGCCTCCCACGCACTTGCTGCTCCCCCGCCTCGCAGAACTCAGAGAGCTTGTGGGGGGGGG
>BOPP01000009.1:19220287-19260290 GCA_017312745.1 Gryllus bimaculatus | reverse complement strand
TGCGAACGCCTAAGATTCTGAAGACGTCAGCGTTTTTGGGTTGCCGGTCAGGTCTGGTAAGAGGCAAGTGCGGGTGCGCCGCAAGGCTCTGTTCTCTGCTACCCGGATGGGGTGCAGAGTGGAGGGAGAAGCTGCCGCGAATACCTCACACGATATTTAGGTAACAAATAGTATTTCACAAAATATTTCCTATTTATAACCAACTATTAAGAGGAAGCATGTATACCGGTTTCATGGCGTTGATTTTGCTCAAATTGCCTCCAGTTGCAACGCCGTACATATCTAATTTCAAAGATACTTCATTATTATAAATATTTATGCGAATTAATTCCAATAATTATTTTAAATATTTATTTGTTTTATAAAACAAAATATATAAAAATAAACTATACTCAGAATGATAGTGCCAAATAAAATTAAGTTTTACGAAATACATTGATTTTTAAAAACACAGAATATTAATGTAATAATAAATATTACGTAAATTTTAGAATAATTTTTAAAAAATGTTACGTGGTATTAAAATACATAATTTAAATACTTTCCCGGCCAGTGAGCTTTGGGTCATTCACCATTTACCCCTTATACTGAATGACCCCTTATATTTTCTGTGAGTGGAAAACACTCAACTGGCATGGGAGTGTGTTGGACTGTAATCTTTTGTTAATCGTATCTTTTATCTCCAGTTTATATTACATAATCTCCATCTCCTACGTCTCTCCATCTTACATATTGTTTGTTACCCGCTGAAAGTAGATTATTTTTCTATGCGTTACTGTCCGTGGAGCGTATCATGCACGAAGTATGATATTTATCATTGTAACTTGCACTGTATGTGGCAACGGAATTGAGATTGGAACAGGAAAATAGGAAAAATGCGCGTACCTGCATATATTCATAAATGTGGGTGTAAGTGACACGCGTACATGAATACCTGCATACACACATATATGAGCACATGCACACAAGAAATCAATCACACAAACATGCGAGTTCATACATGTCAAAGAAGACCTAAAACTGTTCTACATTACGGAAAAAACACTTTGAGAAGTTTTGAATAAGTTTTGGATATTGTTGTAAACTAGCGTCATATTGTAACAATGTATTGCGGATCATTTGAATGTTAACAAATGCGCATTTTATTCTGTTCTCTGAGTAAGCTTAACGGGGAAGCTGCACTTCGATTTTTGAGACAGTTTCGGCTGACGAAATGACCGCAATCCTTCCTTTCACTTTCTTCGGTCTCCTTTAGCGTTGCTCTGACCATTCTGAAGTAAGCGCGTCGTACCTATAACAGTTTCCCGTATTTCAGTCCCAGTTCCACGTTGACAGAATGTGAATCGCCCGTGAAAAGTGTTGTTGATGGTAGTAGAAGTTCTTTCTATTTTAGACTCCACTTGTATTTTAAGCAAGCAATCGAATTTCTACTATTGCACTACGAACTTATCTTGTAACTTTTGTCATTGACGTTTTAGCCAATTCACACTTCCGAAGTCAACATAGAATGAAACGAATTGTACAACATTCCTGTCCCATGGATGCGTAGAATAGCCAATGTTGTATTGCTGGATGCATAAGTTTCTTAAAAGGACTGCTACGGACCATGTGGAAGACTAAAGCAAATTCAATGTACTTTTTGAAGCTCTTCAGTAGCTGCAATTCACAGGAAGTAGTCTTAACTTGTTTAACACGGGATTGTGACTCACGAAGTTCACACACATACACACACTTTACACACGCACACAATTTAATTGTCCACATCTACTATGATTACAGGGTACATTTACAACTAATAATAGAAGTAATAATTAATTCATATTTAATTGTACACATTTAGTGTCCTTTTTAATATAAGTGCTTGGAAACTAAAACAGTCACACAGACTTTCCCCTCCATAGTAAGTAGAATCTAATAGCAGAATAGATAGACTTATCGGTTAGTAGCCATATGAATTTCTGGGAACCAGTGAACCGCTGGGAGAAGTGCGACCGAGGTTACGAAATCAAAGTAAGTCGGGCAGGGCGGAGAGCCCGAGGTCTTCTGGACACACTTCGGCAATTCAGTCCAAGGCACCACGAATAAACGTGCTTCTGGTGTTTGGGAAAGGAAATTGTGATGAACTAGGGACTGAAACATGGTGTTTTTATGACCTTTTGGCAGATGATTGGGTGATTATAAAGGCTGCGCTACTCATGCAGCATTCTACGAGGATCGTGCGACTGCTCGCCGAGTGCTGTGGAAAACTTGCCCTTTGCCAATCGTCAGTCGTTTGGTCCCCATACACGCAGCGTGTCAGTCTTGTGGCATTTATAAGGAAATGAATATTCGCTGAATATTTTGGTTATCGTAAAGTCTAGCAGTCGTTCGTTACTCGTCGAATACCACATGTGTGCACCACTTACTTTATACCAAAAATCAACGACCGATTGAAATTAATTCAATTGAACTAATTAAAACCAAGAAGTTTCAAATAAATTTAAACTGCTGTGGCCTCCCAAAATTGAACCTACACCTTTACTGTTCAACTTAAATGATACCATACTTCTCATAAGAATATTTCTGGAAATAAAATATGTAATTTTGATATTTAAAATTTCCTGAAAGAACTAGTGCAATTTTATCGCAGAAAATTGCTTTATTAGGTGTAACATTATATATTTTGTGTGATTCAAATAAAAATAAGCATTGCACAGAAATGAACGTACACCATCACCATCACTCTTTGAAATGATTTCTTGAGTACAAAGTTGTGACAAACATTATTTGTTATTATTAATTTTCAGATTTGCGAAGGGCAACTTCGGATTACAAATGGCCCCGAGAAGGGAAACGTCGATGGAAGAACGAAGACGTGAATTTAGCCAAGAGGGGAAGATCACTACTAGATATTGCTATGACAATGGGAAGGCCTCATTCAACTATCCAAAGTATGGTAGACAAATTCAAGTAAGGTTGCATATTATTTAATAAAATACACTGGGGCCAAAATCCGATACTCAATGAACGAAATATAAATATTGTCAATAACATTAGTAGGATTCGTTGCCAAAGTGACGTTAAAATGACTCCGTGGGTGGTTTCAACACTATTGTTGGCACGAGAACTGTATTCTCAGAAACTGACCGAAAGGCACTACGAGATGCAGGTTACAACGGGAGAGTAGCTGCAAATCTGCAAGCCTTGCAAAATGGCAAATCTGCACAATATACTGCAGTTCGCGAAATTTTACAGAATTGCATAAGCATTAGGGGCTTACATAGTGTTACAGTGAACTTTGAAAGTCACTGCAGAACAAATTATTTGTAGCGCAGTTAAAGTTCTTCTCCTGAATCTCAAAATCAATTACCCATTCGATGTAAATAAAACATTCGGTTCAATCATACCCATTCACAGCGGTTCAATCATACCCAAGCCAGTTGTCATTTAACCCATCGTTGCGTTTGATGCACTGGGATCCATCATTATTCAAACAAAATCAAAATACGAACAGAACTATACTATCGTTCACCAAAACTATAATAATTCTACTTCTTACTCAAACATTTCAAGGCAAAACCGTAAAATGTACCTATACCCATCTAATTGTCAACATAGTGGCTCAAAGCATTTCTTCTTTGCTATTAAATATACAATCTTTCCTTCAAAGTTTTCTTCCACATTTTTTTAAATTAATTTAAACCATGTTTCTTAACTGAAATTTCAATGAAATTAAAAGACAGAAAAATATCTTTCAACATTTGTTATGTTCGTACGAAATTAATATATCGGGCTTTAGCGAAACATATTTAATTTCTTGGAGGTAATCTTGTATTTCTGGATTCAATATCTTATGTACTGACCATATTTTTAATCGTTAAACAATTAAATGAATGTTTTGAAACAGTATTGTAAATTGTTTATTTCACGTTGTAACAAAGAAAATAAATGAAATTCGTTCACATGGTTGTGCGGGCAGCCGTCACAGTGAAAGTGCAGAGCATGAAGTAGCATTGATGCATTGTATTTGTTCAGTACATTCGATTCTGTTCATAAGTAGTTGCAACTCCGAGCTCTGACAGAGCTGTTTGTTGACTTTGGAAGTTACATATTAATTAAGTTTATGTTAATTAGATTAATGTTAGGCTAATATATTTTAGATCACTAAGGATAGTACTGGTTTAACGTTTGTTGATGCGTTTTTACATGAATGGTTAAGACAGTATTTTTACTTACATTAAAATATGTTATCACAATGTTGAAAGTTTCCTTGAAAAAAATGCATTTGTAGAAATTCATTTTAAAAAAGATGGACATTTAAATAAATATTTTTAAGAAAATACTTCGAGACCCTGAAGAAAGCAGAACAAATCATAAGCTAATAGCAATGTACAGTAAAAAATGAATTAAAAATACAGTACTTCATTACAATTTAAAGCAATTACATTTAAATATTACTCTTAAACACCGTTATTAATATAAAATCGATTTTTTACCTTTTACAAGGATTGTATATGAAAAACGGGCAACGCCGGGTATTTTGCTTGAAGGAATAAGAGAAAGAATACGCACACCTTGTAAGAACGCACACTGGTAAGAGGCCGTCCGTCACCAGTCACTCGGCTGGCAGTCGCCAGACGAACCCCAATTACGAGTACTGTTAGTCACTAATTTTTAAAATTACCAAAAGAAGGGATGCATTGATGTCGTCACTGTTCGGATGGTATTGTTTTCCGGGCGAAGAAAATTGACTTTGTCCAGGGACATGCGGCCCCTTCTACATACGCGCGCGTCCTCGTGTTGTACACAAGGGAGCATTTAGTGGAGAGTTAAAGAAAGAAAGTGAGAAGATAAATATACTAATTCATGAGGCACAGCACCAGTAACAGAGGCGTCATTTTTTACGAACAAATATAATTGAGTTTAGTATTCGGCTTACTACAAGCAGTGATATCAAAGATTCAAAGGAGTGGAATTTCGAAAAGAGGAGTAGAAGAAAAGGTCATGCAGCGTTAATTTTCAGTTTACATAAAACAGAGCAAGGTTGAGCTTTTCAACTTTTGTATTATTTTTCTAAGCACTAAAGACATTTAATTCCTTAGTGTTGCCAAGGACTAATTAATATAACGAATTCCGTTTAATTTACGTAAGACAGTTTTCAATCAAGGCACTTTTCCATCTCTTCATAATTTAGAACTTCTTAGAATTATCGAGCCTTTTTAGGCTTTTGTAAGAATTTATTCACACAGCGTACCAAATAATTTACTTCTGTTGAGCGCCTGAGGTATTATAATGCACCAATTGATTATGAATAAGTAGATCATCATACCTCAACATTCAATAAGTTGTACCGGTGTAAGCTCTATGTTACAAAACCCGCGGTCTTTGAAATAGCTAAATATTTCAGAAATTATTATTGGATCTCTTGTACAACATCTCACACCTTACGTTAAGTCCTACGAACGCTTTCTCTTACGACTGCAACGACACAGCTTATTTACACCTTGTTCTAGAGCTGATTCTAACGGGAAAATTGTCTTCAGAAGTGACAGCTGAGCCGCGGAAGCGAAATCAAGTTCTGAAGCCGAGGGTATTCAGACTTTCTTTTTGACTCAAAACAGTCCCCGTGATTTTGGTTTACTCCTCTGCTATTCGTAGGTGGAGAGCAAAAGTATTGGATTTTCGTCAAAAAATTCGAGAATTAGGTAGTTGTTTTGGGAGTCCTGGAGACTAAAATAATGGATTTTATTGCGTTATCTGCCTATCAGTAAGGATGGTTGGATGTATAAATTAGACTGGATGAGTGAATAGACTTTGAATGAATGAATGTGTAGACGTATGGGTAGAACTGTAGTTGTGGTTGTGGTTGTGAGAGTGTGGTGATATATGGTTGGATGAGTGGGTCACGCGCAAGTAGAAACTATTAAAAACATTTGAGCTCTCGTTTAGAACACACGTCAGAAGTGAAGTCAATTACAACCTTTCCAATTACTTTTAGGACTGGATTAATGATTGATTGATAGACTAGTAATTCCGGGAGCGCCAACTGCTAAGGACGTAGGTCCTCTAAGCGTAGTGCATGTGTTTTAATCTTGAGGGTGGCGATGATCTTCCTCCGCTGCCTGGCGCCAACCTACGTCGGCTTGCAGGGATTTTCCCCACCACCTTTCTTCCGCCAGCGTGATTCCGCCCGAGCCGGGACTACCTCTAAGCGCCCGACTGGACTTCCGACTTGTGTGATAGAGTAGGGCATGTGAATGTGTATGTAAGAAAGGAGTGAGAATAGAACAATGTACAGGAACGAAAGATCGCGCGCGGTCCATGGTCCGCTAGGGTACTCCTCTGGTATGCGCTGGTGTTTTCTGATGAATACACGGAAAACTACTGATCAAAGCAGCCGGCCACTAGAATTTTCGGCTGAATTCGTCCGAGCTATCACGATTGTGCCCTGAGCCACCTAAGCTGGCGTATTGTTTAGAGAAACAATCATATAAAAAATAAATACTATTTATTGGAATGCGTGTTCTCAGACGCCATGTTTACAACTCTTTGTTTTTTCTCATCGGACACGGCCGTTAAGAGTGATTTTTCGTTCCTAAATTTAGTTAAGATAATGATAATAGTACAGTATTATTAGAGGCGGTACATCTCATCATTTCTTGCATAATTTCTAACATTTGGAATTTAAGAAAATTCTGAGAATTTGGCGAAAATGAACAAATGAATAGAGCAATATGGCGTTTATGTCATCTTATAGAGTAGTTTTTCGGATTCAACATTTGCGTGTAAGAAGGTCAAGACTTGTGGGGGAAACAAATTCAAAACCATTATATAATGGCCATTGTAGAAGTGATGCGCATTGATGTGAATTATTTCTTGAATTATAGATAAAGTGTGAATGTTTGTGCCCCAAACGTGATATTTTTTAAACATTGCTAACGGCGGTGTTATGTACATTTCTAGGAATTTATAATTACTATTGTATTTTGAGGTAAAATACTTAAAATGATTAATGAAGTTTTTCAAAAAATCGAAAATTTTCTGTGAAAAAGAGCTTTAAATTTCGAAATTATAGTAGTGCTGAAGCTTCATTTTCTTAAAAACAGCTCCAAACTTTTCTAAGAAATTTTCCATTTAGGATGAGGTTTTACTGTTCTTTAGTATTCATAAAATAATATTTCCATTTACTATTATGAAATCTAGAAATTAAGAAAATTTAAAAGAAATATCCTCTGTGCGGCGAACGATGGCAGTAGGCAAGACTATGTGGCAAATATAACACTAATTCAGAAATCTCTGTGCCAATCTGTAGCACCACTAGTTTTATCGAAGACGACGGTAATAGTCCCCGGGAGGTTCATGGATAGTGTGCTAGATTTTTGTGAGGCGGACACCGGTTTGAGAGCGGAGAAGCACCGGTTTGACACCGGCGGGGCGGGGCAAAAATAGAGCTGTAGCTGTCTAATACAAAATAGTCTCAGTTTCTATTGCTGTACAACGAAGTAAACGTTAATACAATCCAAGCGGCGGCGGCGATGGTGTAACGGTTAGCGTACTGGACTGTTGTACCCAAGTTGGCGGGTTCAAACCCGATCGAAGCCGTGGATTTTTAAGAGCGAAAAAATCCTTCGTACGCCTTCCTTCGAAGGGGAAGTAAAGCCGGCTGTCCCATGTTCGTAGATTTACTTGCATGTAAAAGATCCTCAAGCCTAAATAACGCCTCTGAGCTAAATTCAAATCGCCTGTTTCTCGCCCAAGAAATACCTCCTTCCTCTGCTAGTTGGTGAAAGGAGCGTAGCGAAGTTTGCGTGGTCAGACGGAAGAGCGGGCCTGATGGCCCGAGTCTCGCCACGTAAAATTAGGCAAATTCAATTCAAGAAAGCTAGATACGGTGATAGCAATATGATTATGCCACAAATCTTCCTTATCCAGATCTGGATAATAAAACAAAAGATCTCAGACTTTTAAACACACACACGCACACCAGCTTTTACCATCGCATTCCACTTACCAACTTGTGTGGTTACATTTCATCAAAATGAACGCACCTTGGAATGGAAGAACCCAGATATAGACGCAATCAACTTCTCCAGTTTATGGCCACAGGTTTTCTTACCCTGTAAAATAAAAAGAAACACAATTTAAATACGGCAAAATAAAGTTTAGACAAATTTATGAATCTCTATATGGTCAAAATTATTCACTAACATGAACGTTATGTAACTGTCCATTTGTGAACACCACTACCACTTAAACAATGCTTAGGACATTTTCCAAATTGAAGAAACCCCTTTTCATTTGTCTCGAGTCAAAGTTTTGAATTTTGAAAAACCGTCTTTAAAATTTGGGGGTACTTTACATAACGCCCCTTGGACAATTTCAAAATTATCTCAAAAACGGCTCGAAATTTTTTCTTTAAAATTCTGGTAAGACTAGAATAAAATACACCGATAAAGGTGGCATAGGTCCGATTTTTACTGTTGACTCTGAATTTTCGAAAGCATGAATTTTTCGGCATCATTTTACAACTACAAAATTGAAGATAAAATTTTTCCTTCAAATTAAGTTTGCTCTCCATAATAATTTCTTAGATTAAAGTAATGTACATTTATTTGAATATTTAATAGATACATTTATATATTAAGGTCATGTACATTTATTTGAATATTTGAATATTTCGCGCAATATTGCGAGCAGTATTTGCAATTTGAAAAAAGTTACAAGATTTTCTCAAAAACATCAGTTCACATTTTTTCTTCGTCGACGCACTTTTGCCACTCTGATTGAGGTAATTTAAAACATGCATTCTGATTGCAGCAAATCGCTTCTTCAGGTATCGGAAAATGTTGACCTCTCAGTTTGTTTGTTACGCACGGGAATAAAAAGAAGTCATTCGTTGCCAAGTCAGGACTATGCGGCTGATGACTCATCAAATCGATGTTTTGGGTGCTCAAAAATGCAGTTGTTTGAGCCGATGTGTGAGAGCTCGCATTGTCGTGATGAAGAGTGATCCGTCTTCGGCGGTAGGTTTTCCTGATTTCTTTGAAGACAGCTGGCAAACAAATCATTGTGTACCATTCAGAATTGACTGTTCTGCGTTGTTCTAGTGGTACGGTTGCGACATGTCGAGTTTTTCCGAAAAAAGAACAGGCGACCATCTGTTTGAAAGTGCTTCGTGCGCGAACAACTTTTGTTGAATTTTGCTCATCTTGAAACACCCGTACAGTCGACTGCTGTTTACTCTCGGGCTCATACGCGTAAATCCACGATTCATCACCTGACACGATGTCATAGACGTGTTTCGAAGCATCGCGATTGTATTTTTTGAGCATTTCTTTCGACAAATCGACACGAGCCTTTTTTGAGCGATTGACAAATTGTGTAGGATTCAACGCGAACAAATATTTTTGACAGTCAAATGTTAATACAATATTGAATGTATTCTGATCCCACTAATGCCTAAGGTTGTCTCAATATCACGATAGGTCACATGACGATCTTGCAATATCAGTTCACGCACAGCATCAATGGTTTTCGGAACAACAACTGATTTTGGACGACCTTCGCGAAATTCGTCTTGGAGTGAACTACGACCACCAAAGTGAATTCACCAAACCATCGATAAACACTGGCCCTTGATGGAGCTTTATTGCCAAAAATTGAATTAAGTTCATCCATGCACTGTTGCTGAGTTAATCCACGTCGAAAGTTGTAAAAAATAATCGCACGAAAATGTCCCGATTTAATACCATTTTGAGGAAAGATGAATCTTTTAAGTTACTGTAAACAACACAAAAAGCGCTCGTATGTCAGTTCGTATAATCTCAAAACATCCAACTTTACGATAGAGCTGTCCGTTGCCAGATTGCAACACCAGGGTTCCCAAATCCCGAAACATAATAGGCAACCTTCGTATGTAATCCCATTGTTAGAGAAGAACGAAAGGAGAAGAAGAAAAACCCTCAAAAAACATTAGATGTTTAGACTTTGGCCATACAAAAGATAATTGTAACCATAAAATAGCATGCATTTATTGTTTTCGAAATAATTATTCTGCAACTTGCCCCCATAAAAATGAACCGTTCAAATGTTGTAAATGTCAAGAAAACCATAGATCAGACCTCGGAACAGTAGAATGCCCCTATTATAAAATAATAAGCCCAAGCACTAACAATCCCCAAGCTCTAAGCACAACAATCCCCAAATGGAAAATAGAATCAAAGGATCATCAATAGCGCCACCTCAAAATACCCAAACTAACTTCCTCAGTCTGTCAAAAACACCCAAAACATCGAAACTTTACACACATAAACAACACAAACAGAGCACAAAATACTAATCAACTTAATAACCCTCTAAATCTGAATTCACATGCACTGTGGAGCAGGTATAAATTTCTCAGCTCGCTGACTCAATACAATTACTACTCACATAATCAATTCAATTTGTCCATCCATAATAAATAGCATTCAATCGTCATCTGAGCTAATTATTTTACAAGAAAGGGTGTGCCTACGTCATTTTGTTCTCAATAAGTGTGAACTTACTGTGAAGTGTAAGTGATTGTTTGGTCATGAGCGTTTTGCAGTGTTTTGTCTATTACGAGCTGAAGCTGTAGTATTCAAATGGTGATTTCCTGTGCTGCAATAAATTGTAGCAATAGGCATAAGAGATGAAGCAGCATTTCCTTCTACCGGTAAGCGTTTGAATATGTGGAATATATTACGCGTAATACTTTTCTTCCGTATTAACTTAATTTCTATTGCGGAGTTTCCCTCTTGCGAAGAAAGACTTTTGCGAGGAGTGGATAGGAAATATCAGACGATTGGAACTTAAACCAACACATCACCACGGTTACAGATTTCCTAAAAAACCTCAAGATAAAGAGTAGTATTTCTGTCTTTAACATTAGTATTCCTGTAAATATTAGTATTCCTGTCTATAACAAAGTTTTACTATTATATGTGGCTAGGTGCAAGAAGGGCCAATCACAGTTTTTAGTGATATGTTTTGACCATTTCTAAGACACCTGCTTTCTAGCAGGTTATGTGAATATAAAAAATTGAAACCTGTTGCTGTACCTACAAAGTTTGAGGTACCAACACATCTGGTTAAGGTATGTACTATTTTTTTGTTTAATATTTGTTAATGAATGTATGTACATCAGGTCCAGCTTCCAAATTCAGTTGTTTTGTATACAAATGTGAGAGGTTATGTGTGTGGCTCTTTTTCTAAGCATCTGTGCCATAGCATGACTATTGGAGAAATATAACAATTTTTGGGATACAAAATGTTACAAGAATGTAGTAAAATTAATCTCTCGCTTGCCTTTTAAATTGTCATTCATTGAAAGTATATCACTAACTCCAATTTATCCTGTTAGTAATCTCTATGAACGTGTATTACAGAATTTGACATGATTTTTGACACGAGCAGTATTTTATTTAAAAATCAATAACATGTTATTTTAATGTTTTCTATCGCAGTGCTGTAAGAATTAATGTATAGTAATTGATGTCTAGATTTAATTGTAAGAGGAGAAATGCATACTACAAAAAAGAAAAGATAATGTTGGAAAAACAAATCGGCGAAATTGAAATTATATCCTCCACCATTTTCCGTGATGCCTAGGTGTGTAGTTATATGTAGTGACAGTGTTGAATTATGAAGTACTTGTATTATTTTAAATTACTAAAAGCTGAATGGGACAGCAGTTACAGATTTCCTAAAAAAAACTCAAGATTAAGATATTAATATTCCTGTCTGTAACAAAGTTTTACTATTATATCAGTGGCTAGGTGCAAGAAGGGCTAATCACAGTTTTTAGTGATTGGCTGTTTGTATGTCCACTATGTGCTTTAAAGTTCCTTCTTTGTGTGACAAAAGCCATAGTTAAAAGTCAATCTTATCTCCTGATTTTACTATCAATCTGTACAATGGGTTATGAAGGTTTTGTCTTTTTGACGATGTAAGAAGAGCCAACGTGGACTTCGCTTTCAATGCAAATGCCAGGAAATTGAAAATGTAAATTATTATATATCCATCCAATATAATATACTATGAAGCATTTCTAAACAACATTAATGAAGGCACACAATACTAATTAAAGTGACATTAAGTCAGATGTCGAACATTAATCATTTTAGTCATTACTTTCTTTGCAATTTATATAGTTAGTGCTCCAACGTGTTATATTTCTTTATTATTACGAAATATTGTATTCTAAATTCATGTTTTGTTTTTATAATCTGAAAAATATTTCACAAGTGTTCAAATGACGGTTTCACACAGCCCAACAGTAGTTTTTTACTGTTCTTGTTTAAACATTCCTACTCTTTCTTTTCAAAACCATTGCCATAGATTATTTATGGATATAACTTCAGACATTTTGAATTTTAAGCCCATTATATATTAAGTAAAAGGGCAATATAATACTTTAGTCCACCCTTTCTTACATCTAAGTGGGGCTTATGTCAGGTCCAATGCCTATGTTTGGTATTGTCAAAAAGGGTCATTGTCATTAAAAAAGGTTTAAATAATTCGAATATGATACAACTATATTGGCTAAATTAAGAGTAATAATATAAAGTTTTAAAAGCTATTACCTTACCAGAAATAGTGGAATACACAGAAGTTGTAACAGAAGTAATGTTCTGTCAAAAGAGAAAACCACCTATTCTGTTAACCAAGAAGAATATTTACATAGGCCATTCTTGCACCCAGCCACATAAAGTTCTATGTTAAATATTGAAGACATGAAACGGGAGAAAATTTAGACGACAAAATTTCATTCGAATTAGTACTACTTTTCGAACTTTCGCCTTTATTTGCCAACAAAATGGCGTATGAAGGTGGCTTTCTATTTTCCACAGCTTTGGATTGTTACAGCCATGCGCGTAGGAGGGGCTTGATACCAGCACAGGGAAAAAGTTATCTCCCTTTGTAAAAGCTGAAACACTAGCAAAACATTTTGCAGATAGATTTAAATCCAACGACTCACCCCCTCACTCACAACACCAAATAATCACACAGATAGCAACCTCTCCTAATTATAATGTAACTTTTAGAGGCAGATTCACATCCTCCTGGAATTAATAAACAAAATAAAAACCTTCCTAAAAAAAGGCTCCAGAACATGACAGAATAAATCACAAAATCTTAAAAATCTGGCGAACCAAGCCATAGCATTCTTAAATAATATTTATAAATCTTTATTAAGAACAGGATATTTCCAACTTTCATGGAAACACTCTGTAGTGATACCCATACCAAAACTAAAAAAATTCCATCCAATGTAGAAAATTATAGACAAATAAGCCTGTTACCATTTTTATCTAAAATTCTACAGAAAATTATTCAGAAAAGACTCAATAATTACTTCCGCAAAAATGACATCATTCCCAGTCATCAATTTCGTTTCACAGAAAAGTTATCAACCACACACCATTTATTAAGTGTCACAGAACATATCCATACAGCATTCCAAAGAAAACTACATACAATATCAACCATTGTAGACATTTCACAAGCATATGACTGAGTAAGGCATCAAGGTCTCATGTACAAACTTAGAATCATTGACACACCCAAAGCAATAGAACGTTTTCAGTTTCAATAGATAAACATCTCTCAAACCCCAAACCAATATTGGCTGGACTTCCTCAGGGGTCCCCACAGTCACCTTATTATTCAATCTTTACAGCTGATATCCCTACATCCAACACAATCAATACAGCACAATTCGCAGACTGTACAGCATTGTATTGTTTTAGCACATCACATGTTACACTAAGAAACACAATACAACAACATCTGAATATCTAAGATTCTTGGTCAAACAAATGGAAAATTAAATGAAACCCAGCTACGTCAACACCAAAAATCTTTTCATTATAAACAATGTCAACATCACCACCCCTCACAGTGAACAATAACACCATTCCTTGGACTCCACAAAACAAAACATTGAAATACCTAGAACTGCATTTACACACAAAACGTAACTGAAAAGAACATTTAAACATTAAAACACAATAAAAAATTAAAACTAATCAAATTAAAACCATTAATAAGTAACCACACTAAAATAACTATAGAAAATGTCAAACTCATATATACAGCCATAATAAGACCCCTAATGCTGTACTGTCAGGATGAATGCAGCAAGAACCAATATCCATTAAATACAGGTCTTACAGAATAAATTCCTGCGAACAATAACCAATGCACCCTGGTTCATCGGTTCATCACACACAAACAACTTCATAAGGAAATTAAAATAAAACCTATTACACGTCCTATCACTAAGTTATTCTATAATTTTTACAATAGTGTGTCATCAATTACATAACTATACCAATACTTCCTAGGCAAAGCACGCATAAACGCTACCAGAATAAAAAATAGATTTCCCAAAGAAGTTTTTATATACAATTTGCAAATTGTATGATTGTTTGTGAGGTGCTCAGTGCGTTTCCTCTACCTAACTGTAACTGTAAAGGAGTAATAGTTAAGTTCTTTTCATAGATATAAATAAAGTCCGACCATGCCAGTGACTCCCATCGTGTGCCAGAGAAAGGTTTGTTCGCCTGGAAGAGCATCCTGAAAGCGACGGTGTCGGCGAGCGCGCCGCGGCTGACCTCTGCTGCGGGAGGCACAAAGGACGGCCTTGCGGTCCCGGGTTCGCGCTCACCGCCGGCACCGCCCACGCACGCTTGCTCGCCCAGCTGCGGCCGCTACTTCCGCGTTCTGGACCGCACCTTCATCCCTGTTTCGCCGTGGGTCGCACACAGGGCCGGAGAAGAAGGCGCCTCTTACCGCGTACTGGGCAATGGGGTCTGTGTAGTGTGGGATAGCTTTATTAATTAATTTATCTATTTATCAAGTTATTTATATACCTATTTATTAATCTATCTATCTATCTATCTATTTACTTATTTGGATTTACGGGCCATTCAACTATTAAAGGTTCTGAGACTCATGTGTGACTGATAGTGAAAATGAGTTAAACGGTGAAGAAATATTTTTATTAATGTAAATTCCATCTCGATTGGCCGGTGATCGAACTCATGCCCCAGCGAAGGAAGGCGGAAGCGGTAGCCATTACATGAGCTTTTTCGCCCTCTCTCAGGAGGAAAAACTCTCGACAGTAAACCAATATGAAGTAAATTTTTTGTCACAAATTATTAATTTCATGGACATTTGTTAAAATTAATGTGTCTTAGATTATTTTTATAGAAAAGATGTTTGAATTTGTGCAGGTTAACAGGAAAAATTCAAATCCCTTTGTGCTAGGCAAATAGTGTAATTGAAAAAAATCTATTTGCCACTGTATCTGGATTTTTCAGAGGCAGAACTAAAAAAAGTTTGTACCAAAAACTGACCACACTTTGACCCGTGTGGCAGTTGTGGCACATGAGGAAATTTTGCAAGCAGCGCCCATACCTTTTTGAGGGGGGATATTAAGGTAGTTGAGAATAGGATTTACTGCGTTTTATTGCGAGTCTTCTAACTCACTTAATAATATTGCAAATGAAAGTAAAAATAGTGTATTGGATGAGAATCTTTTGAATTACATTTTATTTTTACTTTGAGCAGGGGTGTCAGGCTAGCACGTAATCCTTTCTGCTCCTTCAAATGTTTCAATATTTATTCCCTTAAATTATAACAAATTATTTGTATAAATGTTGAAAGTATTTTGTCGAGATAAATAATTTATTTATGTTTGTTTATCATCAGAACATTTTAAAAATTTCAATAAATAATTCACAATAACCGACGATAAAAATTTAAAGCAATAACCGGAAACGAATTCATTTATAAAAACTTGTTCTCCCCTTGCTATCCTTTTAAGTCGTTCCTGTTTACACAACCGGATAAAATTCACTGTTGTATATTCAACACGTTCTACCTTCCATAGCACCGGAGATTTTATGCATTTCGTTCAAACACCTTAATGCAATACATATAAAAGCTATCAAACACTGATCAAATATATTTTTCATCTTCCATATTTTAACAACCTTACAAACAAACATCTGAAGGAAATTCAACCAAAAACTAGTGGAGTCAAAGTACCACATACCCACACATTCCAATCAGCTAGTGACATTTACCTTTCCCGCACTGCATTCTAAAGCAACGCGCGAATTCGCTCCACTTTTCCTCGTGATATTTCGTCTGCGAGGGGTCTGTCCGTTTTCCAGCCGCAGTTTGCGCAATCGCGCGGAGCAGGAACACACGAGCTCGGAAACCTCTTTCATGGCTGCGACACTGGCTCAATTCTTCTTCCTAATAGGCCCATGGCCAACAGCTGTTCCATTGCAGGAATTCAGAACCTATCTGTCGATCGACTACATCTTCCCTTCCCTGTTCATTTCTTCCC
Source organism: Gryllus bimaculatus (assembly GCA_017312745.1). NCBI lineage: Eukaryota > Metazoa > Arthropoda > Insecta > Orthoptera > Gryllidae > Gryllus > Gryllus bimaculatus. The sequence continues at coordinate 19,243,927 of BOPP01000009.1, read as the reverse complement.
ACATGTCTCGTAACTCTCGAGATTTTGACAATTCTGTCTTATATCTTATCAATATGTTGATTCCTTTCCTTCAAACTTTGTATTATCTATTCGATGATGAGGACACCATTACATTTTTTACGTATTCTCTGTTTCCCCTCTAAGTGTGTTTATTGACTGTTTTCCTTAGCCCGCGCAACTTTGAGGCCTCTAGCTGCTGGTGATGCATAATTTTAGTTTCGTTTTGTGTCTCTGATGGGGGTGCTAAGAAGGGTCTCACTTAGGTTTATATATTTTTACTTTCCCGTATGCGTACGTATATACGAAGTATTGGGTAGTATAGGTAGTATTGTGAAAATTATGTAATGCTGCAGAAAATCGATTTCGAGATTTCTACGGAAATACACGTTTTGAGGTCCCCTGACACCGAAAAGTGTTTTTTTAAACATCCGTCTGTCCGTCCATTTAAACGTCCGCCTGTCTGCCTGTCCGTCCATCCGTCCGTCCGTCTAATGTCTGTGAGCACTACTAGCGCCTAAACTATGCTTACAATTTTTTTCCAAATTGAACAAACCCGTGTCGTCCTGCTCGAGTCGAATCTTTGAGGTTTTGAAAAACATTCTCTAAAATTTGGGGATACATTACATGAAACCCTCCGGACATATCAAACTTTTCTCGAAAACGACTCCAATTTTTTTCTTTAAATGTCTTGTCATAAAAGAGTAAAATACACTTCTAAATGCTACATAGGTCTGATTTTGAGGTTTCACTCCGGTTTAACCGAACAAAGAGTAACTCGAGAATAACGTCTTGGGGCATTTCACCACCACTTTACTTGAGTGTAAACCGCTTACACGAGAGTAAATTCGAGAGTAACTTTATACTGTGAAAATCCGTCGGGTAAAGTACAAAGTATGCTCAGTTTTTAACGTGCATGTAGCGCCGAAGAGTTGTTATGACTCGACGATTACGAATGATAGAATTTGAAGACGATTACAGCAATGATTCGGAATATTATCCACTAGTGCGAAGACAAAGGGTGGTACAAATTGGTTTTAATTATGAAGATTTAGAATTTGTCACTAGGTTATGTTTGACCAAATTAGCTCCTAACGTCATCAGATACATTGTAAACTGTAGAGAACTTGTAAATTTCTTTTTAGGCTATCTGGATACGAAATAAAGGTAGTACATTCCGTATACGATAACAAAAGGAAAAATAACTATAGGAACTACAAGTACTAAGAAATAGTTATTTATTTATTTAGTAAAAAAACTGTATATGACGTATGGGGGAGATTATTTGCGAACGTTTTCTTAAGTTCCAGAATCCCAACATTTTAACTACAAATAGATGAAAGGTGAATAAAAGTTTAAAAAATTAAACAAACAAACAAACAAATAATAATAATAATAATAATAATAATAATAATAATAATAATAATAATAAAAAAATTTAGAAAAACGCGTGATCAGCAACATTTGAAAAAGGAAACATATTCGCTCCAGAATTATAGAAAATTTATTTGCACCGCCATCGGTAAACAAACTGCAAATTTAATTTTTCTGCATTGCTAACAAAATAGTAACTCAACTCCAGAGAAGAAGAATGCATATTTATTAAGATATAAAGATACAAAAACTAAGAAATAGACTATACTAACTCAAATCACACCACACAAGATAATAACGCCAAGACCCTGCCAAGAACTCCGAAACTGATATGAATAATAGAATATAATGAACAGATAATGAATTAAAGGTTCGCGTTGGTCCGCAGTGGTTCCCAGCGTCACTCTCGCTGTCAGTCTCTTGAATTGCTCTCAAATATTGCGCGTTCAGCTGATTCGCGGAGAATATGTACTCTCTAGAGTAAAATAACCAATATCCCTCCACACAAGCGTGGTGAAACGCTTATTTTCTACTCGAGAGAACCTATCGCAGAGTAATGCTTTCTCTTGGGTAACTACTCTCAACTTTACTCGGCTGTTGGAAAAACTGGCCCTAAATTTTCGAAAATTTCCAAATTTTTAATTTTATAAGGCGTCTTCTTACAAGTATAAAATTATAGTTAGATATTTTTCTTTTAAATAAAACTTGTTCTCAGTAGAGAGTTCATTCATTAGGGTCATGTACATTTTTTTGATAATTTCAGTAGTTTTCGCGCAATACGTTAGCGAGCAATGTGTGCAATTTTAAAAAATTACAAAAACAAGATTTTCTCAAAAACCGCTCCAAATTTTTTCTTTAAAATTTTACTAGGGATAGCGCTAAATGTACACTATAAGATAACCCTGACGTCATATTGCTCGATTCTTTTGTTTTTTCATAAATTACAAAAATGTATTTTTTACTAGCCTCTCACGTCGTTAATATTTATATTAGCGCCAATTATTCACATTTTTATATTTATGACTACACGTGCTTTAAATAATATCAAATAAAGATTGTCGAGAACCCAACAGTTTTCCGTGAACACTGGAGTTATATGTTTGTTTGTTTTTTTGTTAGTATTCCTTTATTTTTTTGTTGATTTTCTTCTTGTTTAGCTCACTCAAAATTCCTCATTTTCAGAAATGCTAGAACATTATTTCCTGAAAATGGTTCCAAACATTTTTTCCAACGTTTCCAACAGATAGTGCTAATTGTACTGATTAACATAACGTACTCATGTTGCTGTATTTTGCTTTTATTTTGTTTTTGAAAGAAATACACAAATTTAATATTATTGAAATACCTCTCACACAGATTTGTAAACATCATTGTATTTGTGACTACTTGAGCACTTTAAATGACTTCATAAGAAGTTTTTTGAAAACACAATAGTCTCTGAAAAGATGTTCAAATTTTGCATTCATAGTAACGCTTAAACACAATTTTCTTAAAAACGGCCCCAAATTATTCAATGAATAATTTCATATAGGACGACGTTTTCCTCTATTTTGTAATATTTAATATATTCTTTAATATTTTTAATGTAAAAATTCAATTCTACTATAAGGGAAACGACAAATAAAGAACATTTTAAAACATTTACTTTGGGCGGTAATAGATGGCAAGCGAATGTGGTAAGCGCGAATAGTTAGCTGAGACCAAAGGAAATAGAAAACTAAATCGGGAAAGTATGTGTCATTCTGTCACACCATTAGTAACTTTCTTGTATACGTTCGTATATCTCTACACAGTATATCAGTAAAGACGGACGTGAAGACGTGCAGACGTTTTGCATTTTTGCCATTGCGTCACTGGCGTCTAGACTATTTCCCGTTCACCAATCGAGACGTATAAGGTGTCATTCGCCGCGTCTCGATCTCCTGACGAGGAACTGATAATTTGTTTTCGGATCCCGCCAACAGATTTCAAGAAATTTCCAAAAAACTCTTTTTTCATTTATTCGCCCCGAAGTTTTAGTGATAATGCCAGGAATTAAAGCAACGCTTCCTAAATCGATCTATGTAGGTGGCGTTGGTTAAATATCAGAAACCAAAGGAATTTGTTGCTAATTACGTCATACTTTTTTTCACGATCGTGGCAAAACTGATGATGACATCTTTTAATGTAAACAATTGAATAACCAACTAAATCGCGCTGCAGTTTAATTTCAATTTAGAGTCGAATTATTTTCGTTTTTCAAAAAAACCTTGCGAAAACTTACGCACAGTATTGCTCCGGAACTTATTGCACTTGAAGAATTTAAAATGAATATGGAGAAAATAAAAAGTGTGAGTAATGCTGGAGAATATATGCACGTTATGTCCGATTCGTACTTTCACGTTCTTATATAGTGCGCAAATACCGTTTTCAAATGAATGTGATTCACAATTTATTCTTATTCAAATTACTAACACCTTTTTTATACAAACATACAAAACAGTCACCTTTTAATGTTAAGTTCACATGCATCCTAGATTTGCATAAAAAACGATTAATAGAGCAATTGCAGAAGTAAGACGTATGGGGTCCAGCAAGGCTCGATCTTAGGTCCTACCATCTTTCTGTTATACGTAAACAAAATGACCTCGTCTATTAAAAACGGAAGTTGTTTGAAGATGACACGAATCTTCTTTGCAAAAAAATTAATTAGAACTATTTAGCCGTTGCAAATTGGTTTTGTAATAACAAATTAATAGTTAACGAAGGAAAAAGTTTCAATACATATTTGCATTTCAAATAAGCGATCGCATCGCAGTAATATGCAATTAGTTGATGTTCAGGTTTTCCACAACATTTCTACGTCTCTCGATTCAGTCAAACCTCTAATAAAATGTACATATAACAAACTTAAACACTACATTAAGTTTATTATATTACGTATTCTGAATTCTTCCAAATTCTGTCAGCTTTCATACAATTTGTTGCGTGTATTTTGAAAATGTACATTCCCGCCTGAGATATGACATAATATTCTCGCGAAACTCATCATGTAGTACTCAGACCATTAGATTGCAAAAGAAAATTATTCGAATACTGAAGAAACGCCATCCGCGTCTTCCCTGCAAGCCTCTCTTCATTGAGCTTGGAATCTTACCACTGCCTTGCCTATTTATTTACGTATATGTAATATTTGTCGAAACTGACCTACTTAACGATGAAAACATATTTCTTTCAATACTGATATTTATAATTACAACATACGTCATAAAAATCACGTTCATCAAGTGTCAGTATCAACAGCTGTCTATCAGAAATCCACATAAAAAACATGTAGTGGACAAGCCAAAATCTGCGCAGTAACAAGTTGCTTGAGGCTTACACGCCCGTGAAGCTCAACACGCGTATGAAAAAGTACTATTTTATTTCTACGTGTTTCTAAGGGTTGCAACCTTGCCAAGGCTTACCGTCACCGAGGATGCATGTTCACGTGATTCGCTCTTTGGGCGGGGTTAAGGCAATTCGCTTTAAAATTGTTTGCTGAGAGATTTAAGAGGCATGTATTCTACAAGCCAAAGAGAAGACTAGCACAAAAATGACGAGCCCGATACGGGGGTGCGTGGGAGAGACAAAGTAATTCACAACTGAGGGACAATGACCTTCAACTGAACATAGGGGGGCACAATAACCTAATGGGTCTTTCGCCAGTGGTCTGGCTGTCGAGAAGGAATTCAGGACCCTCGCACCAAACTTTGGTGTCGGGATAGGCCGTTCAGAGGGACACCTCTAGTACGTAAATCCGCAGGATATGAAACAGTGCTGACATATCTCCAAGTGTAGCTAGCACTAATTTCATTAATGATCTGTCCTCAGTTGAGCACCAAAATATTACCATTAAAAGGGGGTGATTTATCCAATCTAGGACGACTGTTCAAAATGTAACATTAATAATTGACAACCTTGAAGAGAGATATATCATATTTTACTCTATTCATTAACCTAGCTAACAAAAGTGCAGCACATAATTATAAGCGTGGAATTGTTAAAGAAGTATACTAAGTTTTGGATTTCATATTGAAAGGACCAACCTTTGTTTTGGCGCACAGAAGTCTAGCAACACTGTAGCTTTCAGTTGACACAAATGGTCGCACCGTAGGCAGTGAGATTGCTGTCTGAGAAACCATGAAGTTTGATCTCCGCATTGCGAAGGGAACGACACAGAGAGGATGCTTACCTTCGTCAAGTAAGGTAGCGAATCAAATATTGGTTGCCATTGATTCAACAATTCAGTGGGAATAGGATCATCCCACTTGAAGGGGTACTCCCACAAGTTTTGAAACAAGGTTTTCCAAATAATTGCAAATGGTGCAAAAATGTGCAAAAGGGACAAACAAACTACAAATAACAGACAAAACATTTCTTTTGGTAAACCTAGAATTTCTGAGAGTACGAGTAAATTCAGGCAATAGAATTGACAAAGAATCGAGGGTGGTATTCCAAGAGATAGAGTATTTACTTATTCAGCATCTTTAGACTGAAACATTCTTACACCAAAGTTGGCTGTATGTTCATTTCCTAAGATTAAATCCATCTGGTGTGAGAATTTGAAGCAGCTGATTGACTGCTTCCTTTGCGGTACACACGTCATCATGAAAGTAAAGTAAATCATCAACATAAAAGGAATATTGAAGAATTTCTGAGCGTAAAGGAAATCTAGATTTCTCACTTCTGGCTAACTATAGCAGGGTTCGAACTGAAATGAAAGTGACTGGTTTCAAGCCGTAGGTGACTATCGTAAGAACATAGTCACTCATAGGTTTTGAAGGGGAATTTCTCCATAAAATGTGTTGGAAGTACCAATCCGTGGGTGGGTGTTGAGGTTGCCTCAACATTTTATCCACGTCTCCCACAATGGCTATCCTTCCTAATCTGAATTTCACAAGATGATCTGGATCAAACAAATATGACTGGATTTTTCCACCGTGAAAGATATCATTTAATGAATTGCCTCTGTTGGTCTTAGCAGACCCGTCAAAGACTGCTCTCAGACGCGTGAGTCTTCAGAACAACGTGATGGGGAATAAAATAAGCGCCTTTAAAAGTGCCAGGAGATGCTAGGCGCATGTGACCTCAATCTATATACTCCTGCATAAATTCTTGATAGGCCTGATGAAAGGATTTGTCTCTTTCAAATCTTCGCTCGAGAGAGTGAAGTCTTTTCAAATCTTGAGTTTTCGAATCACGTAAAGTGGATGGTTTTGATTTAAGGGGGAGGGAAATAATATATCTTCCGGTGTCATCACTTCAGCTTCAGCTATCTTTTCGTCTGAATACTTTGGACGAATTAGAGTGGATCCTAAAATGTCTTAATGGATTGTGACAGCTCACTGTCAGATGTCGGAAACGAACAATTTGGATAGACATATGCAGGTTGCAAAGGAGTGTGCAATGACCCAACCTAAACGAGTTTCTTGTAAAGTAGGGAATCGCCCCTCGCATCTTTTTCTATTGTTAGGAAGCAACCTATTAAAGAATATGTCTGCACCAAACAGTACATGAATAGCTTTAGATTAATTAAATAGTGGATCTGCCAGATATACATCAGTAGCAGACACCACGAACTCGGGTCAAAACTTTCTTTAAGAGACTTAGGAAGATCTGTTACAACAAAGAACTCAAGAGTTTTAGACCAAGGGATGTTTTCCTGGCAAGACGGAACCTTCACTTGGACAATATGATTAGCTGGCATTGAGTCGCGGCCTATAGTACCAATATCAGCGTAAAATTCTCTTGTGCGCAATTTGAGTGTTTTGAGTGTCTCTCAAGTTATCAATTTGATAGCACTCCCAGTGTCGAGATAAGTATTTAAAAAGTAGGGATCCCCTCTGGGGGGTAAAACCTACAAGCTTAGCAGTTGGCAAGCTTAATAGTTGGCGATAGAACGTTCTGGAGGGTTCTGTCCGTTGCGAACTGATAAGGGCGAAGCAAGCGAGATTCGCACGTGTTTTTTGGGGAACGCCGTGTGCTAAATAAATAAATAAATAAATAAATAAATAAATAACCTAGAGGTGTTACAGAATGACACAAACTTTCTCGCTCTAGTTAATGTTTTGTAATCTCTTGACTAACTTTTGCGACAAGTAGCATTTTGTAAAATGAATGAACCATCAAATAAATTTTTCTTTGGACGATTCTTACTATTATAGATGTTCCAGTTCTCAGGATAATCTGCGCGGCCGAAGTGGTGATATATCGAGTTCGGTCTCAGCGTTTTGTGGAGAGGGGCAGCTGTTTCGAGGCTGACTCAAGAATAAGCATTTGTCACAATTCTCTGTTGCTTTAAACCAGCAAAAATATACCTCGCATTGAGTTATGCCTTCCAAGCTGTAATCTTTTTCTGCCAAAAGATCATTTATTGTTAATTTTGTTAATTTTTCAGCTGCCTAATTCTACAACTGATACAAAGCTCTAATGACCATCATAGGAGCGCCTGTTCCCTGTACGATTCCGGTGGCCGAGGTTGGTTAAATTATGTGAATTGTCTCAGAGTTTCTAGGGTAAGTTTGGTATGTTCAGACCTCGCTCAGCGATAGTTATTTGGTATATTTTTTTGCCGAACCAAACTGTTAAAAATTTCAGAAACTTAATTGAAATTTTTTGAAGTACTTCTACTAACAAATACAATTATTAAATTGAATTAATGCCTTATTTTACGTGGTGAGACTCGGGCCATCAGGCCCGCTGGTCCGTCTGGCCATGCAAATTTCGCTACGCTCCTTTCACCAGCTAGCAGAGAAAGGAGGTATTTCTTGGGCGAGAAACAGGTGATTTGAATTTTGCTCAGAGGCGTCATTTATTCTTGTAAATCTAGCGCAAGTAAATCTACTAACATGGGATAGCCGGTTTTACTTCCCCTCCGAAGGAAGGCGTATGAAGGATTTTTTGCCCTTACAAAATGCAGGACTTCGATCGGGTTTGAACCGCTAACTTGGGTTCAACAGCCCGGTATACTAATTACTACACCATTGCCGCCGCTTAAAACAATTAAGATAATAAATTAAGATAAATAATAATAATGAAACGATTTTCAAATTTGGAAGTTGTAACCCCCTTGTATTTTCACATTTTCCAATCTCCATTATACTAGAACTAAAACAGTTGTGGCTAGAGTACTATGGAAGTATGTAAAGATTTTGTCTTTCTTGATAACCGAGGTTGTTAAATGGCATATTCAAGTACATCGCTTAAAACCAAGAGGCCGTCGGTTCTAGTTCCACTCGGAGATTTTGATTTGATGAAAGTGATGTTGGCGAAGACTATTAGGCATTCGAAAAACTAAATAAAGAGATATTTCCTTGTAAAGAACAGTTTTAACCAAAAGTTTTGCAAGCTGAGTTCACTTCAACAAATGAAAGACTCGATTTCATCACTAACAGCTTGAGTTGTTCATCTGGAATTGTTTTGATAACTTTTTTAACGTGTGTTTTTTTCATTCAGGAATTTCATTCAGAACTCTCGCCATAATAAATATTTAAACAATATATTAAAAATTAAATTATCATCCCCAGAAAAAACGTGCGCAAGTTTCAAATATAAGTTTATTACTTTTCCCCAGCGTAGAAAAAAGCACGAAACAATGATATTTTAGTTTACTGATTGCTTATTTCGTGTTTCCGGCCGCGTTAACGGCTAGTCCCGCACGTGTTTTCTATTTCTTTAAAGTGAGTTGGCGGTGAAATTCCCGCGGTGGATTATGAGATCCGGCGCCGGCTACGCCTGCTTGCAGGGTTGTTCCAAACAGGTGGCATTATAGCGGCGAAGCCCTAGTTCTGTACCAGAATTAATCCATCTAAATTCTAGCGGCTACTTCTTGAACCTATTATTACAGCCTTCCTCTCCCGCCCCGTGGAGCCTTAAACAGGACGCTTCTCAGATATTGAGGTCAGTGTCCTCCCTAGCACAGAGGCGGCGGGGGCGGCGGCGGCACGGTTAAAGCAGCGAACGACTACTGCGGCGGCGCGGGCGGAGGCCGCGGCGAGGCCGGCGCCCGAGGTCGATCCGGGGACCGCTGTCTCGAGGCCATGAAGACACCATCGTTGCCTCTTCCTCCACCACCGCCATCTCCGGCATCTCCGCAGAGCGGTTACATAAAGCGTGGTGGGGGGGGGGGGATCCCCTGTGCGCCTAGGCAGCCTTTCCTGGTCGCTCACCTCCCGCGCCGCGCCGCCTGAGGCGCTCACGCCAACAACCTCTGCCGCTGCGGCGCCACCCATCCCAGCGCCCGAGGGTTCGAGGTTTGACGGTGGCACATTTCCGTTCGAATTCAGCCCCTGTTTGTGCGGAGAATTCTAGGGCCAACGAATCTGATAAGTAGTTTTCTGTTACTCCGATCTATACCAGGGAAGTATTGAAAGGAATTTTTTAACAAACGGGCCACGGACTGCGCGCGATTCTTCCGAGGTGCATTCTACCAACGTAATATTTCCACAACTGAGCTTGAAGTATTGCGTACGTCCCCGGTGGCAACCCCCGGCTGCTCTGGGCGGTGGTCCAAGAGCACACTTTTAGGCAGACCCGCTTTAATTCATACTGTAAGGAGTGATGTGGGGAGACTCCTCCTTGGCTGATGGAGGCAGCCATCGGTGGGGGTCATCTCCGTATTTTCTGTTTTAACGCTGAGCGGTCATCTCGGATTCGGTCGCCTCGAGCTGCTCTCTCATTGCATGTGACTTCGTCGGTCTTATACATCCATTATCACCAGCTTGAACACTTTAGCATAGCGGAGGTTGCTAGCTATGCGATAGCCATCCCGCTCCACGCGCCTAAGGAGGGGCAACGGAGTGGTAAGGACCCTCCGTCTAAGAAAGTGGTCGAAGACCTCTGGCTTTGCCTACGGTATTGGATACCATGGTAGTCACCTGCTTGACTGGATTTGACCGATAGCGCCGTAGTTCTACGTCAGGTACAAAACCACGATTCAGAACACAGTGCGCAGAATTAATGTATTAAAATTACGTTAGATATAAATATGTATTGCTGAAAGGACAATACACAGACTGTCCAAGGTATCCTAAGTAAACGTGACAATTACAGATTAACACAATATATCTATATATTAAAGTAAATAAATTCTTTTACAGAAATGGTAGGGTAGGATAAGGGGAAATGGAAGATACATTGTGGTTGGGTCTGTCTCATTATGTTACAACACCGATGCAGGGGATTATGCCCAGTTGCAACACTTGCTTCGATGCAAGCTTCTATGCCATCAGGCGTTGGGGTTGAGAGGTGAAGCATATTCATTGGGAAAGCCCATCCTGTCACAGATCACGGAGAAAGAACTAACCGTAATCGGAACTGGAACCAGCAAACCCTCAGACACTGAAAATGTGGACTGGAAGGTGAGTGAAATATTTCGAGTTATGATAATGAGTTACGGTAAGGGAGTGGGAAATAAAGAGTGGAGCAAGCATGGCAAAATTTAAAACCAATAAAATATAAAAAAACATTACAATACAAAATGTTTTTAAGAAACGAAAGATTGTTTTGCATCTCTGTGGTATTACTCGAAGCTAGTAAGAATGTTAAAGGAATATGATGGGGCAGGAAGTCATTCGTCTATTGATTCATGACTCGCTCAAAACGAGAAATGATGAAAAGTTTCCTAAAAAATAGCTCGAAATTGCTTAGGTGGTTCGTAGGTAGTCTCGACATACTGATCTACATTGTTGAATCTTGTACCTCATTATCGTGCCCGAATCATCGCACGTGGAAGATTATAGTGAGAAAGGTACACACATTGTTACTCATTATGATTTAAACTATTTTTTAATGATTTAAACTATTTTTTCGTATCTGGTTACATAGTGTATGTAATTGTAAATAGTAAATATTTTATAAGCGTATATTTGTAATACTTTAGTTGCATATTTAGCCAGCGCCAATAATACAGCGTATTATGTTCAATGCTAGGGTACTAATATGAAATTATGTGCAACGCATGTAACGTAACGCTTTTCCACCTTGTATCATAGTAAAGAAAATCCATTCATCACGAATATCAAAGGCCTTACGGTAACTAATCGGAAATCATGAACACGGCCGCAACCACTCCTCCGTCCAGATATTTGTCTCGTGAGAAAGGATGCGCCGGCGCCGTGGATGGATCCAGATTCCACGCGGCGGGGGGGGCGGGTGCGAGCGGCAGGTCTGGACGCGGCGCGGACTCTCCCGAGGACGCAGCCCCGCACGCCCGCAGGGGAGGCTGGCAAAGCCATCGGGCACCTGCGCCGCTAGTGCGGCCGGTCGCGTGCGCCCGCGGCTGCTGAAGTGTGACGAAACCGGACGGCCGCGAGGCGCGGCGGAGACGCCTGGAGGCCACTTCCTCCGGGACGGACCCCGGAACGCGAAGCCTTCCATGCGTACGTAACAGAAGGCGAACCTTTTTGGGGCAATTCTCATGTGATGCACGGGACATCCATACATATTTATGCCAATGTAATTTGATTAGATTTGATGATAGCTGCTTCCAATAATTTATTAATGCTTTACTATACAAGAGTTAATAAAAACATTACCGAATGAAATATTTAATCACATTTATTATATCCAAAAATAACAGAAATGTATTGTGACGCACGGGACTCAGAAAAATCAGTATTTTTCACATTTGTTAAAATTATGTATTTTTTCTGTGTTGTAATAAAAATATTAAGTCTATTCATAGTTTATGCCAATGCATTAACACTCTGTCATTATATTTTGGAATTAAATTTGTTATTATTTGTTTTGTTTGTGACGCACGGGTCATTTGAAAAGTGATTCACAGAACATTTTTTTTCAGTTTAGTTACTCGCACGTCATAATCCTGTGACAAACAAAAGAAACCTGCAGATCCCAATTATTTCTGTTTAGATTTGTTATATTTTCGAATTGGTGCTATCGGTTTAAATTTTTATAGCAATTTTGAGCAATAAATAAGTTTGAAAAGATAAGAATATTAATTTAATTCTTAGTATTCTTAAAAAGAACATCAAAATAGTCCTTACTGATAAATAATAATTCTTAATTTCAGATTATCATTGCAAAATTGAACAACAAGAGTGATAGGGAAAGAGCTAAAAAATACAGAACAAAGCATGCAGATAAGGTAAATAAAAAAAGCGGATAATGCCAGAAAAACGAAAGAAAGAAAAGGAGATCAGTCCAACTCGAAGTGCACAGGAGAAAAGACAGATTAAGAAAAGTAGAATATAGAATGAATAAGCTAATCAATAACATTAGTGAAAATGATCAAGGGCCTTCTACACCAATAAGAACTTATCGCTCCCCTCAGGTATTTGCCAAAACTTTTAAAATGTCCATTAACTACTCTCCTTAATCTCTTTAAAAAAGTAATAGTAGCTACACTTGTAAAAGAAGTATGTTTGAATTTGACGAAGCATTAAAAATCGACTCTTAGTTCTAGACCTCAGGCAGAAGTTGAAATTATTCAATTTTATTATAAGCCTGACCTTGTATGTACTGCTCTGGTACGAAGAATGAGATTGTTGAAAGGAGAAATGGGAAGAAAACAGGAGAAAGAAAGTTCTATTTGACAGTTTTCTGAAGAAATCTGATCAGCTATTTTGTGATCAATTTCACAAACTCAAAGTTGAATTTTCTACATTTTGCAAGCTTCGTCCAAGCAATGCTGTTCTCTTTTATGATACATCTAAAGAGCAATTTAAATTACAAGACATGTGAGCCGATCCGGTGGCCGAGATCGCTAAGGCAGTAGTGTCGTAGCGAACTCGGACCGAAGGATCGCCTCGGGCATGGTTGTACTGTGTTTCGTCCCTTCACCCCCTATCATCATCATTATCGTGTCAACCCACAGTTACCATACCGTTACAAGCAATAGTGGTCGCTAATGACCTAGTAGTTGATGCGACCTTAAATGCCATATGATGCGATGCCATATGGTGCGATGGAACGTATTCTGAATTTAAAACAGATTCATGGCTGAGTTTTTGAAACAGTTCAGTGTTAAATTTAATAAGACATTCATGTGGAAGTACTTTGCAATTTTACATGGAAAAGGAATCGTTGACGGTATTGGGGGGCAAGCTAAATCTCTTGTTAGAAGACAAGTTATGAGTAAAGCCAGTTCATCTCCAATTGTGAAATCGTCTCAAGACTTTGCCAATTAATTAGGAAGTTAATTCCCAAAACAAAAGTACTACTAATTAATGAAGAAGCAGAAATTGGAAAAATGCATTGCCAATTCTAGGCTTAAAAACAATCCATGTAATGAAGGCTGTTACAGACAAAGGCTTCTTTATTCAAGAGAATAGCTTGTCTCCAGAAACACAAGTCTACTTGAAAGAAAAGTGTGTCAATTACAATATAGGTGACTGGGTTGTTGTATTATCAGATGGGAAGCAGTATAAAAAAGAAATTGTAAGGAGAGTCCACAATAAATTTGAAGTGTCTGTGATGACGCAGGCAGGAAAAATTAACTTCTGAAGACGCCTTTGAAGATTAAGAAGATCTTATATTCCTCTAAGGAAGTTCTTAAAATAATAAAACCACCAGGGTCAGTAAATTCAAGAAAATAATACAATTTTCAACCGGTTTCATTTTGATTTGTGTCGCACAGGACAAATAAATAAATGTTACTGTTACATAGTAAACAAAACAATTCTGTAATTTATTTATCATAAAATAATTGGTACCTGTCACTAAAAGTGTTTTACAGTTAGTAAGTTCATTTCAGTACGGGACACTAGTGTAAGTATGATAAAATCTGAATGTTAGAGGCAGAATGATATAGCTTTTGAGAATGTCATATAAAATAGAATACTTAATTTGTGAGCTTTTATAATAATACAACTAAAAATGTTTGGTGTAATAAGATACATTTTTATAAATGTTCATATTGACAGTAAAAGTAGTAGTTTTTCATTTCTCTCATGTAAACGATTTTTACGAAGAATATTTCTCATAGAAAGTGGGAAAATATCAGTAGTCATTTTGTGTCACAACATTTAAAGTGTGTTCCAAATAATAAAGACAAAATAACAATTTTTGTTTAAATATTAAATTGGATATCTTGGTTTCACTTTCAAGAGAATTGCCCATCGGGAGTACAATATCTACTACAATATCTACACTTGTACTGATACCGCTTTTTAGAAAATATTGTTTCTGATTCAGCGCACAAAGCTACGGTTCAGAACTGATTAGATGATATTTACTAGGCTGTCCGGGTGACGCCGCGTCCATGGCAAAGGTGCCGACGTTTCGGTCGCCATTCTGCGACCTTCCTCAGGGCGTAATGCGACCTTCCGCAGAGGGGAATATAATTTTTTTGGGAAATCGGTCGAATGGTTTAGATGATATTCGAACAGATACACAGTAATACGAACTAGGGCTGCTATGAAATCACACACATTCTCGTATTATTTCTAACTGCTCGGCTAAATTATACTACTACATAAACCTGCAAAAGTGTTTTCAACCAGCAATATTGTGTTTCTGCTCTGAGACCCAAACGCGGATTCTCATAGTTAACTTGCTGCCACTCATTCGACTATGCTACAGAAACACTGCCTGTTCGGACGTGGTTAGTCGTACAAAAATTTAAATGCTCGCTTCATGTTAAAAAAAACACTCAAAAATCAAAATATCTGTTCGAAACTCACGAAGCCTCGAGTTCGTTCAGATCGGAGTGGGAATATCAATTTTTGGGAAAATCGGCTGAATGGTTTAGACGCTAGCGTTGATCTCAAACAAACAACACATGTTTTGTGGTCAATTTGTCGATATCCCAGACTCACAAAACATGGCTCATCCAAAACTATTTCCTCAGGCAGGTCACTCCAGGCACGTTAATTACTTAGGCCATTAGTTTTGTCCGCCAAAACGTGATATCCTGTACCGATCTACATGAGAGCTTGTTCTCCCCCGTTTAGATATCTTCCCAGTCTGGACAATCTATAAGCCCCCGACATCCTACATGTGTGGTGTAGTACGTGTGTGTATATGTGCATGAAGAAAGAGGAGGAGACAGAAAGGAAGTGGTGTTAAAGTAGCACGTAATTTCTCACCTGTAATTTCACGCAATTCATACGAATATTTTTCGACAAACTGGATATGACATTATTTCAAAATCTATATATAAGAACAGACATCGTTAAAAGAAAAAATCTCTATCTTCGTGATGTTAGTTATAGGAAGACGCCGAAAAATTGAATGTTTGCAATTTTCAATCAACAGAGTTAATTGACTCAAACTAATATGAGACTTACACCATTCTCTTAAACGTCCTTCACATTATCCAAAAACAAAATTTGATCAAAACCGAAGGAGATAATGTTTTTTGAAAATTTGTAAAATGTCCCAGAGTTTTCATGTAAAGCACTCCCCGTACCCCCCAAAATTGTAATACCGGCTTCAAATTCAAGTAGCCGCAACGTTAGCAAGATTGATTGGAGAATATCAATTTTATAAAAAAATGGCTGAACGGATTACCCGGAACAACGTTCACAGACGGATGGTCAGATAGATGTTTTGCCGGCAAGAGACTTTTCAGACTCAAGGACCCACCAAACTTAACTTGCTACACCACATCTGTGAGGATTTGTTTTCTAAATTTAGCAACTGGATTTCTCCATTTTTTCGTTACCAGGCCTGGCAATAAGAGTTTTCCTGCCGAAATTTCGTCGTTTTTCCGCGCAGCAATGCATACCTTTCTCTCTACTGCGTAAGGGGCAACGAGAAAGTAGAAGAAAAGCTTGCGCGCAGTTCATGACCGCGCGATTCTTAAGACATTGCACTGTCATTTGCCTCATTTAAATTGCCTCGGATAAACTAGAAAAACTAGATAATTCATCGGATAAACCATAGTAGCTGACCGCTAGAATTGTCCTCCAGGCAGTGGTTGAATTCAACCTGTCTACGGAGAGTGTCGAATCGTATCTACCGCAGAGACTCGAACCATAGGACCTCCCGCTCCTAAATGCTGCACGGGCAACGGTGACGCCGCTGCTGAGCTATCAGGTGAGACAGCAAATATCTAAATTCCGATCCTTTGGACCGGAGAGGGCAAGGTCAGTACAATGCTGCGTGCGCAACACAATGAACAGTCTCACGCGTCAGGTGTAGCGGAATGAATGCAGCCGCTCCGCTGGGTCAAGTTCGTCCATTATACTAGTACGCCAGAGCCTGAGAGGGGAGGGGCCACACACTGGCCCGACTAAGGCCAAAAGGTACTCGTTGCAAAATTCGTACAGGCGTAGCGAATAAATGAATGAAAGAGAAGACAAAAGCAAAACAGAAATGACGAGAGAGTTAAAAAGTGCTAAGTAGAGAAAGAAAAAGGAAGAGAAGGAAAGAGGGACACAGTGGAAGATGGAGAGAGCAAAAACAAAACAGAGAAGGCAAAAAAGTCAAAGAGAAAAAGAAAGGGAGAAATAGAGATGCATTCGGGTTTTGGAATTGAAGGATTTTTTTTTTTATTTTACGATTTGGGAAGTTAATTCATATGACGTATTTAATTACAAT
Source organism: Gryllus bimaculatus (assembly GCA_017312745.1). NCBI lineage: Eukaryota > Metazoa > Arthropoda > Insecta > Orthoptera > Gryllidae > Gryllus > Gryllus bimaculatus. Next base: position 19,227,031 of record BOPP01000009.1, on the reverse strand, counting down.
CATACGCAGATACTAACATTTTAATTTACATGAAGATGTAATAAATACATTTCTTTTGAAATTAGGTTCAAAAGTGATATTCCGTGTAAAGTAAATAAACTTAAGAGACTACTATTTTTTAAAAATAGTTTATATTTTTCAGTTTTGATAATGGATTAAATTAATTAAAACTATCAAAAACTTAAAATCTGTATTTTTCAGGGTTTATCAAATCTACTATTAAATCAACGCATTAAAAACATCGTATTAAATCGTCGTTTCAGTGGGCCGCGATGTACTTCAGCTTTCATCATGTGGCTAGTAACAGTTTCCAGTTGCAAGTTATGCGTTCGAGGGTTCTCAAGAGAGTAAATGGAAATTGATGTAAAAAGCGTGTTTTCAAGGTAAGAACAATGCCGACCAAAGTGTATAAGACTTGTACGCATCCTTGCCTTTAATGCGGAAATTATTGGATGGCGAAGGGACATACAGCTAAGTGAAGTGAAGTGATTGGAATGAAGTTGAGAAGGGAAGAATGGTGCTTTTAATTACCTATTTTTATGATTTTTTATTTCTGTTTTTATGATTTTTTTTATTTCTTGTATACGTACGTGTACGAGTTTTATTATAATTTGCATTATATATTTGTGTTATTTTATTTGAATAATTCCTTTTTCAATTTTTGTATTTGTATTTATTTATTTTCTTGCTTATAACTTATCACCGAGCGTACAGTCATTTCCAGTAATATATTCCTATTATTATAATTTTATTATTATTTTATTATTACTATTATTACCGGGGACTACTTTTTGCTCTGCTAGTGACGTCACGAATTGTGGGGTTGCTCTCCAACCCAAAGCCCTCTTGCCCAGAGCAAGGCATGCCTCATGTGCGCGGCAGCGGGATCGAACCTAGGTTTGTTCTAGTTCGATTTATTCTTTTGTTTGTTAGCGCAGTAAATATAGTTATTACATAATTGTGTTTGTACTGCAATAGATTGAGCCATTGCAGACAGCTTTAAAGAACAAGAGGAATATGAAAAGACCAGAAGTTTCTCCTCATTTGAAGAACTCAAATCCAAACTTCACTTTTTTAATATCAGTAAGTGGCAGGTACTTCAAGGAAGTGATTCAATTACTTTTTATAAAGTTGTTCTCGTACCGTATTCTGGGATAACTGTATATCTTTCAATAGATTTGAATTTACACTTGAAAATTGGTCTTTGAAGGCTGTGAAATAGTGAGGTTAGGGAATGAAGATGTGCCTCCAACTGTCACAAATGTTGAGTCAATTGATGCAATATTGAATTGAATTTGCCTTATTTTACGTGGCGAGACTCGGGCTATCAAACCCGCTCTTCCGTCTGAATTTCGCTACGCTCCTTTCATCCAGCAGAGAAAGAAGGTATTTCTTGGGCGAGAAACAGGTGATTTGAATTTAGCTCAGAGGCGTCATTTAGGCTTGAGGATCTTTTACATGCAAGTAAATCTACGAACATGGGACAGCCGGCTTTACTTCCCCTCCGAAGGAAGGCGTACGAAGGATTTTTTCGCCCTTAAAAGTCCACGGCTTTGATCGGGTTTGAATCCGCCAACTTGGGTACAACAGTCCAGTACGCTAACCGTTACACCATCGCCGCCGCAAAATTGACTAAATTAAATTCTTGAGAGTATTCTGTTAGGGAATGCAATGAAGAAAATTTAATAAATGTTGCTGTAGATATTTTAAAGATAGTAGAACATGAATGTGTCTCTTTTATGATTCAAAAGTTAATGTTAATTCATACAAAGGTGAATGCAAGAAGATACTCTCCTGATTTAATGATATTTGCTTCAGTGTTTTGTAGTCTGACTCCAAATGCATACCGCTTTGTAAAAGAGACACGAAAAATTATTTTACCTCACGAGTCCTAAATTCATTCTCTCAACATGAAATACAACCTTTGGATTACACAGAATGAACAAGGCGATGATAATTTTCTGTCTAACACAAAGAAAAAAATTGTATTCTAGAACGAAAATGACAGAATTGTTAATCTCCTCGTTGATGAAATTTATATTAAGAAATGTTGGGGCTACATAGGTGGTGCAATAGTTAGATCATCCCACCATTCGACAGAAAGTGCTCATGTGTTCATGATAAGTAGTATTAAGTTAAAGGATGTATTGTATATTTTTCCTGTGACTTCTATAACTGCAGAAGTGTTTCATTCATATTTGACGTGTCTAGTCTTAGGATTAGTGGATATGATACAAAGTAATTGCAGTTATTATTGATAACCACAAAATTAATTCTAAAGCTATGAGCTTTAGCAAATTACAACAAAAGCAAATAATGTATTCTCTCCCTAGTTATTCACAAAGGACATTTTTTTTGTAATTGACACAGTACAACTATTAAAATGTATTAGAAATTACTGGCTTAAACAAAAGAATGAAGAGCAGTCTTATGTTCAATCCAAAATTATCCAGGATCCAAAATTATCCAATCCAAATTGCCATTGAATCTATATGTGCACAGTCTGCATCTCTTGGCAGAAATTGCATTCTCTGAAGTCAATTTGTTAGCCAAATTTGGTTATTTATTGACTTTTAAAGCATTGGCTCCAAATACCTTGAAAAGGCAGAATGTAAAATTAGCTCTTCAGATTTTTAATAAGCACATCATTGAAGCCTTAAAGGAAGTGGGTGCTAGAGAGAATTTGCAACATTATAAAAAAACTGCAAATTATATACAGATCATTAGTACGTGGTGGGCAATTGTTAATGTTCAGAGTCCATTTACTGGTACACGCTTGGACAATATTTATCAGACTTTATTCTTGAATGATTCTGGGGATGTAAAATATGTGTAACTGAGTAAATTCATTGACTGGTTGGATGCTTGAAAGAAGGTGCAAATCAGTAGTGGTAAATTGAGCTGAGAGACACATTCTGCATTAGAACATTCTACTTATGCTCTGATGTAAATAGCTTCATATAGTGTTAATGAGCTTAATTTTAAATGCATCCAGCCTGGATTTTGCCTATTTGGCTTGTACAGGTCACTTTCTGATAGTCAATATCATATTTAAGACAGTTTTATAAATGTGAAAACAAACTGAGGCTGCAGGCACATTTAAGGTTAAACTTGTCTTCAAAGAAATATGAGAACATTCCTGTAGATGACATATCATTGGCATAAAAAACTAACATGAATTATTATCATCATCATGAACACGGCATTTATGTTGAAGTGTTTTCTAACGATTTTGAAGAATGGAATGTTTACCTGTATTGGTCTACATTGCTAGCAACTATGCTCTTTCAGTTGTCAAGAGGGTTAAATGTGACCATTGCAAAACTACACTTCTTGACAGGGAGCTTACATTTAATGAAAACTTCAGTATAATAAGCAAAATGGATCGAAGAGCTCTTGCTTATCCTACTGAAAATGTACAATAGCTACAGTTGTTACTACAAATTCTATTGTAGTAAAGGAGTTGTGTTCTGAAATGGAGAATTAATTTTTGAATTTTAAGAATCGAAGAACTGTTACTGCTTCCTTAACAAATAATAATCTACAAGTTTTAGATGATCAATGTGCAAATGTACATGATATAGGGAAGGTTGTAAAGATGATAGTCTGGTCTACAACTAACTGTTTCTCAATAATTACTGTTAGAAACAGAATGATGTTGGGTGGGTGCGGGGGGCAATGAAACAGAATTTGCAGACGAATCACTAGAAATCTCTGTTTCTAATAAGAAACAGTTTTTCACTATCAAGAAGGAAGAGACATTAGGAGGTGTTTTTTAGTGGGTCGCAGTCATTTACATGCCCACATAACCTTGAAGACGGCTTCAAGGTATCTGTGTGCAGATTTTTCACTTACCCTCTTTAAAAAAAGTTTACTGTAATTTTTAAAAGTTTACATGCTTGTTTGAACCTTTACTTTAGCTAGAATCAATGCCTTTCAGATATGCCTATTTAAGTAAAAATAAATACCTTCTGCCTGTGTATTTTAGGTAAAAAGCCTATGTGCCTGAACTTCCAGGTACAATAATGATTGTATAAAACTTTTGCTTTTTGTTGAAGTATCAGTACATTTTCTTTTATAATAAATTTTGTGTTCAAAAACGTAGTGATTAATTTATTTCATTTTTAATATCTCATGGTCCTTATAGGTGTTTCTTTGTTTTTAATAGCATAAAATGTGGGCATGGAGAATACAATGGGTTTTTACTGTGCTTAGGTTTTATTATGCCATTTATCTTAATAGTTCATGTGTAGAAAATAGGAATGCATCATAAATATCTCATGAGTAATAAGTAAATTTATTCCGCCTAATCAATTGGTTTAAAGTTTCCAGGGTTTTGAATTTATAGTACGAAATGCTGAAGCTAGATGCCAGCTGTTAAATTTGAAAAGATCAACAACTTTTGGTTAATTAACTGGATGTTTGTTTTTCAGTAATAAAAAGTAAACTTTTAAAGAAGTTTGTGGTGCATGAATATATTTTCACAAAATTTATAATGGCAATGACAAAAGTTAATACGTTGAATTACAAGAGACTTCATTGATGCGTTTTAAGTTCCCCGTGGATTTAATAATTAGAAATAAACCATTCTGCTTTTAATAATTATCCAAGGAATTTTAGTCGTGTCATGGTCTTAGAGCTGTGAGGACGTATTTTCTAAGCGCTCCGAGGATCACCGCAGGTGTAGTTTTCATTGAGCGGCGCAGCAGGGAGTTTAGTTCAGCAGTAGGATCGTAAGTCAAGAGCGCCGCACACAACGCCAGTGTCTGCTTGGGATAAGCTAAGTACAACCACTATATTTTTAATATATTGATAATTTTTTAATATATTGTTAGTACTTTTAGTTTTTTCCTAAAAGTAGTTTTCATAAAGTAAGTTCGTTTTACCTCTAATTTTTCAACAACATGGACACACGAAACGCTAAAGCGAATGACGCTGTGTCTTCTTCGCTTAGTGAAAGCATCCTGACATCATCATCATATGTTTTCATAAGCAAAATTGCACAGATTGTTTCTGAAGAAGTAGAAAAGAAAGTGGAGGTGTTAGTTTCTCGTTACGAAGAGAAACTATTAGAGAAAACTAAGAAGATCGATAATCTCAAACTTCAACTGGAGAAGCAGACTGACGAAATTGAGCAGTACCAGCGGCGAGACTCCCACAGGATCTTTGGAGAACCTGAGTGTGATGGCGAGGACATCGACTACATTGCAATCAATGTTGCCAAAAAGATAGGTGTCTAATTAGACCTATTGACCTCGCGACATTGATCGCAGCCATCGAATTGGCCGAAAAACGAATGGGGGTACTCGATCTATAATTCTAAAATTCATAAGTTATAGGAAGCGCCTGGAAATGTTTTCATCAAAAAGAAATCTGAAGAAAACGGGTATCACAATTCGGGAGGACCGGACGAGGATGCGGCTGGAAGTGCTAAAAAACGCTGTGAAAGTTTTTGGCGAACAGATGGACAACAGATGGTGTCGTCATCGTAAAAGTGAGAAATACCAAATTTCGAGTCAGAACTATAGCAGAACTGGATAGTATACATAACTAGGAAGAAAAACTATGTACTATTATTCGTTCTTAAAACAAAAATATTTTTTATTATAAATTTTTAATTTTTTCGTCTCTTGCTAATTTTTATAGTGCTATTAAATTACTATTAATATTATCATAATACTTACTATTAATACTTCTACTTCTAATTTATTATTACTAATATTATAATTATATTATTTTATATTACAATATTTTAATTATTTTATTTGTTTTACTAGTGTCCTTATTTTTATAATTATAGTTAACTATTATCCTAGAATATTTATTAGTTATAAGAAACTTAGAATAATTAGACTAATTCTAAGTAGTTAGTGCCCCACGTGTGATTGTAAGCAACTTATTTAATTCTGATTCCTTTCTGCTTATTGCTATTGAAATTTTTCCACCGCGGATATCTTCATAAATGTAACAACGAACACTACCTTTTCCTCAGTACACACGTTCCAGGAATTCTATACCTGTAGTTAGTGCTAATCCGGAAGTGGAGAGGGTGCTGGCTCGAAGTAGCCCTGGAACCCTCTAGGATTTACAAATTTCTTTGTCTCAGTTCCCTCGTGGCTTGTCTGTTTTCCACGTAAATGCCCAATCACATAAGCAACATTATTCTGAAATTCCAAATATTATAACTGAAACGAAACCAGAACCCTGGTATTAATAAGCGAAACATGGCTAAAATCTACAATAAAATTAGGACTCGTATTGGTATATAAACTCCTTCGGAATGATAGGTCGGTAATTAAAAGAAATTTAAAAGAAAAGACGGGTGGAGGGGTCGCATTGATTGTTCGCAATGACATTAAGGTTAAAGTAGTCGCTCCACATCCTCTTTACCTGGAATGAAATATATGTTTGCAGAAATCCAAATTGAAATGAAACGTATACCTGTTGCTGTTGTTTACTGGCCCCCGAAAACAGGAGTTTTATCCGAGTTAGAGATTCCTCTTTCGCTGTTCGCAAGTAAATATTACGATATCGTAATCATGGGTGATTTCAATTGCGATCTGAAGGTACCGCTCACAAACTCGGTCGAAAAGTTTATTGGTACTATTAATTCATACAATTTACAATTATTAGAATTTGGTCCTACTCATCATTAGGAGCTGAAACATGGATAGAGCACGCGATTGTGTCAGACACTTCGAAAGTATTAATGTACGGTCAGATATCTGTTTCGGGAGTATCAAA
>BOPP01000009.1:19195429-19210296 GCA_017312745.1 Gryllus bimaculatus | reverse complement strand
TTATTATTATTATTATTATTATTATTATTATTATTATTATTATTATTATTATCATCATTATTATTCGCTTTTTAAACCTTTTTTGATAATAATAAACCTGTAGATGCTTGATTTCCTGGCTCATAGAAGGAAAGGGCACATTTTCTGTTTGAATTAAATTTGAAAAATGGAATGAATATATTTATTAATGAAAAAAAATTCATGTCATTTTTTATTTTAATTTGCGAAATTTAAACATTAGAAGAGAATTATCAAATAAAAAGGTAAAGGAAATGAATTTATTAGCAACAGCTAATTTAAAAACATAATAAACTTAAGAATTAAATTTGTTTTTTGAGCATTTGTTTATTGGGACTGATTATTAAAATAGGGAATTTTTAATTGTAGAGCACGGAGACCTAGTTTTGGGATTCTTTACGTAGTTTTGGTATTTGGCGATACGTAACTTTATCGAAAGTAAATGGCAATTGTAAAAACAAGAAGCACTTCGCTATTCCACTGCCTGGCAGTCGTCGCTAAGCGACCCTACATTTCGTGACGACACCGATCGGCCCGGAGGCCTGTTCTCACGAAGGCGCTGAGAGTAGGCAGCGACGCTAAGGGCTCAAGCGGATCGTGTTGCCCCCGCGTCGTGACCAATTGGGTGGCGCCTGCGAGGAACCGAGCAAGAGCACCGCGAGTTCACAAGCCGACTCGCCGCTTTTGCGTACTGTGTTTCCTTGAGAGCACCGTCATCAAGAAAGTCGTCGCTTTCGGACGACAATATGTGAGACTAAGAGCGAACGTAGAGGAAAAACATGGCATGATCTTGGGGAAAACTATGAAGGAAGAACTGATGTTGAAATGAATAGATGAAAGTAATAAATGATATGAAAATTTCTTGGAGAGAACCAAATTATAACTTTAAGATAAATAAGTCACAGTTATTATAACATTATATCGAAAGAATTAAAACGCACCCTACAACATGAGATGTTGAAATTTTATTTTCACGTAACGTAATTTAGAAATGAAGGGTTTGTCTCCTACAAGTTCTGAGTGTTTGCCTTGTCATTCCTCCTGACGGTGATTATTGCGTATTACAACAACTATTTGGTACAGACCTGCGACCTTGTTTACTTCGATTAGATTCTTGGGAAATATGTCCCTTGACCCTAATGTATGATCTTTTCCCAGCCCTGATAAAAACATTTCTCCGAAAGTGGACTTGCATGGTAATTCAGCCTTCTATCTAATGAGTTTTGGAATCTTCTAGCCTATCCAGGATTTGCACCATGCTCAAAACAATAAATAAAACCTAAAGCTTTATTTTGATTAAATTCCATAGGTTATTTCCATAATTGAAATCCTTGGGTGGGTAAATTGGAAATAAAATTTCTTCTTGTACTTTCGCTATGCTGTGTTCAACAAGCGTCCTTTCACTACCGTAAAGTAGTTTGCCCTTTCCTTTTTATCCAAATTTACAAAACTTTTAACTACCTATTTTGTTTTCTTTCATGTTCTCTACAAGTGAGAAGAACACACTCAGAAATTTCACGCATGGTTAACCCTGAATGCTTAGGCTTACACTGGCTCAAGGACCTTGATTACTCAAGGGTGCATTACGAAACGGAACTGCGACCTTTACTTATTCAATCTCACGTCTAGCTGCCGTCGCCGATGGCATTGAAATATGAAAATTTGAATGTTCTTTACATACAAATTGAGTAGGTGTCGCTCTAGTGCGATGAACAGGCAGGAGACCGTTCCTGTGAAACGACGAATGAGATTAATTTTTTCTTAAAACTGCACCACTATTAGTATTATCCAAACAATTCAGAAACTATTGCAAGTTATTCAAAGAACGAGTTCATTGTGTGTAACAATACGGAATAAAATTAATTTCATTTAATAGAATTAACCATTTACGAAATGTTAAGTTAGTCTACAACCACCTACAACATGCTTTTATCTTAATATTCAACCATAAATTCTAAGTGTCGTGTGTAGCAAGCTGAATGAATTAAAGAAATTGTCAGTACAGAATATTAACTTTTATATATAGTTAAGAATTATAAAGAGTAGTATAACATTACGGTTACACATATATTTTTTGAGATATCATTCGTACAGTTCCCAATTCATTTCTTCTTACCTGAAATAAACTAGACAATCTGATAAAAAATATTTGCTGTTACATGAACTTATTAATATGATTTTATTAAGTATACGGTTCGTTCTTTGATAAATAGATTAGGGCTACTATATGATCTTGATTATGTTGATATTATTGAATTCCTCGTAAAAAGCCGTTTCGTAAGCAAACGTTCACAGCATATATAAATTTAGGAGTTCTCGGTACATAATCACTCACATTCGTCATTTTAAATACTTCTTATGGATATTTTAAGAAAACAGGGTCGACTACAGAGACTTCATTCACTGAATCTCCTCATACGACGTACGAGTATGAACATTTAAGAGATATCATTTGAAGCTTCCATTTCAACTATTGGTTGTGTTGTGTCATTGAGCTTCAGATATAAATAAATTCACATTAAGGTCAAACCTTAAAAACTAAATAGAGGGAGTCTGCCTACAACAAAATAAGTAATTCATTGCCAATGACAAATATCAAAACAAAAGCTTTAATAAATAAAGCCAATAGAAACAGAAAAAAATCATATGAAATTCGCGATGACTGACGCAAGAAAAAGTAAAAAGGAAAATATAAATAATTATAAAAGTTCAAATACGAACAGAAATATTATGGCGAGATGATGAACGTCAATATGAATATCCTGTACAGTTGGAAAATTTCTAACATTGCACTACTTCCTGTCTGTATCTGAAAAACGAGTTTCAGCCACAGAAAATTTCATACATTCTGTTAATTAAAGAATAAAACAGCAGCATCGTAAATAGTAGCGTGAATGTAACACAAAATTCTTTATTACAAATTGTTGACTTACATGAACCCAATTATCAAAAGCCAATTGTGAAGAATGAATGCAGTGAGGGAAATACATTAGTTTTTTAATTGCAAATCTCGTTTTAGTAGCTTTAAATACCATCCGAAGAAATCAACTACTCCACAGAAAGGAAAATGAAGATTCGCATTCCCAAGTTTAAACTGGAATAATTAGTCATTGAATGAGCATGAGGGCTGACGTTGCTTTCTTATGGAAAGGTTATACGTTAGTATATACAATTGTTACCATATTTGTCGCATATAAGCACCATATTGTCAAATGTAATTGTTATACTTGAGATCAGGCTCTTCAGGTAGCGGGAAGCCAACTTGCCTAGAGGAGACAACCTCGATACAAAATCCAGTCTCTGCCTTGCTTGGAAGTTATGCATAGGGCTGGTAACCCTCCCATGTAAAAAGCAATTACCTTCCCAAGCTTCAAAGAAGATGGCCGGACCGAACATATGAAGAACTTGGCAAGAAAAAGGATAAGAAATATGGAATAAAGGATATATTAAAGATTGCTGCTTGGAATGTGAGGAGGCTGTCAACAAAAGAACTAGAAAGGGAACTAAGAGGAAGTAAAAATATAGCCATTATTTCAGAAACAAAACAAAAACATCTTAAAGGAACAAAAGACTTGGAAAATTACGTAATCATGTATAGTGCGATAAAACAAAAAAGAATGGCTGTAAGTGGAGTCACAATTCTTATTGATAAAAAGTGGAAAAACATAATCGAAAGTTATACTTTTGTTAATGATAGATTATTGATCGTACGATTAGTACGAAAGAGGGTATCTAACTATATTTGGTGTACATGCTCCTGAAAAAGGCAGGACAGAACTAACTGAAGAATTCTATGAAGTCCTTCAGCAACATTACCATAAAGCCAATAAAATGACCATATAATATTGGCAGGAGACTCTAATGCAAGAGTAGGTAATATCGCTCGAATAGTTAGATCTTTGGGAGAGAATCACTTGCAAAGAAATGGGCGAGAGCGTAGAGAATTTGCCACCTTCAACAACTTAAAGATAAGAAACACATTCTTTCGTACGAAAGATATTCATAAGTATACATGGACAGCAAAAGTTCTGAAATCAATTATAGGTTATATAATTGTGAATAAGAAATTAGCAAGTGAAGTAAGAGATACACGAGTATAAAGAGGAAGTGGCATAAATTCAGACCATTACTTGTTGAAATTACATATAGAAATCTTAGCAAGGTGGAAGAAGAAATATTCGATTTCCTACCATTAGAACCAGAGAAAGGCAGACGCTTTCAAGGTCCTTCTCCTGCGGCAAGAGAGTGTAAAACGTTTATATCAAACCAGAATGGCACAGAAGATTGAAGATAACATCACTAGCGACGAACTAGAAGAAGACCGGGTACATATTAAACCCATAATTAAAGAAAGAGCGGAATCTTTAGGAAATAAAGAAAGACAATTAAATCGGAAGCTTTAGGAAAATCAAGAAAATTTAGGAAACGAAAGGTCTTAAAACATGAAACGAAGAGATAGAACAAGCTAAAACACAAAAAAGTAGCATATATGAAGTACTTGCAAATTAAGACCGATGAAACATGGAGAGTATACAACGATAACAGAAATATGGCCAAAGAATGCTCACCAATCAGCATGGGAAATATTTACGTAAGCAATAAAAATATTCCATAAGTACCAAGTTTCCTGGGTACTGTGACGTAGTAAAATGAGAAATAAATTCAAGTAACAAAATAAAAATAGTATATTGAAAGATTATAGACAAGTTGCAATAAATTTCTAATTTTAAACACTCCGGCAACCTTTTCCTTCCAGTATCCTGCTTTACCGCAGAAAAATAAAAGCCGCGCGTGATGCGAGCTGTCGGACTTCGGTCCCGTGACAATTACTGTCACATGGCCTGACGCCAAAGGTTAAACCGGTCGTGGCGACCGTGTGCCTACAGCACGCGAGATCGTCTGGCCCTTACTCTCCGGACATCTCGCCCACGCTCCTACTCTCCTTGTACCTACACGTACAACGCTCTCCGATGTAAACTGAATGAGAGCGCGGGCGCAGATGGCGCCGCGTTAAATAGTTGAGGCTGACCCCCCACAACTGTTCCATAGGTAGGCTCGCTTGCTGTCGGCAAGCGAGGGCTCGCTGGCTAGCATCTTGGGAGGGTTTTACGCCTCCACACACAAGATTCTCAGGTTGGCTCGCCTGCTGTCGGTAAGCGAGGGCTCGCTGGCTAGCATCCTAGGAGTTTACAGCCTAAGGTTATTATTGGCTCTGCAGCTCTACCTGAGTCAACCGCCAGAGCGCAAAATCCCGGAAGTTCAGGCTCAACCCCTTCCTCCCCCGCAGCGCACTTTCACCGACCTAACGGTTCTGGCCCTCGTGTTAACGACGCCACAGTACCAACAGCAGCAACATATCTAAGAATGCAACTTGATACAAAATTAAAGAGGAAAACACACATCCACACGAGAGGAACAAAAACACAAACAAAAATATACCAACTTACACACAATTTACAAAATTTTATTCTTTAAAATAGAGACCCGAACGCTAATTTACTTGTCGATAATTAGACCAAAAATGACTTACCCAATATGGGGTAAATGCAGCCAAATCTAATATAAACATTCTGCAAACTATACAAAATAAAGTGCTAAGAATTATTATTAAAGCTTCATGGTTCATTTTGAATAAGCAAATCTACCACCACCTGAAAATTACTACAGTGGAAGAACACATTACCAAAGCGTTCAAAGATTTTGCTCATCACTCTTCATACATCCCTGCGCCTCCATATATGGAGTCCATCCATGGTGTACATCCATTGGATGTACAGCAGAATCTAACCTACGGATAAACTCCTAAAGACAGATTCAGGCTACTATAAGAAAGCAGAAAATGTACCTAAAATGACATGACCTCAATCGAATAATCACATCAACGATCATTCTCTTTACTATCAATTTATTTCAAAATAATTAAAATTATTAAAATAAACCAAAACATCTAACGCACCCACCCAGGGAACCCATAGTTAAGAAATAAACCAAATGATATGTATGAGTGAGTGTGAGTTGTGAGACTGTTGGAAAGGGAGACAATAATACAGTACGACGATAGTACAATCGACGATAAATTACAGGAGAGTAAGACGATAGGACAGTGTGGCAGCAGAACCGTGAGACAATAGGGCAGTGAGACAAGCCGCAAGGAAAGTGACGCGATAGTTCAGTACACTTATAAATACAGTAGCGCAGCTCTGCCCATTTTGTTGGCTAGTTAGGGATGCGTGTGTTATTTCCCCTCCATAATACCCTCTGAGGAGACGGGAATTTATTTGCTGGATTACAAGTAAACTTTTGCCTTGCGGCTTAAGCATGTAAGAGGAGAGAGAGAGAGAGAGAGAGAGAGAGAGAGAGAGAGAGAGAGAAAGAGAGAGAAAGAGAGAGAGAGAGAGGGGATTTTCTTAATACTTAACTAAGATTAACTACGATTAACTAAAATTAACTTAATTTTAGCTTAAATCTAACGTATTAGTTATTACGTAAAACTTTGACATGCTCAACGTAAACAAACTTATTATTTTTTCTTAATGCTAATTAAGTAATGTTTTGCTTTTGCTCCTTCTTAGTAATTTTTTTCTTTTAATATATTTAATTTTTTCATTCACGCATCATTTACCATTATATACATAACCAAAGTAAGGGATATGCGCGCTCATAGCGTAGCAATCGTAACGGAGATAAAGTATAACTACCAATAGCTGCTTCCTGGCTGCTACTGAAGTACTCGGATTTGTTTGTGAAATTGCTTTAATTAAGAGCTGGTTAAAAACTTTTAAAAATATTCGTGTTCTTTCATGACCTTGGATTTTATATTCCTTGAACTTCAAGGGTAAGTCATTAAATAACCCGCAATATGACGATGGACTAAATTTTAAATTTACATTCGACTTGTACCGGAACAGATTTGAAATGCACCAAGTGAATTCGTCTACTTTTCGAGTTAATACATTAATAAAAATGTGTACGTGAAAAGGGGCGCACTGTTCTGAAATTTAATGAAACAATAATGAAGGAAAGAACCCAGAGGTGTTTTTTTGTTTTTTACTTGTCTAATAGACCTAGAAAGGAAATACAATCATGTGACAAAAAGCACAACAAAAACGTTATTAACTCCTAGATTGCTTACATTTCTAGATATTTTCATGAATAGTAAAAATAAAACTTGTTCTCCGTCGTGATTCCACTATTCACTTTCAATTAACAATATTCATCAGATTTAAATTGTTTCTTTCCTTAGAAATTGTTCAAATCTTCTAATTCATATGTTTTAGTTATAAGGATTTGGAAATTAAAATATATAAAAAATATTCACTTTTTGGTTCTATTTAGCAGAACGAAGCTGTGTTACGAGTTGCAAGGCGGCGAGGTGTTTCTTAATCGTCGCGCCAATCGCCATAGCGCCAAGCAATACGTCGTCATAGGGCACTTTATATGGAGCTGCACTTCAGTACACTACGAATACTGTGGCGATAGACCAGCGAGACGATTCTCGGGCAGCCGAGCGATCGGGCATTCGGACAATCAAACGAGTGGGAGCCTCGTGGCGGTGGCGGCGGGCGGCGGGCGCGCTTTACGTAACGCGCGCCGTTAAACACCTGCCCAGCGGCGCGCAGTCCGGAAGGCCCCGCCAAGGCCCCTCCGCGACACGACACGCCCCCGCTCAGACGCGACACGGAAACCTGCGGCCCGTGAGCACGCACGCGGCGACGAACCAAAACACGCACGCACGCACGCGCCAGCCCGCCACCCACCGCGTCGCCGCGCGTTTCAAATCCGTTGCCGGTGGAGGCGGTCGACGCAGCGTTATTCGTAGGAATATTCAACTACGGGGGGACAGAAAACTTAGCGCAGTCGTAATCTTTATGACTAAGAGTATTTGAACATTTATGCATTTAAACATGCAATTGAACACGAAACATTATCTATGCATGAAAAGGGGACATTAAAATATGTTCACCAATGTAATTTTTTCTAACCCACTTCTATCTCCCTTTATTGTAACTCGTAACACACACCCTGCCTTCCCGATATAAACTTTCAACTTCTTGCCAATCCACTGTGTTCAGTAAGTACAGTTGTATCGGCTTTATGCGTGCCATGACACGTTAATTGATACCTCTGCCAGTCTTTCATACTTTCAAATAATCTCCCCTATTAATATTCGATTTAAAATCTAAAGAAAACGTCACTACGTATTTTCTTAAAAAAAGTTCTTGGTAGCCCTATAAAAAGGGTTATTACATTTAGTTTCAACATTTTTTGCAACCACACTTCTAATGTCTGTATATTCTTACTTCACCTCAAGGAGCATAATTGACCCCCTCCATGGGGTATGGGTTCCTAAACTTCTCTTGGGGTAATTAAAACGAGAAAGTAAAATTAGGGTGAGCCACCACACGTCAAGGAGGTGGCTGGGTAGAAACACTGCGTCGAGCAAGAGAACACTCTGAAACACGGCGCAGTCATCGCTTGCCACACAAATACATTGCTCCCATTACAATTAAGGTCGTTACGCCGATATAGAGCGAAAACAATGAAGCGGTAGAAGCTTGAAAACTGAGGCGATCGAACTCTGCCCTTTAATAATCAATCATCGATGCCTTATTTTACGTCGAAAGTCTCAGCTCATCAGCATACACTTTCACGCAAATTTCGCTACGCTCCTTTTTCCATCAAGCGCAGAAAGAAGGTACCACTCGGGTGTAACAATTGTCGACTTGAGTGTAGATCAGCTTGAGGATCTTTTACATGCAGTACTCTATAGCATGGGACAAACGGCTTAACTTCCTTGCCGTAGGAAGGCGTAGGAAGAATTTTTCATCCTTAAAAATCCAATCACGATCGGGTTTGAACCAACAATGTGAGTTTAATACTCCGACACGCTAACACTCCGTCACACCACCGAAGCCTCAAGAGTGACTTGTCATTCCTCTGATTCGTTTCGTTACGTCGATATAAAAGTATAACAGTCACCACAAAAATAAAGAAAATGTTCTTGAGGTATATAGGAATGCGCCGTGTATGTTATTTTCATGTTGAAATAACGTGATTTGAACGATATAGTTTCTTAATTATTCGTACATTACAGTGGCGCGTTATCGCGTGTTATATGAACTAGCTATTAATAACTGTACTTTAGTATGTGTTGTGGAATTGGGGTAATCTTTGAATGAGGTCAATTAACGAAACGAAATTGTTGAATCATAGATATAAAACGATTCCATCGTTTTTTTTTCTTTTTTCTGCTGTTTTGAGCGTCACTTCCAGATTTTTCGTACATTTTCGTAAAGTTATGCTTTAACATTAATTACATCTTCCTAGAAAAACAATACAAGTGGAAGTAGCAATGCCAATAAACATTTTTGTGCACTTTAGAGCTTTATTGCAATTAAGCACTAATAAACCTCTAAAGTTAATTTGTAATGGAGAATTATACACTTTTTATAAATTAGTCACATTTGTTTAAATATTTATTGCGTCCATGTGCACAACTACATCAATAATTATCTTCCATGTTGAAAAATTTTGAAACAGCATTCACTGATTCACGAAAGGGTAGAGTTATTTCAATTTCAGCTTCTTTCTGGCTCATGGACAATAGGCTCTGGTGGTTTCATTTTGTTGAATGCAGATAGTACTTGGATTTAGTTCTGCCAATGTTACACAGAGTTCACAGAGCTCGTGTAAAAACGAAACTACCTGAACCAGAGCACTTCATCCGCTCTTTGTATGTTAGCATTGTGAGTCTGTATTATCATAATTGATGCCATTGTTAAGAGCGCTTATTTTTTAACTCTTTCAATTAAAAAAACGCAATATATTTTAATATTATTTTGAACAAAAGCAGATACTAAAACTGGATACAAAGTAAAGCTGATTGGGCATGAAATAAAAAAAAAGTTTGATAAGCGTTGAGTCTACCGCGAAAATCTAAATACAGAAAATTCATTATATTATTTTCCCTACGGTATTTTCAATTACAAACAATATGAATTAAATATATATACTACTCAATTTTAAAATATTCATTTTTAATTCATACACACACACACACACACACACATATATATATACTGTATTGCAATTAAGCACTAATAAATTACTAAAATACTAATTACTGCATTATATGCAATATAATACTGCATTATAATAGAAAATCATTAAATATGTAAGTACTTGCAGAAGTGTGTTCCAAATAACCAGTTTGATAAAATGCACTCATTTAGTAAAAACAAATATGAAGTTCAGAAAGCAACACAATACAAAGAGGGTTTCCAGTGGCAAAAAAACCCTACTTGCCTTTCATGTTTCGGGATTTGGCAATCCCGGTATAGCAATCTGGCAACTGACATCTCTATCGTAAAGTTGGATGTTTTGAGGTTATACGTACTCAGAACGTTTTGACATACAAGCGCTATTTGTGTTGTTTACAGTAACTTAAAAGATCCATCTTGCTTCAAAATGGAATTAAATTGAGACATTTTCGAGCGATTATTTTTTACAACTTTCGACGTGGATTAACTCAGCAACAGTGCATGGATGAACACTTAATTCAATTTTTGGCGATGAAGCTCCATCAAGGACCAGTGTTTATCGATGGCATGGTGAATTCAATCGTGGCCGTAGTTCACTCCAAGACGAATTTCGCGAAGGTCCAAAATCAGTTGTTGTTCCGAAAACCATTGATGCTGTGCGTGAACTGATATTGCAAGATCGTCATGTAACCTATCGTGAGATTGAGACAACCTTAGGCATTCATTCAATTGGACCAGCCATGGGACCAGCAACCATCAACCATGGGACCAGCATACATTCAATATTGCATGTACATTTGACTGTTAAAAAAATTGTTCGCGTTGGATCCCACACAATTTGTCAATTGCTCAAAAAAAGGCTCGTGTCGATTGGTCGAAAGAAATGCTCAAAAAATACAATCGCGGTGCTTCGAAACACGTCTATGCATCGTGACAGGTGATGAATTGTGGATTTACACGTATGAGCCCGGAAGTAAACAGCAGTCAACTGAATGGGTGTTTCAAGATGAGCAAAATCCAACAAAAGTTGTTCGCGCACGAA
Source organism: Gryllus bimaculatus (assembly GCA_017312745.1). Classification (NCBI taxonomy): domain Eukaryota; kingdom Metazoa; phylum Arthropoda; class Insecta; order Orthoptera; family Gryllidae; genus Gryllus; species Gryllus bimaculatus. Next base: position 19,199,196 of record BOPP01000009.1, on the reverse strand, counting down.
GCACTTCCAAACAGATGATCGCCCGTTTTTTCAGAAAAACTGGACATGTTGCAACCATACCACTAGAACAACGCAGAACAGTCAATTCTGAGTGGTACACAACGATAGGTTTGCCAGCTATCTTCCAAGAAATCAGGAAAAACAACCGCCGAAGACGGATCACTCTTCACCACGACAATGCAAGCTCTCACACATCGGCTCAAACAACTGAATTTTTGAGCACCCAAAACATCGATTTGATGAGTCATCCGCCGCATAGTCCTGACTTGGCCACGAATGACTTCTTTTTATTCCCGTACGTAAAAAAAAAAAAAAAAAAAAAAAAAAAAAAAACAAATTGGGAGGTCAACGTATTTCGACACCTGAAGAAGCGGTTGCTACATTCAGAATGCGTGTTTTGGAGATACCTCAATCATAGTGGCAAAAGTGCTTCGACAATTGGTTCAAACGCATGCAGAAGTGTATAGATCTTATTGGGGAATATTTTGAAAGACAATAAAGGGATTTTCGATGATTAATATTTGTTTTTGTTCTCTAATCCTGAAATATAAAAAGCAACCCTCGTATAAGCGATAGCTCATAATTGCTCTCATCAGAAGTACCAAAAACAGAGAGAAAACGAATCACATAACTTTTGTATTCTTTCATTTCAGGAATGAGTATTCAGGGGAAGGAAAAAAGGAAGTCCTTAGCACTGTATACTACACAAGAAAAGCGTACCACACACGATGTACATATAATGGTGGAAAGTCTAGAAGGTATACTCCTGTATATGAAGTTTCACATTCCTAAGGACTTAAACCCCATGTGTTGCACGTACAATGCTAATGAATACACGCCAGCAATACATTAATTCAGTAATCTTTATTTGAAAACTTTCGATTAATGTTACTTATTGAATAATATACCATAACTGATGAAGTGAGTTTAAAGCAATTTGTACAAATGGAAAGCAAGGAATTGGTACGTCCTTATTTCCATTAAACACAAGACTTTCATTAAAGATTCACATTTAAATTGTCTTTTAATTGCAAAAAGCATAGCAGAAAAGTTGTACGTTTAGCATTCTGTAACGGTATGCAAGAGTTACAATCATCCAAATTTTCTTTATTTGTGATTTTAAAGTATTATCTAGTTTCAAATTCAATATTTTTCAGTAATTTTACATCTGGTAGGATGTAATTGGTAAAATACTTTTTACCAGTGGTCAATCAGGATGTGATATATTTCTATTTTAAAGGCGGTTGCACTCAGAGGGGGAGCTCGGACAGCAGCTGGTGCACGGTAGCCTACGCCTTACGTGTCCGGTCAAGGGCTCAGTCAAGGAGTGCACGGGTGTCCACACGGGAGTCGCCTACGCGGCAGTCGGAGTGTCAGTGTCGCGACGAGACGGCAAGCCCTGCCAGAGGGCGCACGGGAAGCCGCCGAGAGGCGACTCCAGTGAGGAGAACGACCCGGTCACGCGTTCCACGGAAGGCCCAACCCTGAGGCATTGCACGGACGCGCACGGAGGGCGCATTCGCGCTTCAAGTATTCTCCATGGTGGGACATTGATCTCGAAGCTGTCTAATTGTAAAGTGCAAGTGGAGTAAATAAAGTTTGTTAAGTTGATTACCTTCAACGATGACTTCAGAAGAACAAGACGCCTGCATTAATTTTCAGTGGGTGTTTGAACATTTCCTGGAGAAAAACAAAATATGTTTTTCCAAAATTTTGTAAATTGAATGATGAGACTTTTGTCTGCATTTGAAAAACTGAGAAGTAGAATGTCACTTAAGTTACACTTTCTACATTTCCTTTACTAATATCTTTTATAAGGAAATGTAACATTGTCGATGTTTAGTGTAATAAATTCGCTTATAGAAAAATGGTGGTCGATGACGCAAACTTGAATGCAGAAACGTAATCTGTGTAAAAAAAATGGTTTAGAAAAATTTATTGTTGATGACTACAAGTTTAATTTTGTAGACCTGTGTTATTTATATTGAATGAAGAGATGAATTCTGTTTATAGATTGGTAGAGGGGATGTTTGTTTAAAATAAGGAGCTCCCATGTTCGAGACCCTTTGTTTTCTCTGGGCTCACTGGTTACAGACAATGTCACATAAATATGGATTAACGTTGGGGAGAACGAAATCTATCAACCAAAGGAATATTTACTTCAATAACTTCTTCAAATGATGAAGCTGAACTGTTTACTTAATTGACAATCGTCAGGAATTAAGTGGGATAAAAAAATACAAACGAATAAATCAACCAAAGAATCGTCTGTATATCACAAATATACTGATTAAAACAATTCCGACGTCAGTTTTAGTGGCACCGAAGGAAATATTATTGGAATCATGGAAATAATAATTTAAATAATGGAAATAATGAAATAAAATTTCCTCCCCGCGCGTCGCTCCCATTCGCATGGTGGAATCCCATTCGCAGCTGCGACCACGCACCCGTGCCTCCTCTCGCGGCGCTTCTGCCCTTCAAAGCTCCCCTTGCGGCTCATCCGCTTTCGCCATCTGATAATCATGTTCTCGTCTCTCAATTGTTTTCACCGTTAACGTTATCCTTACTTTACGTTCGTTCTCTTTGCCCCAGATATTCTTGGAATTCTTTAGTTTTACTGTTCCTTTTTCATTTTATACTACTGCCTGTTTTACGCACTTTTGTCTAGATATCATTTGCTCTTAAGTCCTTAACAACCATCCTTCTTTTGGAATGTTGTGTGTTGACATAAAATGACGATTTGTTCCTATATTTATACAGAGCGAAGGGATCCATGCCATCGCCAACGTCGTTCAAGTGGTATGTAGTTCGTTTCCACTACTGTAGAAGTAAGCAGTTAATCGATTGAATTTGTGGAAGAGAAGCTGGATGTCTGAATTTGTCCCTCGCCCAGACTGTATTATACAATGAAAAACATAAGCATTGAAGAAAATTATTCTAAGGTATTTGATTTAATTAACAAAAAATGAAAGTAAATATCCCGTAAAATATTGTTGATTATATCTAAAACATGTTAAATTTAAATGACATAATTTATGAATAAATTCAATTAAAATGTTTTCCATATTGTTATGCTTTTTTCGCAAATTCGCTAATTTAACTAGTATGTAATAAAATTGCGTGTTTGAAAATGTAACACAATGATTTCTCATTCAATTTCTATTCAGAAATATGTAGTTTTCCATGATTTTAGAGAAAGAAATGAGTTATGAAATGAGTAAAGTAAAATAGGTATCTCTACAACCGTGTGCACCCAATAAAATCAACGAAAAATGGTTTCAGATACAATTCCCCTCAAAAATGTTTAATATAATGAAAGTATATCTACAAATACTTATATTGTTGTTTGATAATTTCAAAAATATGAGCAACATGAAATTTTATAATTGATATTTGAAATTGAAATTTTAATTGATAATTGATTTTTTCAAAAAATCACAATTTTGACTAATAGAGACTAAAAATTTACAATTGAAAACTCCACCAATCGATTCTTTGATACATTTTCATTCCGAATTAATATATTTTGGTGTGGAGGTAAATTGACTCATTATGAGTAAAACAAAATTAAGTATGTCTAAAATCGCCCTTTAAGCAATTCAAATTGCTTGCAAAACAGAAAATTATTATCGTAGCAGGCTGAAACTTTGACAAATAAACCTTTGAAACATATCAAATTTATTGTCATTTAGAAAACATCTGGGATGATCGGATGTGCGGTCGTGCTGAGTTAGAGTGGAATTACATATATATATATATATATA
>BOPP01000009.1:19167648-19195335 GCA_017312745.1 Gryllus bimaculatus | reverse complement strand
TATATAATATATATATATATATATATATATATATATATATATAATATATTATATATATAAAATATATCCATTGGTTTACATATGGCGATGTTCTCGTTTCTTCTTCAGCCTCGGTTTCCATTACATGTTTCGTCTTCAAATTTCTTCTTGCATCGCCCAGTCAGTATTCCTTGTTCCATGGGGTTGTGGTCTGCCCCGTCGTCTGCTGTATGAGGTATCCGTTTCTACTTGTTTGCACTACAATTCTACCATTCTCAGTAGATGTCCGTACCCTGAAACTGTTTTCGTTCTACAGTACCTATTATATTATTTTGAATTTCCATTTTTTCTCTTAATTCTTCATTGAGTATTTGGTGTAAACGAGATATCCTGCAACTTCTCTCAAAAAGTACATTTGAATCGTCAATAATCTCTTTTGTTTCTTCACTTAGTTTCCATTCTTTAGAGCCATATGTGACAATACTTTCTATTACGGTACTGTATATATTTTTTTTGTGTTCTTTGATGAGTGGGAGTTCCACAGGATTGGATTTTAGTACATTAATGACTCGTTTCCCTTGATTTATATTTATTATATTTTATATTATTATTATTATTATATTATATTATTATGTCTTACATTATTCACAGTATCATTGGTCGGTATGTCAACCACGCCAGTATGATGACCAGGTGTGTGTTGCTTTACTGAAGGTTAGATGGCTTCTGACAATACGGCATGTATTCAAAATTACTGTTCTTTTGCAATATATATACATTCCTGGTAATCAAGTGAAGACACTTCAGTGCCCGAAGTGTCATTTTCGGGATCACTCCCGTAGCTGATACTTATTATAGGCACAGTCGTCACTTTACTGAAGTTCCACTGAGTTGCGACTTCATAGGCGAATTGGTATACTTCTGATCTTCTCTTATATTTTCCCGATATGTTGTGGGTATTGGGTATTGATATATCGAAGGAAAACTGCTGTTGGTTTCTATCATGTACGTTATATCGGGTCTATGCCGCCGACATGTCTGTCAGTGATAATGAACTATCCCAGTAGAGTGTGTGCCTCACTACTTTCAAGCACATTCTGAGGCACATATTTATAATAGCCACGGAAGTGGCGAGTAAGCCCGTCTCAAACGCCAATAATTGGGTACTTGCTTCGCACTTCATCATGCCTCTTTTTGTATTCCACCTGTTGCGGGGCTGCTAACATCCACTGGTTCACGTGTTGGATAGTTTCGCTTGCAGCCTCACATCTTCACACGAGTCGGAATGAATGGTAGAATATCTCAGAATGTGTTTTTCTGTAGTTTCAATGTTGCGTACCCTTGTCCTGGATAGCTATCATGAAGGCTTCTGTCTCCGGAAAGAGATCCCGTGCTGGAGCCATGCGTGCGACGCAGAGATGGACTTCTTGGTTTACTCAGCTCGTGAGGGTACCTTCCATGCAGTGCCTGCGCTTTCCATAAGGTTATCTTCTCTTCGTTTCAATGATTTGGTTAACAGGCGGATCAAGCTTTTTCAAGTTCAGATGACTATAGTTATTATCAATGCCGCTCACTGTTGCTGAACTCTCCACAATGTTCCAAGAAGTATCTTCTGATTGAAGCAATTGAGAGATGTGAAGATTTATGAATTATACAAAACTCGCCCTCCTTGCGACCTCGCGAAGTGTAAAAACGCTCAATACCTGAATGGGATGATTTTTTTTGGTGTTGAGTCATAGCAGTTCGAATTCCTCTCTACTAGGGTTGTGGAGGTCGGTATTGCTCCATTTAATATCGTCAAAGGAGTATCAGCACTGCAATAACAAATGAATTGATGGCCTGCTCAAGGTTTCTAGCAGAAGTTGAGTTTTAAGAGTCCCATGCAATCGTTTACACACTTCAGTTGTTAGTATGTTCTTAGTAACAGTGTGTTTGATTCGGAGTGACTGTTGGAGAACCCAAGTATTTGTAAGTTTCATTGGTTCCATGAAGGTCATCTTTGGGTCATTATTCAGTCCAATTTATAACTTGGCATATGACCCCGAATGATATTCACTCTCCTGCACTTATCCAAACCGAATTTCATTAATGTCGTCAGTGAACTCTTCGTCACGTTTATAGTTGCCGCATAACTCCAGTGTCTGCATAGAGCTTCAGGTCATCCATGTAAAGGAGATGTGAGACACGAAGAAGAGTTGAGTTCCCTTTTTAAGAGCGATTCCATATTAGATGAATTTAGTAGAGTAGACAGGGGATGCAAGTGAAGCAGAACAATAAAGGGCTTAAAGAGTCACCCTGGAAAATCCCTCAGCGGATGGTGTATAGTATCTGTGTGGATGGATTGTTTTCCATTAGAGAGATACATTTTTGTAGTCCATCGACTCATCGCAGTTTTCAGGAAGTTTGGAAAACGGTGACCTTGTATACATCCAAACATTGAAGGAGGCCAAGAATGGGGCACGGTGTCTAATGCTTTAGCGTAAATCTATGTAGCAGTGTACAAGTTTCTTTGTTTTTCAAGCACTTGCCCCATAATTACAGAGTCTATAATGAGTTGCTCCTTGCATCCCTGAGATCCAGGTCTACATCCTTTCTGTCATTTGCTAAGATGCTCTGTTCCTCAATTGTGTCATCATCATGCGAAACACAAGATGTTAGAGTTGTAGAAAGGTTGAAGGCAGCTATAAGGCCTGTACTTCGAGGGTCTTTAGTGTCACCCTCCTTGGTAACAAAAATGTCTACCTTCAGTGAGGAAGTGAGGTAGATTTTCTGGATTGTGAAGAAAATATGAATTATATTACTATATATGTGAGTGCTGGTAAATTTTTGAGCCAATATTGTGGAGGCCATCACTGCCTGGTGCCTTCCAGTTATGTGCTTTGCTCAAGCTGCTTGGACAATTTCCACGGTGATGATTGGTTCACACATTAGAGGGATATCTCGGTGTCTGTCATATTCGATTTCAATTCCACCTTCATACTGGTTGTGGGACACAGCAATGACCAGATAAGGCTTCGCAAAAGTCCTCTATTGTGCCTTTGAGGAATCTTGACCCTTCCATATCATTTACAGCCCTTTGCTCTTTGAACATATCCTTGTAGAATGCTTTCTGGTTCTGTTAAAAAGAGAATGTCTGTTGCTCCTCGTAGTGCCAATTCCTGTTAGTGTCGAGGCGTTTTTTAACGCCAAAAGCTTTCGTCGTAGGTTTTCAAGATTGTTCTGTTTTGTTGATTCAAGGGCTCCGTGCTTTCGTATGAATTTTATTGAGTGAGGATGTTATTCACCTTTCTCTGCAGTTTTTCTGAGATATTTCCATTTTTAAATTGTGTGAGCTCCCAAATATCTATCCTAAGTGCTTCTACACGATTCACCAGCCGTCTTTCCCAAAGGTGGCATTCTTTTTTCACTTCGATCATTGTTGGGAAAGCTGAAAAGCTTGAACCGTACATCTTTTAAGCCAAACCGCAGCACAATAAATTGCTCTGTATTCGTTCTTCGAAAGATGGTGCTTTGTTGTAGATGTAATGCAGTACTTTCTCATTCAAGACGTATTGCTCTTGCCTAATTTCTCGAGCAATTTTGTCTGGAATGAGATAGCGTTCCAGTGGGTCAGTTTCTTAAATTTCCGCAAGTCGACTGCAATTCATTGCGATTTCCACCTCTTCTCTACCTTATCATCCAATACTTTCTGACATGCTTGTCCCATGTTAGTCCTGGAGTTTGCAACAGCTGATATCTCCACTGCCTCAGATTACTAGTTCTGCAGGAGTTGTAGATGTTTTCGTCACTTCTTCTTGAATTCTTCCAAAACTGTGCATGAGAGGAGATTTTTCTGAACAAATTGCTCGACGCATGGTCCCGCTATCTCCTTTGCTCACTAACTTCAGAATCAGGGAAAACGGTGAAGAAATTTTTGATGTAACTTTTTATCGGTAGGCCGTAGGTGTCAGTCTCCCTTTTGGTAATGGTGTAGTATTCACGCATGATGAACGTATTTATTTCTACTATCACTCATCCTTCTGCGTTTGCCCTGCCTGCGGAGTGGTTCTGCGAAAGCAATAGATTCTGCTTCTCTGAGAAGCACTTTATTATTATTATTATTATTATTATTATTATTATTATCATTATTATCATTATTATTATTATTATTAATATTAGTATTAGTATTATTATTAATAATAATAATAATATTAATATTATTATTTTCATCATCATCATTTATTATTATTATTATTATCACTACTTGTGGCGTCTTTTGAAACTGTGAAGTCTAAATATTTAAAATTATCTCATAATTGTATTTTATCATTTCCATATTCTCCTGTTACCGTATACTTCGTTTTGGCCACATTTATTTGCAATCCCCATATTTCAAATTCCTATTTAAATATCCACATTCATTTGGAATTCCTATATTTCAAATTCCCCTACTTTTCTAAACATATAGTTAATACCTTCGTCATTCTCAGCCATGACTACTAGAAAAGTAGGACATCCAGTGTTGATTCTCCAATTTATATTACCACCATATAGCATTATTACCACCATTTTCTCCTCCATTTTCTCAGAGCTTCGGCAATAAACATATTAAAAAGAGTTGGGGACATACACCACCCCTGTATTAATCCTTTACAAATTATTATATCATCTGATACTTCTCCGTTTACTCTCACAACACCTTTACTGTTTTTCTACTTTTTCTTAATGGTGTTAATTGATTTATAATTACATTTTTGTTCTAAAATTTTAAAAAGTCTGCTAATGGCAATGCTGTCATATACTTTTTGGAGATCAACAATAAATAAATGAGGATCCCTTCCACTGATTCTAAAATTTATTGGATGCAGAAAATGTTATATACAAATGAACAGCCAGCCGTAATACCGCATTGTTCTTCCAAATTTTCGATCTCTGATTCAATTATTCCTTTAATTATTCGCCCGTTCAGTGTACTAATTGAACTTCCTCTATAGTTTTCACATTTTTCTTTATTACCTTTCTTATAAATCTGTATAATTTCTATTTTTTCCATTGTTGATGAATTTCTTCTTGATGAATAACACATTTATTTAATAGCTTTACAATAGTTTCTTTCATTTGATTCGGAAAGTATTTTAACACTTCAACCGGTATCCCTCCTGGGCTTGGAATCTATTTTTTTCCTTCCTCTCTGAGCGTTATTTAATTCGTTTAGAGTTATTTTTGGGATATCGTTCTGTATATGTGCATTATCTGCATTATAATTGATGTACTTGATGATTCTGTTCTATCTTCTGTCAGAAGTTCATGAAAATATGCTGCCCACTGTTTAGTATTGATTGGTGCCATTGTGTATTTACATGACATCTGTTTTTAGTTTGTTTTAATGAATTTCCAAGTCTCTCTAGACCTGTTGCTTCCCATTTACCTATTTACTTCAGAGCATTTTGTTTCCGAAGCCTGTGTCTTAGCTTTTGTTACCGCCCGTTTAATCCTTCTATTGATATTACTACATGCTGTTTATCTTTGGAGTCTCCTGAACTTAGCCATTTTTTATATTTCACTTTCTTCTCTTCGATGATTCGCTTCAAGTCTTCAATCAACATTCAACAAGTATGTTTTTATTTCTTTATATTGGTCTTTTCACCTAATGCTTCAAACGATGCTTCATGAATTACTGTTATTATTTGCAATTTATTTGCCAATCTAAATTTATATAGGAAACTAGTTGAGTCATTTTGTAAGATATCCAACAGATATGTTTTTGGGTTACATGGAGCATGAGTTTCTGGTAGTTTGATCATTTGGAAGTTAGGTTCGTAAAAAAAATTAGAGCTCTAACTAAATAGTGGTTACTACCACAATTGTCTCCTCTTAATACTCTTACGATTTGGAATTTCAGATGAGTTCTCTGTCCTAATATCACATTATCAATTATTGACTTAATAATCCTGGTAGGTTGTATCCACGTATAATTATAGATATTTTTGTGTCTATAGAACCTCTTCATGATTTTAAATAAATAAATAAATAAATAAATAAATAACTAAATAAATAAATAAATAAATAAATAAATAAATAAATAAATAAATAAATAAATAAATAAATAAATAAGCATAAAGGAAGAATAAAGCTAGAATCGGAAGCAGTTCTAATAGCTGCTCCGGATCAGTCGTTGAGAATAAGCTATTTAAGCTGTTTTCAAAATTTCCCAAATTGATAAATGCCACATCTGCTAGAAACAAGTAGAAACTATTGATCATATTATCGCAGCTTGTCCAATTCTAGGAAAGACCGAATACTTTAAAAGACACGACAGGGTGTGTAGTTACATCCACAGGCTGCCCTCGAAGTTCTGCCCCGAGTGGTAGGAACAGTCACCAAAACCAGTGACTCTATACAATATTGTTCGCCCAAGAAATTAAACTGATCGCACGATAGCAGGAAACCAACAGGATATTGTTATGCGAGATTTAGAGAAAAAATTGTGTCTACTTGTACATGTTGCTGGGCCTCGCGATAAAAACGTTGTAACCAAGGAAACAGGGAAAGTCATAAGTACAAGAGTTTGGAATTCGAGATAAGTCCAGGAGTGCAGCGTAAAGCACAGGTATCGACAGTCATCGGAACTTTGGGATTTTCTCCGCATAATTTGTGTAAGAATTAGTCTAAACTCCCAGATCAGACTGTCAAATTGCTTTATTTGGAACAACTCTCATTTTGCGCAAAGTATTGTACCGTCTGTCACTAGATCTGCTCCTTTGGTAGCTGGTCAGCCAACTCATAACATCTTAGTCATGGTGTCTAAGAAGTGGAGAAACGCTGGACGCTTAGAGCTTTGTATTTTCCGTAGCTGATAACCGGGAATTCAGAGAGAAGAGGATATTATTGCAGGGATTGCATTTAAAATTTAGATAGACTAAAGTGGGTGCGAATTTACTTTGATGTTCCCGCATCTTTTCAACTCTCTATTTTACCATTCATAATGTTCATCAACATCACATTTGATACTTCGTTTATTGTGAGTCAGAATTTAAGAAGAGCATCGTATATCAACCGAGTCCTCCCTTGACCCTCGCGGGTTCCAAACCTGTTACCACCATAGCAACACGTCATTGGCATAAACGGCGTCAATATCCGTGATCAAGTGTCATTTTTTTGCCATTCTTTTCTTTCCTTGTTCATCATCATACCGTCACTGCGACACCGACACTGAAACGCTCACCGCTACACTGATACTAACTCCGCCCCTGCGACGCGGACACCGTTATTGACACCGTGTCAACACAGATACCGCCGCTGCGTCACTGACACACTGACTGTGCCACCGTCCCTCTACCGTCACTGACACTGTCTCTGATATACTATATACTCTATATACTCTCTGGACACTGTTACTGCGAAAACGACACTGTCATATCACTGACATTCTCACAGTTACACATGCCGTCATGCCAAGTCCGTCACTGCGTCTTTGACATTATAACTGGGACATCTTCGGAATTAGAATGTAGAAAACTATTTTGCAGAGTTTTTATGTTTACAACTAGTAAACACTTAAGAAATATTTCCAGAATGTTCATTGTACTCAAAATACTGTAAATATGTAAATATGTACACTACATTTCATTAACTACTACAACTACTAATTGACAGTCTTACAAATTTATGAATAATAAATATTGTTATGTTTTGTAACCAGACGTATGAACATTTCCAAATAAAAAATATCAAAAAATGTCTCACACAAGGAAATGGAATTTCCTTTAAAACGACTAATTTTTCAAACTAATCATCAGCCAATAATCCCTAGTTGGCGAATATATAAAACCTGCAAAGGAAAACAAACATTCAAGTGTTGTAGATGAAAATTTGAATTATTTAAAATATGTATTTCATATATAAGTATTTAAATACGGTGTAACCCTACTCATTTTAAATCGTACAACATTTAGTGCAAAAACTAAATATTTTAAAGCAAATAATACTAATTTGACAATTATATTTGATTTTCATGCAGGTAAAACATGTCACAACAATAAGATGCATATCACAAGCATAAACGTCCGAGTCATTGTAGCGTTCCAATGAGAATTTGCCCCAAAGCTAGCTGTATTTCAAGTAGGTTTTAAATAATTTCTTACAGATGTGTAAATGTATTAAAAAGAGGAATGTAAGAAACGAGCAAAGATATATGAAATACAAATTCTAAAATACAACTAAACATCCGAATGTCTGGAATTACGACAACGAAGCGCAGTAAATTCAGACTGCCCATAATTTTTGTCTCCAAATTCAGCCAAAAATTCTCATATTTTCCAAAAATTTAACATGACCTTATTTGAAAATCTATTTTTGATAAACACATTCTCTCCTATTATGGCTACACCACCGTGACATACAATTTGTAGGTGTTGCTTGCATTCCACAATTGTATGATATCTTAAATTAGATAATATTATAATTTTATAAATGATGGGTCGTTATGAAGGAACTATGAAACCCATTATACCGTCTGCAGTCCGTCAACTTTATGTACTCGCTCATCAATACATTAAGAATACAAATAAGTGAAGTAAAGTAAAAGTGCGAGAAAACATAAATAGTATCATTGATTCAATTTTCCCATGGCCCGTAGTTTATGTGAAACATGTATATATTTCATTAGTTTCAAACAGCAATTACGCAAAAACTAAATGTTTTTTTCAAATAATTGTACGTGACTTTTTTAAAGATCTAGTTTTGTTCAACAGACTGTGTCTGAGGCTAAAATTTCTATCTCCAAATTTGAAGTTTTAATTTTTTCTCAATTTACAAAAAACCGAGGAGGTTAACGAAAATGAGACCTTTCCCATTCTCTTAAACATCCTTTGCATTAATCAACAAAAAAATTAAATCAAAAAATTTGAAGCCATTTTTTTGAAAATATTCAGGGGCGTCATGTTAATCCCCCCCAAAAGTACACTTTCGGATTCAAATTCTAGGATCCGCGCCATCAGCTAGAACAATTGGAAAATATCAATTTTGGAGAATATCGGCTGAAGGATTATTGGCTAGCGTTGTGCACAGACTGACAGAAGTTTTGCCATCAATTTTTCGGTATGAAGGACCCACAAAACATGGGCTCTGGCTACATCACGTGTTAGAGGATTTTTTCTATATTTAGTAACTGGTTTCTTCCACTTTTTCGTTACCAGACCCCGGCAATAAGAGTTTTTGTGTCGAAAACTCGCCGTTTTCTGGCGCAGGATTACAATACTTACTCATTTTAGGTTAGTAAGAGCGAGAAAATAACGAGTAGTTTTGTAAACTTTCTTCTCGAAATTAAGATACACATTTCACACCAACTACGGGCCACCTTCCATTTATGACAAAAATGGACTTTTTAGGAAGAATTGATAAGAAAGAATGTGTTCATTGTTGGCAGCGTCCATTGTTGCATTCACGCTTTGTTGTCAGCGCTCATTGCCTGAGATGTGTTAATATAAACAGAAATACGGTATAATATTATTACGTAACGGTTACTAAGGGGCGCAAAAGTATGTGATTTTTAGCACCACTAGTTTCTCAAACTTTTTGTTCAGAGATTGCTAAATGGACTGTTTAAGGCGACACAAGTCACTTTCTGTATTACTTTGTTTTATTAAGAATTACGTAAATTCATATTTTAAAATCTGCCACGCAGTTAATTTGCGCATTTCCAACGATTTATGTTCATTATTACATTTGTGAGAGAATGTTTCAAATGCCTTCCAATGGAGTTTTTCGAAATTTCAAACGTTTTCTGTGAAAAAGATCTTCAAATTTTGAATTTAGAGTGGCACTCAAACGACTTTTCTTTTTAAAAACGGCTTCAATTTTAGATGAAAATTTCTATCTAGGACGAGGTTGTATTCTTTTATTTTAAAGTAATATTTCGATTCTACCATTACCATTTATCATTATTATTACATTCTACAATTTGTGCTAAAAATTGACAGTTACACACACACAAAAAAAATACTTTGGGCGGAGATTGATGTCGGCTGGCAAGAGGATGGGACAACACCTAAAAACTACCTCAGTCCCAAAACATTAGAAAACTAAGTAGTGTATGTACTAGTTACTCATCGCGTGGAATCGCTTGAAACTCAGAAAGAACAATCTGTAACGTATTAGCCAGCGTACCTCGTGGCATCTTTGTGGGGACGCGTTGTAAAGGATTAGTACGAGGAAAACTCCTCGCCACAGGAGGGAGAGAAGGGTTTTTCCTTCAAGCAAGAACGCGGAAACGGGAGACACGAGGCTTTGAGGTTCTCCGGTCTTAAGGAACGAAGACCCAACGTGGCCAGCAATAGGGTTCAGAGGGGGTGGCATGACGTAGTAGGTCACGTGAACCTCGAGTATATAAGGGAGTGTGCACAGAGCCAGTGGGTGGGTTCTGGAGACAGTGGGAGAACCTCGTGCAGTTGCACAAAACTTGGCGCCACGACGGTGCAGCAGCGGGCAGGGCTCGCGAGGCAAGTCACGTGTTGACGAGCCTGTGGAGGACTTTGTGTCCTTTGGTGACTGCGGTCACGTGGGAGCGATGCTGTGTGCGTGCTCTAAAGTGAGAAGTGGTTGACACGACTCACGCGGATTCTCAATCGGGTAAGATCGCTCCTGCGATCGAGGCAAACCATCAGTTGGTACGCCAGTATGGACTATGCGTCCCACATATTTGTTATATGAAACGTGTGACATATTTGTTATATGAAATCTGTGTCTGTGTTCGCTGTGAGTATCCATGACGTCACAAATCTAAAATTCTTTGATCATGTATAAGATTCGGTGTCGTTAATGGTGTTGTGTTGGTAACTCGCTGAAGGTGTCCTAGTTATAATGTCAAAGTCGCAGTGACGGTCTTGGCGCGACGGTGTGACGCCGTAGTAACTGCGAGAATGTCAGTGTCAGTGATATGTCAGTGTCGTTTTCGCAGTAACGATGTCGCAGGGCCAATGGCGGTGGCGTAGTACAGGGACGGTGACGCAGTGGTGGTTTGTCAGTGACGCAGCGACGGTGCCAGTATCTGTGGCGTAGAGACTGAGTCAGTGTCAGAGTAACGGTGTGGTGCTGGCATCGATGTCTGTATCAGAAGAGCGTGGGTGGTAAAACGCTGGCTTCGCGGGAGCCGCGTGCCGACCTCGCCTGCTGTTCCCGTTACTCGCGCCGCGCCGCGCGAGTGCGGCATCGGGATGCGCGGACCAGGGCCAGTCGGCGGCCCCTCCGCGTGTCGTTCAACTGCGCAAAATGCAAATTAACAGCACCGCAAGCAGGACTCTTGCTTTCATTTAAATCTCTTTTCCTGACGTCGCTTTCAACTCTTCTGTATTACTTTTCAGTCAATAGAGACCGGTATGTGTAAATACATTTTCCAGTTGTACTCATTTTACGTCGATTTACTTTCACATTTCTTTGGTAATAATTGATAACATTTTGAAATAAATTATATTTTCACAATGAAAGCTTCAACAAAACTACTGTACATTTTTGAATTACCAATGCGTGATCTACATTTTATATTAAATATAATATGTTATTAAATATATAATAATATATTAAACATAATAAAATTGATGTTCGAATTTGCGGTAAGAGTTTGGAAGAGCAAGTTTCAAACCATTTTTATACAATCTGACCATAAATTTTATATTTTTCTAACCTCTGAAAGGATGTGATATTACTCAATTTGTCTCTAAACAAATACATATTTTTAAGGAATGTGTTCTTCAGCAAGTACATAGTACATCTACTCAACAGCGTTGCAAGAATTGAGAATTATTTGTATAAATAAAAAGCTAACAAACAGGAAATAAATTTCGAACGAATATTATAAAAATATTGCAAAATTCCCAGCCTCTTCATTCGAATAAAGCACTTTCGTAAATAAAAGTGTGTAGGCTAAATATATTTTACGTGCATTCCATTTATCGGCACTATCAGTCATATTCATGATGCGTTATTTTACGTTGCGAGACTCAGGTCTTGAGGCGTGCTCTTCCGTCTGACCACGCAAATTTCGCTACGCTTCTTTCACCATCTAGCGGACAAAGAAGGTATTACTCGGGCAACGAAATAGGCGATTTGACTTTAGTTCAGAGACTTCTTTTAGGCTTGAGTATCTTTTACATGCTGCAAATCTACTTCATAGGATAGCCAGTTTCACTTCCCATCCAAAGGATAGAGTACGAAGGATTTTTTCACCCTAAAAATCCACGGCTTTGATCTAGTTTGAATCCATAAACTTGGGAATAACAGCTCGATACGCTAACCGTTACACCATCGAAACCACAAAAAATCACTGATCACTGACCAAAACTTTAACCATTGTGCCCAGAATACGACTCGTCTACAGTAATTCGCCATCTACGCGCTTGACCATTGTGGGCGTGCGGATCACTACAAGCTGAGGGGAAAGTCTGCACGTCAATACTGGTCGGCGCGTCACGAAATGGCTATTACGCCAAGGGTGGGCGTTGGCTTAAAAAAAGACTCGTCTAGACTAAACAATACAGTTTTATGTAAGGGGATCTCGTACCTACATGCCGAAAAGGGTAATGTGAAAACCTAAGCATTTAATAGGGCGAAACGGGATTCTGCCGCCTACAAGGCAGAACCGTCGCCACCAGCGTGTCGTAAATCTCTTTCGCCTCCAGCGCCACGCAGCTTCTGTGACCCAACCGGCGCGGCTTCGTTCATGCTGCGCGCAACAGGGTGGGATGATGAGTCCGTGAAAGAGTATTTAAAGTTTCCAGGGGCGCCATCTACCACCATAGACTGTAACTGCAGTGCTTCTTGTAATCCTAGAGGTGACGCTGACATTCACATTAACTTACGTGTGTGCAGAACACGAGTATGTGTGTGTAAGGATGGGTCAAGAATGAGGGGTCCGTGGCCCAAATGTTAAAATATACTATTGCGTCATGCACAGAAGTAATCACGGAAAACGTCCGATCAGAGCTGTTGGCAACTAGAATAATTATTGTATTCCAAATAGTAGTTGAATTCGACCCAGCCATGTTTCTAAGGTCAAAAATCCGCCTGCGTCGGAACTCAAACGCTAGGTCTCCCGGTCAACGGCGCTGCTGAGAACTATCTGTAGTAACCGGGATGCCAGTGGATTTATTCATTACAATCATCCATCAGGTAAAAACAGAACGAATTTTACGTGTTGCGTAAAAGAGAAGTATTTTTATTCGCATTTATATTCCCGCAAGTCTCGATCTCTCTAACTTCATTGCTTTCAGTCCTGTTCCTCCCTCCTTACTTTGACATTGTGCTGCCTCCCCACCCGCAATCTGTAAAGCCTAAATGCATTGTCGGGTGCAACAAACGAAAACTTGAAGAAATGCCACATTTGTCCCTCTGGAGGACGAATTTTGAAAAATCTACAAATGCGCTGTGAACATTCTGTTCTTTCCTTGACAACTACAAACGTGTTCAATCAAAATCGAAAACTTAATGCATAAAATGTAAATTTAGTTTTATTTCATACGTAATTCTGTAGTGTGCTCAGTCAAATCATTACAGTAGTATTGTTTTAAAAATATTTTGTTAGAGACACTAACTTTTCAAATGTTTACCACACATCTGCTGCATCATCGTCATTGAGACAAAGATCGACAAGGATATATTCACTTAAGGAACGTAAAATCACCATATAGCTGTGAAATCATTAGAAGAGATGCTTTTCTACAAAATAAAAAGGAAAGACGTACTGTGGCCTTTCCTTCTTGCAACACTAAATTATTAATTATTGCAGCTAATAAGTCCTGAGTGTTATAATGAATGGCAGTAATATGACACAGCGGCTCAATAACTTTTTGTCTTGCGTAACGAAGACGTTCAATCACAATCAATCTATTAATATATGCACTACATGTTCACTTTTATATTGGCTAAATAAAAAATACACACATTAAGTGAGAAAATTAAACGTCAATAAAAAAGCAATATTTTTGACACGATCATAAAGGCATTTTTAAAAAAATAAATGTCTCCTCCATACCTCCCGACATTTTTAAGAAGTACAGAATGTGATCTTAATATTTTATTATCTGACTTATTATACTACTAATGTAAATCATATTATACGTAGTTTATAAAATCAGATATTTCTGATTTGATTTCACATAAATCATGCTAATGTTGAAAGCAAATAAGTCAACAGAATACTAAATTAATTCGATAAAAAATTCCAAACTATTGAATTCAGACTTTGTGGAACCTTCATACTAAACTGAAAATAATCAAGGATGGAGAATCCATATTACAAATTGAACAAGCCAATATAAGAGAAGTATATATTTAGAAGAGTTTTGCACGTATTGATCTAACGGGTATAACATACTTGTAATACTAAAACAGCACGTACTATCTTTCCTTTAACAATGATTTGGTAATACTATTTACACCACAATTTCTCTCTAAATTAACACATATCAGTCATAATTTTTTAGTAAATGTATTTGAAATCATAGAACATTAGGCACGAAAATTAGAGTTTCAAGCAATAGATTTTTTATTCAAAATATTCAAGCAATATTTATTTGCTTAGGTGTACGAGTTACATTGCATTCTGGAGGTGATCTTCGAGTTGCAGTATGATAACTGTCAAGATATAAACGACTTTGACTTCACTAACATTAGAAGATGGAATTATATCAACAGTGTTTTCTACAAGTCCAGCCCTCTTGTCTTCTCAAAGAACATTTCAAGAAAATCTAATTACAAAGGGTGTCAGTGAAATATTTTTTCCCTTGATGCTGCAAGTGCTGCTAGTCTAGATATTGTAGACAAATATATTATATCAGCAATGTGTGTGTGTGTGTGTATATATATATATATATATATATATATATATATATATATATATTTCAAGTAATAATTGCCTTGTTTAGTAAAACTTGCCTAACAAGCACTGGAAATATATTAATAAATAATCAAAACAATTTTGAATGTCAACAATTAAAAAACTTTTGTTTTCGAATGTGTAATAAAAGAACTGTGTGTAATAAATAATATCCTCTAAATATCTAACGTTTATTTTAAAAATATTAAGATAATTATAATACTTTTTTCGATATTTCACATACTTCTGTGCTAAAAAAGGTTAATATATTTTAGATGATTTTTAATTAAATGTAGCCAAATTTGAATTGGTAAATAAAACATCTGAACAATAAATCCTGTAATAATGTTATTGATAATTATAGTAAAAATCTAATCCAAATTTTCTACATATAACGTCAAAATTCTGTCATTCGTAACAATTCAGTATTGTTCTGCCCATGTGTAGGTTTCAATGAGGATAGTTTGTGTCTGAAGTTTGTGGAAATATTGTCATGATGTGCAGTAACCAATCAGATAGCTATAGAAAATAAAAAAAAAATCTTGTATTGCAGCCTAAACAGAAGAAATCTGTGTCAATTGTTTATGTTAAAGTTAAGATTGCCTAATAGTAGGGAGAAACTGGCCAAATTAAAATTGTTATATCTTCCACAAATTTTCATTTCATAAAAGATTTTTTTGTAAACAATGCAAATTCCCTCTCTAATCCCAGAACACTAAGCATATTTACTGGTATGTTATTACTAACTACAAGACGAATCAACTTGCCAAACATTAAACTAGTATAATTTATAAATTTGTTTCATTTTCCTTGGTTTTCAAAGACTTACCCAAAGTAGTCCCAGTACCAATGATTGATATTGTATCAAAATTACAATTCTATTTTTGGCTATAAAATGTCACCAAAAATTAAGGCTGGTATGATTTCAATCATGATTTATATCAAATGATAATTTTTTTAAAATCATTGATTTACGTTATTTTTTCAAATATTACAAATAATAAATATTAAGTTATAGAGATGAAGACTTAAATCAATTACACAGTTTATACAAAGAATATATTTCTTATAAACTTTTTCACATATTTGAAGAATTTCGAGAAATAAAATACAATGTAATATACTTTAAAATGAGCATGCTTATGAAATGAACAATAAACAATTTGTAGCAGTTATTTACTAATGGACGTGGATGATATAATAGTTTTTATCCAGCATGGCAAATTTAGGAACAATACATACACCGAGCTAGTTTCAGGCAAATGCGTTAAATCTTCAAGCATATTTATAATTCTAGATTTGGGGTAAAATGTTCGATAATGCCACATAAAATATAACATCTTTGAGAAGATGAGCATTAATAAAAATGGAATTTTATTGATACTCACTTAAGAAAAAAATTAATATCGTTAAACATAATAAAAACGTTATTTAATCTTACTAACTTTAATAATATTAACCTTTTTCCTTGTGTATATTGATAAAATACCATTTAAGTGGGAAGTAACAGGACAACTATTAAATATAATTTAATATTTCAAAAACTGTCAAATATTGTTGTAAGTTTTTTATGAAATAAGTTGTTTTTAACCGTAAGAGGTTTTTTGATTCAGGTAATATTACAGAAAATATGGTAAAATTTTTTTGGACAAAGAATGCCTTTTTTCTGACCCATGCTAACAGGTGTTGCTACAAGCTTATTCGATAACGTGAACACATGAGAAGTGATGAAAATATAAGTACTCACATTTAAAGATTTTGTGGGTTAGGGCTGTTTCGCACCAGACCCCTCAAATGTATAGTATCTATGTGAAAAAAAAACAACTAAAACAAACACTAAGGAAATGATCAATTTAAAACTTCATGTTTTCACTTTTTCTGCTTTTAAAGTAATTAAGGACTAATAAATCACTTTACAATTTTGGTTTTAAGTAAACATATTTAATACAATATTTAAAACTATTATTTAACTCAAGTTAATCTGAATCATAAGAAAAGCAGATAATACTCTTGAATAATCTCTACACGCACCACAATTAATTCGCACAACCTTACTTTGAAAATGCGCGCCAAAACGCAACAGCTGCGCTATCTGCACCAGGTCCGGAACTGAGGAAACAAACTTAGTCCCCCGCCTTTTAACATTGAGTGAACCGGTCCTGGTAAACACCATTCGGGCTAGACGTTACTCGAACTCCGTGATGAAGATTCACGTTAAACGAATCACACGAAGCATGTAGCTTCATTTTGTATCTTTTGAAGTTAATTGTGCTAGTAGCTTGAGAGCTACCGGGCGTCAGTGATTCAAACGCGTACGCGGATCGGCCTGGTGACTGCGAAGCAGATTAACAATCCTATTTAATTAGTACTTCAACGTTAAGCTCTTGTGCAACTAAACGTGACTCGCCCGTGTGGGTATTCACGAAAAGACTTACATATGTTGTGTGCAAGGTGCAACAAGATCACAAAGATCGAACTGTTAAACTGTACACCTGTGACTTGCCTTCTGGAATAAACAAAAGGGGAACTGTGCCAACTGCTTGTTTTTATGAGATGAGAGGTCCAATCCCTACCAGCCAGTCTCCTTGAGCTAACAAAGGGTTCGAATCTGCTGCACTGTTAAACCCAATTCAATTATCATTTCTTCATACAGTCCATTAATACTTTGACAAGTGCGGCAATTCCGAACAGAATGCATTTGTCCTCATAATAAGTCACATTCGGTTTTTCTGATTTTAACGTTTAATAAACAGTGCAATATAAATAAATAAACGTAAATACAGATTATACAGTTTCTATTATGAACAAAATATTCACAATATTTCGATCAAACACATCTATTTTATGTAGAACCATATTGTAACTTAAAGTTGACAATTAGTTGATGTCAATTCACCATTTTGTTAATAGTATTAAAAGGTGTTTACATATATATATATATATATATATATATATATATATATATATAATTAAAATACTGAAAAAAATAGTAGAATCGTGATAAAAATGTACTTTGCAATATATCTCTTCAAACGAGAGAAGAATGGGAAACCTCTCTTCTACACAACCACGATTCTCATAGTGGGGTCACGTAACCCCGAAAATTCCCCTGGGGTTAATGAATATTCATGTACTAATTTTAATTGCAGTTTATTACAGTTTAAATGCAGTTTGTTAGTGCTTCTTAAAGTTGAGAATCACTTACACGTTTGATTTGCGTTATTCTGCATTAATAATACAGAGTTTGTCAGATGTATTTATGCATTAAGTCGACATTTTATTATCGAAGAACATTTTATGTTCTCCTACGTTTTTTATATAGGTGTATTTATTCCAATGAAAATGTAAAATTTACGTTCTTTAGTAACCAAGTTAGAAAATAAGGGAAAGCATTTAACGTTTAACATCCGTTATATCAGTAAATGTATTTATGATGTAAAAAGATGAAAGAACGAAACGAAAGAAAGGAAATAAGAATTCATTTTGCTATTTTCCTTTCTTCGTGTCTTTCTTTCTTAAGCCATAAAGTGCTCCATAAATTTAAAAAAAAAAATTATATAAAATGCTGTCTGATATGTGTAACGTATCGAGTTTTCGAAAGGTACAGATTCCAGTTGTGTCTCACAGGCTAGTAGACTGTAGCAAGGTAGAGAAAGCTTAAAGTATAATGACGAAATAGGAACTTGTTTGACTTCAGGACCCTGTAGCAACTTGACAATACGGATGTGTCAGCATCTTCCGGTACCGCGTACATATTTGTAGAAATGCATTTTTACTTTCCCGTATACGTACGTATATACTGAGTAACGAACATAGTACAGGGAAAGTTATGCAATGCTGGGGAAAATCGATTTCGAGGTTTAAACGGAAATATACGTTTTGGGTTCCCCTGAAAGTGTTTTTTTTAAACGTCCGTAGTATTTTTTTCCCAATTGAACAAAACCCCTATCCATTTGGTCTGACTAGAGGTTCTACGACATTGGAAACCATCCATTCGTTTTTGGGAGTACTTTACAAGAAGCCTAGGGGATATTTTCAAAATATTCTTAAAAATGGATCCATTTAAAAAAAAGTTTCGTATAAGAAAAAACGCGCTCATAAATTTGTCAGAAGTATACATTTTTTTCGAAATCTTCCTACAACTACAAAATTAAAGATTGAGATTTTTCCTTCTAATGGAATTTGTTGCTTATAATTGGTTTTCATTGAAGTCATGCACATGTCCTCAAAATTTTACTACTTTTCGCGCAACATTAAGTGCAGTTTGTGCTATTTTAAAAAAATTATAACAAAACGGATTTTCTCAAAATCGGTTCCAATTTTTTTATTTAAACATTTAGTAGGGATTGCGTTAAATACATTCTATAAGATGTCATAAACGCCATTCTGCTCTATTCTTTTGTTTTAAAAAAATACTGAAATGTAATATGTTCGACATGTCTCTCAAGTCGTTAATATATACATTAGCGGCAATTTGTTCAAATTATTATATTTATGAGTACATGTGCTTTAAATAATGTCAGATAAACCTTCTTGAAAATTCAACTGTTTTCTGTCAAAACTAGCTAAAAATTTCGCAATTTCAGAAACGCTAAAACGCTATTTTCTCTTAAATTACTCAATTTTTTTCTTTAAACTTTTCGAACGAATAATGCTCAATGCATTCTTTCATATTACGTCAAGTTCATTACGGGGTACTTTTTTTGTTTTTACAAAAAATACACAAACGTATTTTTTAAATATCTCTCACGTCGGTAATATGCACATTTGGAAAATGTCCCAGGGACTTCATATAAAGTTCCTCCGTAAAACTCTTTCTCAGAATTAAAATAACGGTTTCAAATTCCCGGGGCCATGACATCAGTCACCATTACAGCTATCCGAGCCTGGAATAAATTACCAGCGAGACTAAAACATTTAAATACTTTCGGCAAATCCAAAGCTGAAATAACCACATGGGTAAGGAATAACGACATATAGAACGGCGTTAACGTCTTCTTCAATCTCCAGACTTCTCCCACTTCCAAGCACCCGGTCACCGCCCCCGTTAAGCACCCTCTATTTCCCCCTCTTTATTCTCAACATTCTACCCCATACCTCATTGCTATATCCTCATCTTCCATTCCCTCTCACACCTAAATTATGAGCATTATTATTTTTCTGTGTACCCTAATGAAATTGTTAATAAAATATACACAAGTATCAGTGACGTTCCAGACAAAATATACTTTTTATGATATCTTTGTACCATCATCAGGATATTCACTACAATACATTGGCATAAACAAAATTGATGTCAAGATACCCGCACTCTTTGTTTTTTTTGTTTTTTTTTATTTAAGGTCACATCAACTACTAGGTCATTAGCGACCACTATTGCTTGTAACGGTGTGGTAACTGTGGGTTGACACGATAATGATGATGATAGGGGGTGAAGGGACGAAACACAGTACAACCATGCCCGCGACGGGACTCGAACCCGCGATCCTTCGGTCCGAGTTCGCTACGGCACTACTGCCTTAGCGATCTTGGCCCCCGGATCGGCTCTCTTTGTATTGTTCCTTAATACTGCCAGTATTCTGTTTAAAATTTCTGTTGTTATTAGCTTATAGTGTATTGTGCTTCTCTGGTGTAAAAATTATTGTATATTTATGTAAAGTGCTACTGTAAACTAAACGTTGCTTTCTGTAACGTTCCTCAAATAACTTCACTTTGTTCGCCTACTTCTTCTTCGTCCTTTCCTTCGCTTTTTTTCTCTTCCCTCTCCCTCACAAACTTTATCATTTATACTTTCTGACCTCTTTCCCTGTACGTCTTTTCTTTTCTCTTTCACTAAACTTCCCTTTCACTACTCCGTATAACATACTCAGTTCTATTAATGTTCGGCCCTAAGCCGCCATCCTGATTGAGGTTTTTCTGGGTTTACTCAATCGCTTAAGGCGTATGCCGGGATGGTCCCTAGATTTGTTCTCCCAGACGTAAATGTACAGCTTGTCCTCCCCTCTTAAAATGTTACTACTCTAAATGTATGTAAATTCAGTGGTTAGGCGGAAGAGCAGGCCCTATGGCCTGAGCCTCGCCATTAATAAAGACATTATTATTATTATTATTATTATTATTATTATTATTATTATTATTATTATTATTATTTATCAGTCAGAACGACTGGGGGACATCACTTTTGGAGAAAATCGGCTGAACAATTTAGCTGCTAGTGTTGGTCACAGACGGACTGACGGACGGACGGATAGACGGACGGACGAATAGACAGTCGTTTTGACGTTATTCAATTTTTCCGTATGAAGAACCCACAAAACATGGATTCTGGAAGCACCATATGTTAGAGAATTCTTTTTAAATTTAGCAACTTGGTTTAGCCACTTTTTCGTTACCAGAGTCCGGTAATAACGAAAAAACAACCACTTAACGCAAAACGTTCTCACATTCTTTCCTTTTCCTTCAAAAGCAGATTATTGATTTTCTTCACCATTCATCGAAATGGTTCGACTGCTGTCTGTGACGACTAATGCACGCGAGGTACGAACTCCGGCCGACCGGATTTCCCCGAGAGGCGTCCAGAGGGACCTCGGGCCGGTTCTTTTCCGCCGCCGCAACGGCCTCCTTTCCCTCAGCAACTCTCTGCGCACTGGACGTCGACATTACACAGTGCTCAGTGCTCCGTTTCCTGCTTTACAAACAGTATCGTGTCTGCATTATTCACAACACAATCATTCAGTGGAATCTCAATTATTTGAATTCTTTTTTTCTTTCCCGTATACATACGTATATACATATAGTATGAACGTATGTATACATACGTATGTACATATAGTAATATACAGAGTATAGGGAGAGTTATGTAATGCTGAGGAAAATCGATATCGAGATTTTCACGGAAATACTCGTTTTGAGGCCCCCTGAAACCGAATATTTTGTTCCCTTCAAAATATTCGTCTGTCTGTTCGGCTGCGAACACTACTAGCGCCACAAAAATACATAGGATTTCTTCCAAATTGAAGATACAGGTGTCGATCTGGCTCGAGTCGAATCTTTGAGATTTTGAAAAGGAAATCTTTCAACTTAAAAATTACTTGAAGCTACCCGGACATTTTCAAAATTTTCTAAAATCTGCTCCAAATTTTTTCTTTGAATTTCTTGTGAGAATAAAGTAAAATACACTTATAAATGTAACTTGGTCCGATTTTCAAGTTTAACTCTGAATTGATAAACATTCAAAAATTTAAAAATGTGTGGGGTGTCTTCTTTCAACTACAAAATTGAAGAAAGAGAGTTTTCCTTCAAATAAAATTTGTTCTCCATCATGAGTTCTTTCATTAAGGTAATGTAAACTTTTTTGAAAATTGTAGTACTTTTCACACAATATTGCGAGTAACATGTGCAAATAAAAAACAAGATTTTCTCAAAAACGGCTCCAAATTGTTTTCTTTAAACTTTTGGTAGGTGTAGCGCTAAATATACTCTATAAGATGACATAGACGGCATATGGCTCTTTTTTCCTTCAAAAATTACAAAAATGTAGGCAAGTTTTCACTTGTCTCTCACGTCGTTAGTATTTGTATTAGAAATTTGTTCACAAAATTATATTTATGAGCACATGAACATTAAATAATGTCAGATAAAGTTTTCCGTGAAAATTAACTCAAATTACCACATTTTAAGAAACGCTCAAACGTCATTTTCTCAAAAGCGGCTCCAAATTTGTTCTTCAGTTACAAACAAATATTGCTAATTGTACTGTTTCAGATGACACTGAATTAATTAGTATGATGTATTTTTTGTTTTTTCAATAAATGTACGAAATGTTTTTAATGGTCTCTCATGATTTTAATATGATTTTGTAAACGTTATTTGTGAAAATAACGTGCACATTTCGATTTTACAGTAGCACTTAACTTCTATTTTCTTAAAAACGGCTCCAAATTTTCAACGAAAATTGCCAATTAGGACAATGATTAATTGTTCCTTAATATTCTTAAAATAATATTTCCGTGCTATCATTATAAAGGCGAAAAAATTTAAATAATGTACTTTGGGCGGTGATAGAAGGCAGCTGGCAAGAGTGTCCGAATAGTTAGCCATTAGAGCAAATCTGAATAGCTACCCGAGATCAATGGAAATAGAAAACTAATAGTTGAGAAAGTCTGTGCCATTTGTAGCAGCTCCAGTTTATTTTTGTACCCGTTCGTACTCGTTATTTTGTTTTCGGTAACTCAGACGTCGATGAGTCAAAATATTCCAGTGATCCAATTGTTTCTTTTCGGTCGGATTTGAGAAATTCAGATTTCGCTGTCCTTTTTCTCATTTTTTTAACTTCTGATGTACTACTGGAGGTTTGTGCCTCTACACTAACTGTATGAAACTATTTTTGGTCTGTTCGCTAATTAATAATTCGAACATATTAAAGATTGTTGTGGGGTATTATGTTCCACCATGGTTTGGGGTATTAGGCTTCAGCAAATATATCGTGAGAGAATTTGTTTCCAGAATCCCTCCAAATTTCTTAATGAGAAATAATTTTAATCCATTCTGCAGTAAACTGTAAGTCGTGCATTTTGCAATATTAGTACCGTAAACACTGTAACTCCTGGGGAAATGTGAAGTTTTCTGACCCTCAACCCGTCTGACGACAGGTAAAAGTGTCTTCATTAACGTATTTACCAGACGTAATGACGATTCCCCTACAAAAAATATCAAAATAAATATTTTACTGACAGCAATTTTTCACGAAGGAGAAAAACAGATGTGTCAATTTAAAAGAAATACTATCTTACTTGATTTATAAAACAGTGTATTACAACAGATCCAACAGTGTCGAATAGGAAAAATTAAGTTCTTAAAACATCTTACTGAAGCTGACCAACTCTCATTCATAGCTGTCCCAATAATGGAGTTTCTATTAAAATCCTCTGACCGACTCTCATTCATAGCTGTCCCAATAATGGAGTTTCTATTAAAATCATTCATTATTAAAGAGACACTACAAACTCATGACAAAATACTCAAATATTATAGTTTGTAAGATGAGAACTATCAAAAAATTGTAAGATGGACGTATTGTGTGGTTGATATAACAGAATACCACCAAGCCCAAAGTGCTCGTATGTTAGTGGTAAGCAAAAAGTCATCAAATATATGGTAATTGATTCGCTTGTCAGAAAATACGGACTGAACGTAAAATATTAGGAAATCTGAACTTATTCTAACAGAATTGAGAGCAGATTAATTCCCCTAAGGGGCATAAACAAAGCCATGCACTAAGCAAATAATTTAATTTTGAAAACATTAGAGTAATGATGCGTTGAGTTCGATCTCTAAGAGAAAGTTGATGGAATAGGCGCTTGACTTAGAAACCACTTCTCAACGCAGTGAGGTATACTAAGTTAAAATTACATAACTTAACATACTAAGTTAAAATTAAGTTAAAGTTACATAAATTTTAACATACTAAGTTAAAATTGTCAGATTTTAATACTAACGTATTGGAGTGGTGGAAATAATTATGAATTGTAAATTTAACAATATAATAGAACAAATCTGCCTTCTTATAATTTTAAAGAGTGGCAAAAAATCAATTCAAGTTTTGGTGTAGACCAACAACTCGTTATTTACACAACTTCTTCAGAAAAAAATGAATAGATCACAAGTATTCTATACTTTTTAAATTCATGCTTAAAAACATTCATAATTTCTAAATTTAATGCAATTTTCAAGAATTAAAAAAACAAACAAAAAACTTGGATATCTGTAATGAGATTTTCTTAAACGCCACATCAATTTTTTCCGTATTTTACTAAAACCTACCTTCATTAGATAAACTAGTAATAATTTATTCAAGATATATTGGTAGATAGTTTTTATATATATATTCGTAACAATAATAACTGCGTAATCAAGTTTTTATGTAAATACGATTTTAATGAATAAAACATTTAGTTTTATAATATATTACTGAGATTGAATCCAGGCTCAAAGTATAACATTGAATCAATAGGTGACTCCGAAACAGTCGCGATTGAGACCACACGACATATTTAAACGCAAGGAAACAACAACAAAAACAAAAGAAAAAAAACACGAGCACAACACTCCCCGTAACTGTATTCCGTGAATCGCGCAACTAGGAATCGGAACCCTGTTTCGTTACGACACAGAATCGACAGCTGTGTCAACAGCGCGCCAAGATGACGTTTTCGCGCGGCGGCGACACTGGCGGATTCGAAAATCTGCGAAATGCGCCCCGTCGCTGCTCATCGCTCGCCGCTTTCTCTCTTCACCCCGTTTTCTTCCCGCCGACGTTGCCGGCGCGCGCGACAGCGGGCGCTGGCTGGCCGCTGGCCTCCGCGCGATCGTATCGCGCACGCCTCGCGGTGGCGAGCCGCCACAGGGCATTTGAACTCCCGCAGAAAAGAGTCGCGACGCTTACGTTGGCGCGCTCTGCTCTTGGGGACTAAAATACAACAAAACGCTGCCGATGTTTCTGAGATGGCCCGTGCCCGATTCGAAAAGCTGGGCTGATCTTCGCGCTTATGCAGCCAGGGTTGTTTTTCATGGACGCGTTGCCAATAAATATATATTAAATTCATTATATAAATTATCATTTCCACGTATTTCGTATTTTTCACACACATGTCAATATTTTTTTGTGGGAAATGGGCGAACGTATCACAAAGTAGTAGCCGGCGACACTAGCGCTCCTCTCTTTGCATCCACTAATTGCACCCACACTTTCAACAGGGAGTTGACAGGCCCGAAGCCGCAACTCACCCCGGGGAAGAGGCGACTGCGAGGTGGGCGGGGCTGCCGGCGGGCGCTGCTTGCGGGACGGCGCGGCGCGGACGGGAGGGCGGAGGGCCGACGCACAGCGCAACGGGCAAGCGCACGGGACGAGCGCCGCAGGCAGACTGACGCTAGGCAGCGGGGCAGGCGCCTCCGCCGCCGCCGCCGCCCCCACCGCCGAGATCGCAGCCCGGGGCCGACCACGCGACGCCCGCGGCGGCGACGGCGGTGGCTTTGGTCGGTTCGAGTGATGCTTTGGGTGATGGTGGTCCGGAGGGAGGGGTAGTGATTTGGATAGTGTTAGGTTGGCAGGTGGTTTCCCAGATGGTGATGGTTTTAAGGGTGGAGTTCCGGGTAGTTTCTTGGTGTTCGTTTAGAGGATGTTTCCCTGGAGGAAGTAATTACTTCGATGGTGGTTTTCGTGCAATGATGATTTGGAAAGTGAAGTTCGGGTGGATTGGTTGGTGTTCGTTTCATGGATGGTTTCGCGGATAGTATTTATAGTCTGAGAGATGGTGATCCAGATGATGGTTCCGACGGTGCTGTTTTCAGGTGTGGTTACAGGTGAGGAATGCAGTTTTTTTTTTGTATTTGGAGTTATACGGCAGTTCTGGGGGTCCCTATCTTGGTGCTAGAGGGACTAATACTTTTGTTGCTGTAAAAATAGAAGTACAATATTTTGGGGATAATTAGGTGATAATACTGATTCTAGGTCTCTCAATGTAAATTTGAATCTAGATGGCTTTCCATTATAAGGTTGTTGATGATGGGGTACATGTTTATTTGTAACGGTGGGGTACATGTCCATTTGTAACGACGAAGATGGTGGAACACGATGTAAAAGATTGCATTGATAGTAGTACTGAATGGTGGTTTTGACAGAGATGAATACGTCGATGCAGTGGTGATTTTTAGTGTTGATGTTCGAAACATTGGTTGCGTTGATAATGTGATAGCTTTTGTTGATACTAGAAGTAATGATCTTACGTGTGATGAAATGGGACATTAAAGAAGAAAGATCGATGTATTTTCGCGTGAAGGTAGGAGCGGGTTAAGAAGACGTAATCATAGGTGAAATTAATAGAGAGAGGTTAGGGGGAACATTGAGAGTCAGGGAATGAAAAAACTTAAATGTTATATATTTTTGTGAATATTACATTTTATAGAATATAAAAATTATTGCGACAAATGCAATTTGAAAGTAAAGGCGCGTTTACACGGAGAGAGTTTTCTCTCCTAACTTTCCGGAACTGGTTACAAGACACGTGTAAACTCTCAGGAGAGCGATCTTCTCTCCGGAGACATGACGCCACAAGAGATTTTTGAAGTCTCCGCAAGAGAACAGTGTAAAGGCTCTGGTATCAATGAGGAATCGTATATCGTGGGAGATAAATAGTATTCAAAGAGAGCTGGAAGACTTTCTGCTCTCTTGCAAGTGTTCACGTGCTCGATTAGCCATTCTGCGTCTGTCTGCGCCTGTGAGGCATTCCAACGTGATCGATGGATTTCTGTTCTTTGTGGGAAATTATATCCTGGGGAATTATAAATACAAATGACAAATTACTGTATGTATCTCCTGTGGCCTAAAACCGTCGTACCGTCAAACCAAGTCTCTTTCCGAAATAAATTATTTTCCAATTTTCTTGCTTTTTGATTCCGTGAGATATTTCCTACTAAAAAACTCAAATCCTTCTGAAGTTACGAAGATATTGTACATGAAATCTTTATCGTTTATAATAATATTATTTTTATTACATCCTTTAATAAATTAAAACTTCAAATTACGGATCAATTGTAAAAATTTGTTACATAAAACCATAATTAGGTCTTTTCTTTCATATGCCTGCCCTAGGTGTAATGCCTCATCTACCAAAATTAACAAATTTCAAATAATTCAAAATAGTCTCCTTCGCAACATTTGATATCTTTCCTAGTTTATAACACAAAATTACAGAGAACTTAAAATTAATTGTTTCAAATCGTTTATAATTAACATCACTAAAAGTTTCTAAAACAAATTATCAACTTCACCCATTTTTCAAACCTTTACATTAGGTCAAAAC
>BOPP01000009.1:19137378-19167313 GCA_017312745.1 Gryllus bimaculatus | reverse complement strand
AGGAGACTCGCGTTTCGGGAGATATTTCGAACCGTGTAAAGTCGTCAGAGAGAGTTTATCTCCGTGATGTCATGAAGTTAGGAGGCTTTGTCTCTTCGTGTAAACGCACCTTAAAGGAATTTTAAAATTGCCATACATCACATAATTTGCGATAGTTGTATTTTCATAAAAGAGGACGTCATTTACGTAATATCAGTATTACACCAAGTATCAAACCGTTAGTCATAAAGTGCACGTTTGGGAGATAAATAAGAAAGACGTTTCTGACTGACAAAGAAACAATTTACGAGAATTTAAAGAAAACAAACGGCACGACGTTCTAATCATTTACAGTTATATTGGAGAATTTCAAGAAGACATGACAAATTGCACTTTGACTTTAAAAATATGAAAGATTTGTTTTAAAAAAAATCATTTAAATATTCATGTCAAATGCAACCCGCAGCCCTCAGCCAGCTTCATCGTTCAATAGCTCTAAACGAAGCGTTCTAAACAAACGTTTACGCGTTAAAGCGTTCTAAACAAACGTCTAAAGAAGCTTTAAAAACAAACGTTTTTAGGCCAACGGCCTCAAAGAAACGTTCATGACACCATTATCTACAGCATGAGATATTCTTGGACATTCTATTATATGTTTGGTGGTTTGGCACTTGTCGACACTACCAATGCAACCTAGATGTGCACCCATGATGATGGGGCCATCTTTGTGACGTCACGTTTAGAAGGCTTTGATTCCTCTACCTTAAACTATTTACGCTCCGTGGTTTGCGAAGACTGGCGAGGTTTATATGCATAATTATCAATTCAAAGTTTGCTCTCTCAGCAATAAATACAATTACGATTAATAGTCGCTTGATGCCGATGAAGATTGTTTCTTATATGTGCAGTGAAAAACCTTAATTTGTTTTGCCGAGGTCTAGAAGTGCTGTGTAGCTAATTGTGGAGGGATATGGGAGTATAGTAAAGAGTGAAGTCGTGTTTTATTAGGTTTGGTTTAGGTTTAACCTGTACGTTTGTTATCAGCAGTGTTTCTTTCGAGTAAAAGCTTTTTTAATTTGTTGTGACTATCACGAAAAGCGAAAAGCTAACATTAAAAGAATATTGAATAATTACTTCAAATGTCTTTAAGGGTGTGTTGTAAATTGTTTCAAATAATCTCTTGGTAATACTGAATAAATCTTTAGTGAAAATTTCTTTTTCACATCAATTGCATTGTTTTGTACTTTTATTTTAAATTTGTTTGGGTACAATACAGTTACCTTTATATATTTTTAAACGAATAAATACGTTTCGTTAACAACATTCCGTCTTAGAATGGAAATAGAAGGATAGGGAAGAGTGTCGGATTTAATGCGCGCGTGTTCTCGCACGATTACCCGCAGGCAGCAGAGAAAAACTTGAACTACAATACAACACAAAGACTCAACTCGAAAACATAAAACTTTTTAAATTAACTAAAGTAAACATCTGCCAAAGATCAGAATCCAAACGCACGATTGTTAGTGGTATCTGGAAATCTGTACATGAATACCCAGCTGTAAGCGCATATTGTAAATAATAAAACGTTTTTATATTAAACTTAAGCTGTCGGTTCGCTAAGATATTCAATATGTAAACATCGTTTGAGCATCATTCTCATGTACCGATGTCAAGCCTATTCTCATGTACCGAAGAGTGTTTCTAATAAAAATATATTTGTTTCTGAAAGGTAAGAATATTACTTTTATTATTTTTTAGCACGTAATTGCTTTTCTTGAGGTACCTACGAATGCAGGAAATAATTCAATTCTTTTATTATACTAATACTTTTTCAATTTTCGCACCCCAGCAAGCTGGCCCCCTGCCCCTCCAAAAACCCCTTTGTTTCTCATGATAAATCCAGGAAAGTTAAATAATATTCCAAAGAGTAGGATTGTACGTGCCCGTATCCTGTAATTTTGCATGGCAAACTTTATTTGGCTTTCTCAAGCGTAAAAACCTTTTCTAATATTTTTGTAACTATGAAGAAAAGCGAAAGTCAACGTCAAGGAAGGTTGAATAATTAATGTAATTAATTATTGTAAGAATGTGTAATTAATTTAAGAATAGCAAAGCTCATTAAGTAAATGCTTTCTATGTATTTTAATGTAATAATGTAAATATTTTCAGAAGTAATTTTTATCAAATTTTTACCTAAAAATGCATATGAACTAAAAGCAGAAGGTATTGAGTTGTTTTCTTTTACCACGAATGAAACCAATCACCTTGTACTTCTTCAACGCATATTTAACTTATTCAGTTCTTCGAGTGATATTTCAAAATCCCACTAGAAAGTTGTGAATAACTAACGTCTACACAATATTGCCGCATCTCGGAAATACCAAGCGAACCAACAGATCTGAGCGTTGCAAGGCGGTAAGTGCAACTCATGAGAACTACTGACTAAAACTTTCTTTTGCGAATGCTTATTGGGAAAGTTAGTTGCTAGGTGCGAATTAGTAGCGTTTATCCTCGTAATTTTTACCGAAATACAAAAAAATGGAAAATGAAACTGAAACGTACGGTGGGAAGTTCGGTGAAAGAACAACAAAGCAAAAACTTCGGGGGCATATTTCAGTGCATTTTTTATTGAGTATTCCACAGCAGAGAGCTAACAAAGAGTGCTAAAGAATGTCAATGGTTTAAAAAATGAATAATTTATATCTTTATGAAATAACATAATTCAGAAATCACATTTATTACTTTCGCACGTTTCAACAACTTCGAGGTATTTTGTAAATCTACAGCAACATAAACTGCGGCAAACTCAGTAAATTTGTCCACGTATTTATGGCAGGGTTGAAACATTACACTGCACGAGGCTAGTGCTTAAATGAAATACAGTGATTACCAACGAAAACGGAGACTGAATAAACGCGAAGGACCAGCTTTACGCTTCTCGTTTCAAGACGAAACCAAATTTGACTTTGCGGACAGGGTTTTCCGTCAAGGTCACGTTACATGGCAACCGGAAAGGACGCTCTGCTGCGGCGGTTGCTGGTGCGTGTAAAGAAACTAAATTGTACTTTGGATTTATGGAGACTGCACCGAGCAGATCTAGACGTGATATGCCAATTGGTATCTGCGCTACTTTCGGACAAGGGGGTGAAGAATTATGGTGTTTCAAACAAACAAGAAGGTAGAGTAATATTATTTTATGTAGCGAGTTCAGTTATAACGATTGCCGCTCCATTGCGGGTTTGCTTTTTGTAAAGGTCTACAGGAAGGAAGTTTGCAACCAATTTTATTGCCAAATATGATACATTACTTATAATTGTAAATACAACCATTGAACTATTCATAAATGGAAGACAATCTTACGATTTTAATTCGTCTATAGCTGCGATAATTATTGAACCATCGATTATATAGATAAGAAATAGAGTATTCGTAAAATGCTTGATGATTTAGGATTGATATAACCTGCGCACGAAAACAGGGACATATCTAGAGCATCGTCAGTTTTGAGTTAGTACGTGAAGATACAATTATAAAACAGTATCTTTTTATAAGTAAAAATTGCATAAAGAGAGTTGACAAAAACAACTGAGATATAGAGAAAAATACTCTGCGTAGTTAACGCTCCGCTCAGATTAAAACCGTTCTCCATAATGAGCATTTTTTTGAAATGGGTTACTTTTATTGTGCCCCGACAGAGTAGAATACTTAGTTATTTGCCTTGACTTACCAACGACACTATCACAAGCAAAACCATTACACCTCACCCACAACCTTAGTTCGACCACTGGTCTCTTCTACAAAATTTACGGCGACTTTCGTAAGTTGGGATGTGACAGTGTTATGCAAGCCCAATTGCAAGCTCTCTCTATCACCCATGGAGTGGTTGCGATTTTAAACCCAATAAGCAGAAGTTGAATGAACAGCTGCTGACCCCTTTCCCTACAGTTGTAAAAGCTAAAATAAAAAAGGAATACGAAACTAGTCTTCTAGACAAGTCATACTTTGACAATTAAGGAATGAAGATTGTAAATCATACTCATACATTAATGCTCAGTGAAAAATGTAAATAACAAGAACAAATGAATTTCAATTGTTGCATTGACAATGATGTCTCAGAAAGATGCGTCCATTTAGAACTATCTAGGTCAATCCTACACAGCACGTTTGACATTGAAAGTGTTAAATTGCAGGCGAGTAGAACCTGAGGCGGGTAGGCAATGGCAGTAGGCAAGTAATTGTCAAGTAATTGGGGTGGCACCAAGAAGAATTGGCATGCTAAATTATTCCAAGGAATATTCACTCTTCCTCACACATCATCTTGAAGAGCCTAAAGTTCTGACTAGTAGTCTGCCGTGGCGTGTGTAATTGAAACGTCCTGTGATTTTTTCCGATGTTTGAGGTCTCTTATGATTGTGTGTAAATTATTAAAATGCATAAGAAATTAACCATTCTTCACGCAATTTTGAATTTTATGTATAGCTGCTCTGCCATCTGAGAAAATAAGCCCACTTGGTTCCCTCACGCAAATACTAAGTTGAGGATACCTTCTGAGGCTGTCCAATTCCAAACTGTACATGCCATTGTAAATATTCCCGAAATAATAATTTTAGAGCAACATATAGGTTGTTTTCATACCAAAAAAGCTGCATTTGATCCACATGTGATATTAATTACCAGTGCAAAGATTTAAATATAAGGACAACAAGACACGTCACATCATTTATTTGTGATTAAAGTGTAACTATCATGCTGTACAGGTGCTGATCACAGATTTCAATTCTACTTTAGTGTAATATTACTGGTAATATGTTACTACTTGAGTCGAAGTGTAATAGCTTCTTTATCTCGAAGGAAAGACAATGTAGACGGTGTGTTGCCGTTATATTGTTGACGTTAATGATTTATTATAGTTATTTACGAAATAAGTGTGGCAGCTTATTATAAAACAAGGTTAAAGAAATATGTAATGATGCTGTTGGGCCGAGTCGCTCTTTTGCATCCACATCATCACCGATCAGATGATAAATGAATTCGTAGCGACTGAATAATCGTTTTAAATTTTCAGGGCAGTGGCGGCTCGTTGTCATGTCATTAGGGTGTGCAACGTCCCTCTCCCCTTCTGTCTCTCAAACACACACACATACACACCCATATAGATGGACATACATACATATTCATTAACATAAATAATGACAATTAAACACAGAGCATCTTATGAAGTCTGAAAGTATGCTGAACGCTATCTTTCATCAGCAGTGAGAGATACCCGCATTTCATTTCACAATACTTACTTCGACTTCGCTGGGCAAGGACTCCTCCAAAATATTTATTACTAGAGCCAGATTACCGCGTAACTACTCAGCACGTTCCGGAACAGTTTTTTGGGGGTGTTAAGAGTTCTATTGTACACGTTGATTCAAAACTTTTTTACTCGTACTTTTGCTATAGAGTATTTTCCATAAGCTCGCCGCACAGTGGAAAAAATGATGGAAAATCTGGCCATAAGTCTGAATATCAATCTATTTATACCAAATTGTATGAATACTTAGTTAATGGTTTAGAATAAGGATCTAATGCCAATATGCAAAATTCAAATGACGCTTATTTGAAATATTAAACATGCATTTATTGTATTACCATATTATTAATTACCAATGCAACACAATAATCACTTTATTAAATCTTAATACACGAAGATGTTAACAAATGATTAATAATAGTAAAGGATAACATAAGATAAAAATTAAATATGGTGAATTTTTGTTAATATTCATTTTTGTTAATTATTCAGAAAAAAATACGAGCATAAATTATTAAAAATAACAATATAATATTAAAACCGTAAAATAGGAAATAGAAATAATAAATAGTAAAATAAAAAGTTAAAAAATATACAAAAATCATCAAAAACAATTCTATCCAAAGTGGAACAACATTTACTCTCACACATGGCTTACAATTACCATAGAATCTCGTTGCAATCACCGCTTCATCAGTTTCTAAATTCAGCCAAGACACTCGAAACTTGATAGCAACATTCGAGGAGCATGACTGATGCTTTTTGAATTCTTGGCTGTAATCATGGGATCTGATGAACCTCACCATGTAGACATCTTCCATTGTTTTCGCTGGGGGAACCATTTCTAATATCTCCCCTACTTTGAAATCTTTGTTTCTTGCTTCTGAACATCTTCAAACTACCAATGGGAAGAATAGCAAACTGAATAATCTTGGAACCATGATCAAAATTTTTGATTGAATTGGCATATTATACACGGATAAGTCAACAATTTGGTTAGTTTCAACAGATCTCTCCAATCAAACTTTTATTCTGGCCCTGTAAACTTTATATGTATGAAAATCTGTTGGAATAATAATTGATATCCACACCTATATTGTGACGTATTCATCTAAAAAAACCCGCCGCAGTTTCCATCATTACTACTCCAAAACCAGGTTTGGAATTTATCAACTAAAAGACCCATTTGTTTTAGTCATCTTATTTTGGTTTCTTTCTAAACTTTTGTTTATCTCGACATCTGTGTCACTTGCCATTTCTTTATATCAACTTTTATGCATATAAATGAGTATACATTCAAACTCCGAATCCATACTCTGCACCCGTGCTCGAAAGTACAAATTTAGTTCTTCTTAGAATCTTTTTTAATATTATTACTCTTAACTCTGTGCAAAATCAGGATTACGTCAGATCTGCCAAAAGGAAGTAGAAGTTAACATTACTTATTCCATCATCTAGCTGTCAATGTAGTTATAGTTTCACAAAAATTTTTCCATCTATTTGTTTTACAAGTACAAGTAAAAATATCTGATTTCAGTTTTCTTAACCCCTAACAACTAATGCAGAAACCGAGCGGGGGATTGGCATTTAATGTCGGGCAAAACCTCGGAGGACAGGTCTAGATTTTTCCAAACAAATACAATCGTTCGTCATATTTTTGTTTTGGCCTTCAGTTGCAAATGCCACCAGTAAATAACAAATATGCTGCAATTCAGACATCTTCATTGCAATTTTTCTTGGGATTCACTCTGCCCCCGGGACTTCTACACAGCCCCAGGATACTACAAGACCACCAGGCGTCATATTAGCAAGGGGTGGAACGCCGAACCCTTTACCACAGCCAACGGGCTCTTCCTTCGCGGTTTGAGGCGCCAGAAGGGATAGAAGAATGCCGCAATAGCGGACAGCGTGGGACCAGCCTGGAGGGTTGAAGGGAAAGACAAGGTGAACGTCCGACAGAACCGACTCCATCGATGCAAGAGGAGCCCCGCGCCGAATTCGCGGGGGGACAACAAGAGGATTCGCCAAAAAAGAGTGAGAACAAGAGAAGAGGTGAGGAGCGGGGGAGGGACGAAAGCTCGCGGGAATGAGTGGAGGAAAGATCAGTCGCTAGATCCAACTAGTCCTGTAACATGTCGGTGCTTGTTCATATCCAGGCGTGGCGGAATTCTCCTCAGCCCTGATTACCCGCCAGCTAGCTAGTATCCCTTCCCAGTATCTTCCTCACACCAGTCGTACGAACTCCTTGCTGCCATACGCCAAATGAGGTACATTTGTGTAATTGGGAAGTAGAAAGACAAGGACGAAAATAAGCATTGCCACGAATCTATGGCCATTTGTCTGCGTACGCCTCCAAAACGAGTACTATGAACACCAATCCCACAATAGTTCTCTTCTAGGCAATCCGTAGAAAGAAAGTGTCCAGGATCGACAGTAAGAAGGTCATTCATTAGAAAAAAAATGTGTACAATTAGATGTCGAAACATTGGGTTTCACTGCATTCCCTGGGGGAAGCCCACATGGGGAGAGCCGTGACTCGTGCAGGCCGGAACCATGCTAAGGCGAACTGGGAAAGCAGAGCAGCCGAGAACGGCTCGGGCCCCTGGGACGGAAAGCAAAAAAAGGCCGCGTCGGACATCAGAGAGAGAGATGCCAAGACAAGAGAGCCGACACAGTGTCCCAGAAAAGCCGTCGCCGGTCCGCAAAGGTATAAAGCGCCGACGGACGCCCTGAACGTCTTTTCGTTTGCACAAGGCGCGCGCGGGCGGCGGCGAGAGAGTTAAATCATTGAATTGATGTTTGTGATGAGGCAAATGCCAGCGAGAAACTCATCTTCTTACCACGTCATCAAACCGAGGTCGCTCAGGAAAAGAATAACGAAATGTAGCCGGAGTCCGTTCGGCAGGATCTGAGGTGCGAACCCGGCGTAGCGAGCGAAGGTGCGTGTGTGACACGAATTGATCTAGCAACCGAGTTCTGACTCGTTTAAGCCGTCTTCAAGTCACCGATGGTGTACTGCTTCTTGAATCAAATCCTACGTTTCCTTGCCAGTTCGGATGGCTTAGAATCTTTAAGTTCTACATATTTAAAGTACGCGCTAGAATTACGTGTGCGCTGGAACACGTTTGGACAATAATTCCTGAGTACCAGCCCTTTATCCGTAAGGTGCAGAGGTGTAGGGACAATACAGGATAATGAGCGCTGCCGTTTATAGGGGCAATTGGCCAATTACGGCCTGGTAGTGTAGGGCTTTTGGCTTAAGCGCTCGTAGGATGAAGTTATAAAGGAACACACCGAATATACCCCGAAGCCTCCCCCATGGTCACACCACGTGTTTAGAGTGGGGAAGCAATGCAAGTGCCTCGAGGTTAGCCAGTCTCAGCCGGCGAGTGAGTTCAAGTGCCATGATCTATAGAAAGGAAGAATAACCACCTAAGAGTAAATCTTAAAACCTCGAAAGAGGTAAGAGAAGCCATGTTCAATCAACGAAGAACCTGACTAACACCTGACAGACATTGTTATAAGATAGTACTGTGAAAAGAATTGTTATAAGTTTGAGCGTGATGAAGTTAAGAAAGTCAGTTTTCTGATCGTATTTTCTTTAAAATAATTGTGAAAATAGTCTAGACATTTCTTGTTTCTGATCTGCATCCTTACTCATTAATGGTCAATCTGCAATATCATCCTCCAGATTCCATGCCAGAAAATAGTTTCGATATGAGTATCAAATCAATCAAAATCGATCGATTCGAATCGAATCGAAAATCGAATCAGAATCGAAAATTCGAATCGAATCGAATCGAATCGAATCAAACTAAGCAAATCAAAAAATTATAAATTATGCTGATCTTTTTCAAGGTTCAGCTGAGTTGCTGACAACACACGCTCTCAGAAATGAAGTCTATTAATAAGATTAAAATCAAAAAACTGCGACAAAAGAGAGAATAAAGTTTTATTATATAAACAAACTCGTAAAACAGTACCTTATAATATCAATTCATAAAATCCCTCGATCTATGAAATAAACTTTATTCCAAGAAAATATCTATACAAACTAACCCAAACTTTATGCAGTGACACAATCACTTATTATATTCAATGATGACAACCCTCCGGTTTCTTAACACTTTTCGTTCTATACAAGAAGTATGTGATGGCTCCAACCGAACCACTTGGCAGGCTTCAAACGAGTCGCGAGAGATACAAAACGAGAGCAGTTTGGTAACATGGTGTGATTCATCACACTAATAAAGTTTACCCAGGTATTTCCAAAATTGTGAACGATATTAATTATTTCTATCCCTATATCAAAATACCTATTTTTCGAAATTTGAGTTTTCGACTTTTGGCCAGGTTTTGGCGAATATTTTCCACAGTGCGCCGTACAAATTTTAAGCTAAAAGTACTAGTTACCGAAAACTCAAAACAATCTAGATAATTTGCCGTCTGCACTGTGTGACGAAACATGAAGTTAGTTCACCGTTGTTTCTTTTCAGCAATTTTTTCTTCACGCTTGACAAGAAAACGTGCACTCTAACTTCGGTTTTCAAAACGCATTAAAGAAATAGCTAACTACATACGTTTACAAAACGAATTTGCGTTTTCATTCATTCGAAATGGATTTGTTATTGCAACTCGCTTCAAAATATAAGAGAATGTGCATTTATTATTAAATTAACACAATTCCTATGAATGTTATACTGCACAGCAATGCGTTTGCGTTTCGCGCGTTATTAAAGAACTGTTTCATTGGAAGGTATGAGAGCTCTTTTCAGTGGAGAGATATCTCACACTTCTTTCGTTCAATGTCACATGAACGTGTACTAGCTGAGTGTTATCTCTTCGAGACATGTTAAAGGCATTCGCTGATGTCGCCATTGTGCAGACGCGGTGGCAATCGCACACTCAGCCATATGCTCCTCTGTGCATAACGACTCGGTTGTTCCCTCTTTCTCCTCCAGC
The DNA here is from genome assembly GCA_017312745.1 of Gryllus bimaculatus. Taxonomy (NCBI): domain Eukaryota; kingdom Metazoa; phylum Arthropoda; class Insecta; order Orthoptera; family Gryllidae; genus Gryllus; species Gryllus bimaculatus. The sequence continues at coordinate 19,157,073 of BOPP01000009.1, read as the reverse complement.
TCCGTGGCAGCCTCCGACGCGTTGAACTCGTTCGCTTCCCGAGTTGGCGCCGGCTGGCCTCCACAAAGGGCAGTGCCGGCGGACTATCAATCGCTACTTCCGAACCTACTAGCGCGTGTTTTGAAATTCCATATTTCGGAAACGCTCTGAGATTACTTATATTCCCCTCTTGATTAGAGATGTTTAAGAGAAAATGCACCAAATCAATTTGGGTGTGCACAAGCGAATTGGCACGTGCCGCCACTGCAGACATAACTGAACGTTAATCTGCACCATAACTTATCAGGTATACAAAATACGTGATTCATTGGTGCTGTATACGATACTGCTTACGAGGAGCCAGTGCCACGTGACAATGTAATATTGAAGATAGATACTTTTTTCCTCAAAAAATCTTTTTCTTAAAGACGGACCTTTAAATACGTTCATTTTCAATTTTTAGCAAATATTAATAGGTTTCATGCACTTTGGCGTTAAATACAAAAATTAACAACTTTTTCTCAAAAAAGAAACGCACAAATTTTTTCTTTAAATCTTTTCCATGGATAGAAGAAGGGATGGTTAAAAGAAAGGTGCGAGTCTCATTTTCGTTGAACTCTCATAATTAACGAAATTTTTCAAATTTAGAAATAGTACCAGAAAGTACGAGGTATTATAGCACTTCTAGTTTTGTGATTGAACTCAATTTATGAATATCACGTATTGATCGCATCACGTTTTTACGCAGTATTTCAATTGGGCCCAAGTGGATGATTCTTCGAGGATTGGGATAGGTTCTGAATCCAGCTCCTCTGACAGAGGGTAAATGTTTTACGGCAGGATACACGATAAGACTAACTGCAGGAAATGTTTCTCAGGTTGTATTTGATTTACTCGTGTGATCACGGCAGCGATTGTTTCTGCTTCACAATCTTCTGCTCTACTTGATTCCGAGTACGTATTTACAAGAAGCTGGCAGTGAGAACGACCATTCACGGCGAAGGTCCATAAGTAATAGAAGCATCATTACAGTGACATGTATGACGGAAAGACTACTTCAAGAACACATATTGGCAAAATCGTATCTGAGTTGCTCAATATCATACGAATGTAACAAAATATGAAAAAAATATGTATGTAGAAATAAATAAAAGTAAAAGTTTGCAAAAATAACAAAATATTTAACAATTTTTAAAATAAAAATATAATAAACCGAAATGTCTTACAAATTAAAATTAGTGGTGTTGCCAAAGCACATACTTTCTTGCATTGGTTCGCAGCATTACACCGCAACGAAAGCTCAGCAACATTACACTGCTACATAACCAGCAAAAGTCTTCGCAAGCAGCTAACTATTTTTTCCCCCGAGACTCGAACTCAGCTCTTCACAGCTCACGTGCCGGCACTCATACCACTACGCGACAGAAGCGCTGCATGGTCCGAACTCTGACAAAGGTACATAAAAGGTAAACGCCCCATTTATGTAAAAAAACCTTCAACAATCAAAATATCTATTAGAAGCCTCCAGTCCGTTATGATATAGCAGGGCATATAAATTTTGAAGAAAATCAGCCGAACGGTTTAGGCGCTAGAGTTAATCACAGAGGGACAGGCCGCCACGGACAGACGGACATTTTACCGTCAATCGATTCTTCGGTATCAAGAACATACAAACAACGAATTCTCGCTACACCACAAGTTTTTTGTTCTAAATTTAGCAACAGGATATATCCACTTTTTCATTACCAGAACCCGGCAATGAGGTTTATTCTGGCAAAATTTCCGCGTTTTCTGGCGGACGATTACATATGTTTCTCTGTTTACGAAGAATTCGTAAGGCGAGAAAGTAATAATAATTTCTGAACCGTTAGAGATATCAAAGTTGGTCACATGGCTAGTGTATATAATGTGTTAAATTTCATATCAATAGATTCATTAATTTACTTAAATTGATTCATCCAGGTGCAAAGAAACTCGACAATTGATTTGAAGTGGCATACGTTTTACAAATCCCAAAAGAAAGTTTGAAAGGGAATGTTTAAAAGTTACTAATTGCAAAAGCATTTATAGAGACATCTGGTTTATTTGTATATGTAACACTGATATAGGACTCGAAATTTATCCACCTCGGCTAACCATGTTATACAGAAAATGTCCATTTCTATAATAGTCTTAAGCGTCGATAGACAAGCGAAAGGCGACAAAGTCCATGCCACTTTATGGCATCGCCAGATTACAATACTGAGAATACAGATTATACTGAGAATTGGAATATCTATAATAGTGAGGGTCTTCGAAAGAAAAAAAAGTTTTGATGGTTCATTCGTTTCACAAAATGCAACTTTTCGCAAAAATTAGTCAAGAGTAGAGGGATTAGAAAAATATATAGGGTGAGAAAGTCTGTCATTCTATAGCACCTCTAGTTTGTTTGTTTGTTTGTTTGTAGAATGAACATTTTTGAGGCAAAATAAAAACCCTTGTAGTTTTGAAAATATTTTGCAATTTTCGAAAAAAAAGAGCAATACCGAAAAATGGCCCTAGCACCATATTTGTCCCTTATTTCATAAGTGGAGAGAAAATGATGACAATTTCGGGGAGGTTTTTGTCAACTTTTTTCGTGAAATTCAAACGCCAATTATTCACAAAATACACGTTTTTTAACAAAAAAACATTACATTTTTTGAAGACCTAATTTTGTACAACACTTTTTGTTTGAGCCAAACATTTCTATCATCAATTTTGTACTTTTTATTTTTTTCTATTTTCTAAATATCGTGGATATTACCGTAAATGAGTCCTGCACCATTCACTTAAACATCTTTCGCAGTATTGAATAACAAAATTTAATCAAAAAGAATGGAGGGTATTTTTGGAAAATTTTGAAAATGTCTGAAGGAGTTCATGTAAAGTACCCCCCAAAATTAAAATATTGGTTTCAAACCCCAGAGGCCGTGACATCAGCCAGATCGTTTGGGTAATATCAATTTTGGAGAAAATCGGTTGAACAGTTCAGCCGCTAACGTTGACCACAGACGGGCGGACAACGGATCCGCGGGAATGCTTGGTTTAGGCGCCAGTAGTGTTCACAGACACCACACGGACGGACAGACAGATGGATGTTTTGCCGTCAGTCGAATTTTCGGTGTCAATAACGGACAAAACATGGATTCTGGCTTCACCACGTGTTAGAAGATTTTCCCCCTAAATTTAGCAAAAGGATTTACCAACTTTTTCGTTACTAGAGCCCGACTATAAGACTTTTTGTGTTTTTTTCCGCCGCACAATTACATAACTTCTTACAAACAATTCGTAAGGCGAGAAAGTAAAAATGAAGATGTGAATTGCGTACCTGTAAAAACATGTATTTATATGTAAATATGTTCCCTACCTAGAACACTGGTGATTTAATATTTCTAAAATGATCTCACTTAAGTTGAAAAAAAGACTTAATTAAATAATAATTAAATAATTAATGGGGCTAAAATATTTAACGTATTCAAAAATGACATTGTCATTTGGCTGTGTTTTCAATTAGGATAAAAACGGTGATGCTCTTATTTTATTAAAAAAATAAACATCAAACAACATTTCTGTGAATCATTTAGACACACTAAACTTTAAAAATTCAAATATAAAAACTTTAAATTTAAATTGAGCAACGAACAAGTAAATTTGCACTAAAAAGGAATTCCCTTAAACCGAAATATTGAAATATTATGAGTGTTACCTCGAAATTTCAGGTCCTAAAGTTCTTCAGAATTCATAAAAATATATTTACTCAGTATTGTTCATATACATCTTATATCTCAATATATATCTTAAAATATATTTTTACCCAGTATTGTTCATATATTCAAATATTTATCATATTTTTAAAAAGAGTTAAAACAAAATATATTTATTTCTTTTTAACACACTACTGACATTGTTATCTCTTATCTCTATTTCTGATAGAAAATGAACAAACTGATCAGTTTTTACTGTCGTTTGAAAGATTTTTGTTAAAACATTAAATATTTTGTACTCATTCCATACCGTTTTAGAAGACGGTATCATGGCTGGCATTTTATGCAACAATAAGAGGAAAAAGAAAAACTCGACAGTCTCATAAGATGTCATGAGATGGGCTTTTTTGGTCTTCAAGTGTTTATAATCGGTTTTTAAACTCTGTAATAGTTCCTGTGACTAAACGACGCTCAAGTGGAACTACCCTGGGTAATTTTCTTGATATGTCATTTGCGAAGAAAAAACAATAATATTTTTCGTTAACGTTTATTACATAAGAAAATTAGATACGTAAAATGTGATATATTCTCTGTGAGTTTTATTGAATAAATATTCTAAAAGTTCATGAATCAGTAGAAAAGAAGAGGGGCAAAGAAGTTCTCACTCCCAGAAGTTTAATTGCATTGCACTAATGTGTAAAAATAGAGCACAAACCATTGCATACTTTGAAATACTTAATATAATTTCAAATAATTCTTTCAAATAATCTAGTTATAGTGCATTATCTACCACTTCCTAATACTGATTGATTCATGGTCAAGTTATATAGTCTATTTCTTCAAATCACGAAATTCCATATTGAACTTGAGAATGAACACTCGGTAGTTTTTGCAGAGAGCTTCAGTTTTTCCGCCTCTCATTCCACCATCGTTTCCAAATAAATATGATTACTCAACACTTTATTATTATTATTATTATTATTATTATTATTATTATTATTATTATTATTATTATTATTATTACTCCTGTAACTCCTATTATCTTACACTATCATCATAGTCGTCATTACAACTCAAAGAATCAGGGAGCCCCGACGACATAGCTTTGACTTCGAAACTGCTATCATTGCTTTGATTGTCCAGCATTCTTGCAGTTCAAAAACTTCAAAGGGTGGTTCAAGGGGTTACTTAAAATTACACTTTTAGTTTTTCCAAAAAAGACTCGGGCTGTCTCAGTTGCAGTCAATAGTATCAGGGCATGTGGGAGACACCACGTTCTAAGCAAAGTTACCAACGTTTTGTACGACATTCTGCAACCTTTTACAGGGTTAGACTACGTCCTTCTAGGCAAGGCGAGGCCTTACTTCATGCCCAGAAGAAGATCGCAGAGTGGAGAATGAAACGTTGATAAACCTAGTTAGGACTCCCGGACAACGAAGATTCGACGTACTTTGTTTCTTTGGCAATTCCGCTTGACGAACTCAGCGTTCGGAACCTTCGAGTTGCGAGGGTCACCAATAAAAAAGGCAGAAGGCGACGACTGCGCCTCCGCAGTTACACAACGCGTGAGGCGGGCGCCGCGGCGCGCCGGCTGGTTACGCCGCCCTTCCGGGAGGGACGACGCAGCGTGGGGGCGGCGCGGTGCCACGCTGCAGGCAATTACTTTGCGGTAATTCATTAATAACTAGTGGCCTCCAGAAGGAAAAATACTGTTGAATAAAACAAAAAAAAATGTTTTCCAAAAAGTCGCTCACTCACTGCACAGGCACAGTAAATAAAATTCTTTCGAGTAACACTGCAAGAAATTAAATGTTAACAAAAACAGTCTTCACGAGTACTGCAGTAATATAGTAATATTGAAGTACAATAAATATTTATTTATCAAGAATATTTTAAAAATATGCTGCTCTATAATGATACACGATAACAAATATTTAATTATGAGCGACTGCTTTCTTGGAGCCTTGCTGTCACATGACGTCATGTCCAATGTATCAAAATCAAAACTGTTTAATTGCTTTTTGCATTTTTCCGGAACTTCTGGGAACATCTCACACAACACCGAAGGGTGCACATTGTATTTCAAAAACTATGTACACTGCAACTTTTAGTACTATAGACTAGTGGAAAAACGTCAAAATGTGACTACAACTGAGACAAAACTCCTCCAAAATTGTCACTCATTGATCTTCTCACTTAAAAATACTTCTTCGTTTCTTTGTCACTTCACATTCATTCGCTTGCTTCTGTAAAAAAATGTATATGATTTATCGATTTCAACTCGCACAACAAAACGAAGTAATGAATCAATGGCGGCATATAAGCGTTTCTTCCAATACTTTAAAGATATTTATAAAATTTCTCTTTTATACTATAAAATCAGATAACTAGAGCAAGTAATAATACATCTAAAACTTATTACATTTCATTTAAATGAAGCATCACAACATTCAGAAAATGTAATCACTGTTGGGCAAAATGTAATTCAGATACAAAATACTCTGCGGAAAGTATTTTAGATACCAAATACAAAATAGTTCTATAAAAGTATTTTAGATACAAAATACTAAGTAGTATTTTAAAGTACTTTCAAAAATCTAAAATGCAACTAATGCTGTTTTATACTTCATAATTTCTGTCCTACTTTTTCCTTTTTAATGTTCAAGAATCGCCACTACATTTACAATTTTATTATTAAAAACATCCAATATTCTTTACATAACACAATGTTTCAGGTGAAGTTTTCAACCCATTATCAGGTATCCATATCATATGTGATGTAGGTTCATATTTTAGTTATGAAAGGCATCTTGGTTAATTGTCCACTTTAACCTTGAACTTTACGCACTAAAATTATGCATGCAATAAAATACTTAAAATTGACAATAAATGCACTGAAAGTAGCCAATATATACGCTTAAAAATAAGAATATGAGTTAAACAAAAATATTGTTTGCAACAGATAACATTTATTTATGTAATCAATTTATACACTCTATTGTAACGAATATTGCATCACCTGCCGGAATTCGCTGCGCGTGGATTGCGTCATCTGCTGGCGCCCCTTCCCTCCCCCCGAACTGGACGGTTCCGGACTATTAATGAGACGCGGGGAAACGCAGAGTATGTGCCGGGTGTATCGAGACGAGCGCCGGCCAGGTATAAATGCGCCGCTGCCGGCAACCACGAGTCAGTAAGAAGTTAGTAAGAGTAGCAGTCAGTCAGTAAGAAGTTAGTCAGAGTAAGTTAGTGTGTCAGAGTAAGTCAGTCTATGTTATCAGTGAATAAGCAGTCAGTCCGTCAGTGTGTCGGAAGTGGAAACTGTGCTTTATAGTGTGATTTGCGGTGAACAGTGGTGAAGTGTGTGAACAGCAGTCAGCAGTCTGAAGTCTGCAGTGGAAACTAAGCTGTGAAGTGTGCATCGCGGTAAACAGCAGTGCAGTGTACCCTGGTGTGCGCAGTGAAGTGTGGTCTGCCGAAGGAATTGTGGTCTGCGCAGGGAATCGTGGTCTGCGCAGGGAATCGTGGTCTGCGCAGGGAATTGTGGTCTGCGCATGGAATTGTGGTCTGCGCATGGAATTGTGGTCAGCGCAGTGAACCGAAGACAGTGCAGTGGACTGGGTGATATTGTAGAAGAAGAGAATAGTGTAAATAAATAGTGTGTAAGAAGTGAATAATGATGTGATAAATAGTGTGTAAATAAATAATCAAGAGAACGGAATCGTGTGTAAGAAAAATCATTAAGTGAAGAGTACAAGAACTGTGTAATATACCTGTAAATAAGTCAAGTAGTTTTTAGTGTTAGTAGTTTTAGTGCAGAATTGTTCACGAATTAACACAATTGTTTAAATAATACCAGTGAGTTTTAATTCAACATTATTTTTTTTAATTTAACGTTACACTATTATAAAACGCCAATATTAAAAATAAATTTCTAATCACGATAAACAAAAACATATTAAACGAGAGAAACAAATTGCATTGTTACAAGATGCCGTAATATTCAGCCCCTTTCATTAAGTTCATGCGCACGAATAAAGTTTCTGGCAGTAAATCGTTTCTAGTGAAAACAATCTTATCAGGAGACTGTCAGGACTGTCAGGATATTATGTTGGTATTCTAGCATTGGCATAGTTTAATTCAGTTTCCTTTTGAAGGAGAAATATTAATATCTGGCTTCCACACACTTCTGCACAAAAACCTTGAATACATGAACTTCAATGTGCTGTAAAATGCAGTTAAAGAAAAAAATGTCAGAAATATGTAATTATGCAAAATAAAATCTGGCGACTCTTGTTTTATTTTCGGATATAGTTAATGTTATATGTATTTCTTTTCGATATGCGCAATCTGTAAAAATATACAATTGCATGAAGTTCCGTGGTCTACTTTTGACGTGTATAGAAATTTGTTCGGTTCTTTTCTTTCTTTAGTGAATACTAATTAGAAAGGAAAAGAGGAAAATCTACAATGTTGTATCAATATTATACAAAAAGACACTAAGCTGTTCTTTATGTCTATGAAAAGACGAGATTAGTAATCTAATTTCTCTTAACATTATGGAGACATTGTCAAATCGTCATAATGAGATCGAAAAGGAAAGTAATCCGAGTCAGCTGAACGGCTGAAATAGGCTACCTGCGTGTATTACTGTCGGAGATACAACCGCAGTCTAACCCCAGCATGAATTCGCATTGCCACATCGCCATACACATGGCACTATGTTTCTTCGCCTAATTTACCATTACTATACGTGTCTTTTTGTCTTACTCATAACATGCTCAACTGGTGGTTGCGTACCTTGAGAGCGAGTGGGTCGATCGTCGCGACGCTTCGCAGATAGAAGATCCGTAAAATTGACAACTAAAAAAATCATAATACTCGTAAATTGTAAGAATTCTGATTTTTTATTCATCCACATGGGTCGATGTGTCATGTGAAGAATTTTTCTCTAATATAAATATTAATGACGTCAGAGAAAGTCAAAAATATTACATTTTTGTAGTTTTTGAAAAAAACTTAATAATAGGGCTAATTGAAATTTATGTCATCTTATAGAGTGCATTTATCACTATTCCTACTAAAAGCTTAAAGAAAAAGAAAGGAGAGACGTTTTGAGAAAAACTTATTTTTGTTATTTTAAAAATTGCACATATTTTACGCAATATTGCGCGACTACTAACATTTTTCAAAAAATAAACACAATATTAATGAACAAACATTATGCAGAACAAATTTTATTTGAAGGAAAATCTATCTTCCGTTTTGTAATTATAGGAAGACGCTCGAACAATTACAAAATTTTGAAATTTTCGAAAATTTAGAATTAACTCTGAAAATTGGACATATGACACCTTTATAAGTGTTTTTTCTCTATTGTTGCAAGAATTTCAATGAGGAAATTTGGAGTCGTTTTGGAGAGCATTTTGAAAATCTCTGAGGGCTTCAAGTAAATTCGCCCCAAATTTTGAAGATTTTTTTTCAATACGTAGCGTTCCCAGTCGAGCCAGATTGAGCAGAGGATATCTATTTTGGAAAAATCTTTCTCGTCCTAGTTTTCTATTGTTTCTTTGGTCTGGGCACGATATTCGGACTTGCCACATATTCTTGCCAACTGCCATATACCGCCGCCCAAAATATATTACTTTTAAATTTTCTCAACTTTTCGGTTTCCTAATAGTAAAACCAAAATTTTACATTAAGAATACTAAGAATTATTTTATAATATTAAACAAGAGTAAAACGTCGTTATTATGTAAATAGCAAACTTTTTAGCCAATTGCAAGAAAATGTCGTTAAAGCTTTACTGTAACAGCGAAATTTGAAGCCCTTTTGCTCAAAAAACTTTCTAGTTTTCAAAAAACATCATTAGAATTTACTTGCATATTAACTCAAAAATGCAACAGTGTCTGCCGATTTAGCAGTGATCACAGAGGCAGTGTATACTGCTGGCCAGGTACATGGATAGAGTACATATGACTTGCGTCGGATCGAATCTTCGCCGACGCAATAAAGCCGCGCTTAGCTGCTAACTGCCTATTGTTGAGTTGGAAGGAGAGGTCGGTGTAAAGCAAACGGTGCTTGGACGGCACCGAAATTGATGGAACATACGTAGCTATACAGACACAATAGTTAAGGTGGCTTCTCACATTCGGCAGATGCCAAGCAGTGAGATACTGATCTCCCCATCCGGATCAGCAGATGTGTTCGGTGAAAGGTCGCTCCCTTTGATGTGTCCCAAAGACCGTCACGCAGTGTCGAGGGTGGATGCCGAATGTTCGGCTCTCGGCAAATCGCAAGCACCTCGTCCACACTACTCGGGATAAGGCTAGCGGTTGCTAAAAAAACAAAAGAATAGAACAATATGGCGTTTATGTCGTTGTATATGAGTAAAGTTCATTTAGGATCATCTTTACCGAAATATTGAAGAAAAAAATTGGAGCAATTTGAAAAAAAATTGTTTTAGTTGTTTTTAAAGTTGCACATATGCCACGCAATATTGCCTGAAAACAAAAATTTTCAAAAGAATGTATATTACCATAATGAAGAATGAAACATGGAGTACACATTTCACTTAAAGAAAAAATCTCTATCTTCAATTTTATAGTTGTAGGATGACACCTAAAAAAATTTGTCGCCACGCTTCGAACTGCTCAGTTTTGCTGCCCTTTGAAGACATTTAAGAAGAAAAGTTCATTCATTTCAAACTTCCCACCGTAGAGGTTTTGCTTAAAAAAGCCGCGAGAACTCCTTCCCAGTTGACCAAATACTCATTTCTTTGAGAACGATTGTCAACTGCCTTCAACGATTCGAAGAGTCACAAAAGATAGCAGCTTGGGCGGCCACGACGAAAGTTTTACTCATTATCAGATTTACCAGAATCTAATTATTTCCACATCAGACGCGACGAGCTCGCATTGTTACGCGACGAGCTCCCTTATTGACTGAGATGTGTTAATCTAGACGGAAATGCGATACATTATTTTATAACCGTTACTTAAGTGAGAGAAAGTATGTGCTGTTTAGCACCACTAGTTTTTTTGTGAAATGTGTTCATCAATAACAGATCTTTAAATAAGGTCATGTTCAATTTCTCACAAACATGACTAGTTTTTGCGAAATTTTGCGTCAAACACGAGTAATTTTTATTTTCTTTAAACCGCTTTTTCTTAAAAAGAGCACAATGTTTTTTGATTAAATTGGGATACGTTGATAACATAAAGAACGCTTAAGACAATGATGCAGGACTAATGTAAAATGCGTGATTTTGCGACAATTTAAAAAAATTAAAAACACATCGGCGTCTTCCTACAGCTAAAATTGTGAAGATATTATTTTCTTTCCTGTATAATACATATGTACGTAGTAATATACGTAGTAAAGGGAAAGTTATTTTATGATGCGCAAAAAAACGGCAGATTTTCTGCAGAAACAAATGCATTGGCGGGCCCTGATGACAAAAGGGTAAATAAATCAACTTGCTAAATTAAGAAAATAAAATCCTCTAACACGTGGTGTAACCAGAATCCCTTTTTTCTGGTTCCTTGAAACCGAAAAATCAATTGACGGCAAAACGTCCGTCTGTCTGTCCGTCCGTGTGGTGTCTGTGAACACTACTGGCGCCTAAACCAAGCATTCCCGCGGATTTTTTCTAAATTGAAGAAACCCCTGTTCATCTGCCTCGAGTCGAAGCTTTGTGACTTTGAAAAACATCTTTAAAATTAGGGGGTACATCACGTCCTCTGGACATTTTCAAAATTTTCTTAAAAGCGTTTCCAATTTTTTTAAAATTTCTTCTGAGAATATAGTAACATAAACTTGTAAAAGTGGCATAGAACCGCTTTCACGGTTAACTCTGAATTTTCCAATTTTCAAATCTATGAATTGTATTCGGATTCTTGCTACAACTACAACATTCTTGTTCTCATAGCTCTTCTATGATGGTCATGTACATTTTTTGTGAATATTAAAAAAAATATAAAAATATTTCCTAAAAAACAGTTTCCATTTTTTTCAAACTTTTGGTAAGAATAGCGTGGAATGTACTATGAGATGAAACGCCATATTCATCTATTCTTTTTTAAATTAAAAAAGTAATGTTATTGACTTCATATCACGCCAATTTGTTGATATAATTATATTTATGAGTACATGTGCTTTAAATAACGTCATATAAAGTTTCTCGATAACCCAATAGTTTTCTGTGAATACTAGCTCAAAATGCAGCATTTTCAGAAACCCCCAACCGCCATTCTCTCCCATTCTTTGCTTCAAACTTTTCCAATGAATAGTGTTAATTGAAATCTTTAATATAACGTAAAACACATTTCGGGAAGTGTGTATTTTTTTCGAAAATTACACAAATGTATTAATTTTTGAATGATCATTCACGCCATTAATACGCACATTTACAGCAATTTGTAAATACAATAGTATTGGTGATTTAAAGTACTTCAAATGACATAAAATGAAGCTTTTAGAAAAGTCAAAAATTTTCTGAGCCAAAAGGTTTCAAATTCCAAATGTAGTGTAGCGCTTAAGAGCCATTTTGTTAAAAACGGCTCCAAATTTTTCAAAGAAAATTTACGACTAGGATTTACTCGTCTTTAATATTCATAAAATATTTCCGTTCTATTACTAGGAAACCAAAAAATTAAGAAAATTTCACAAATTGTACTCTGGGTGGCGATAGATGGCAGCTGGCTTAAGTATGTGGCAAGTTCGTATAGCTAGCCGAAACATAAAGAAATAGAAAACTAATACGGGAAATTTTATATCATTCTGTAGCACCATCTGTTTCTTAAGGCTAAATGCACCGAAAAATACTTGTAGTAAAATTCAATAGATCGCAGCACTATCACAGGGGAATTTTCTTTACCGATAACGTCTGAACCAATGGTCCGATTTTCGATCTGTAAACGGCATTTGACGCGCCTTTTTAAAATAGAATTTATACGCTATGAAGCCCCTTTTTCTAAAAATCTAGCAAAATCTCGAATATAAAGTTAGTTCTCAAACTTTCGAGAAAAAATTTTAAAAATTTGGGCTAATAGCGCGATGAGCGTCATGCCTCCTGAATCCAACACACGTAAAATCATGCAAATCGGACGAATAGGAGCGTCGTAAAGTGAAATTTACGAAAACACCTCGCCCCACTTTCCCCTTCTTCGCCCGTTGCGTCACCCACCGATGTTGGGGCACCTCTGTCGGCGCGGGGCACACGCAGGACCAGGCGGCGTGCGGCCTGCCCCGGCGGAGCAGGCGGGACGTGCGCGATACGCAAGCCAGACAGTCACGTTTTTGGCTTTCGTCTCTTTGCATCTGTCTATTTTTCCACAGATACAAATTAGAGATGCTATATCTACTATTACATGACTGAAGGTAAACGCGTCTTAATAGTAGTACATAAGTATATTTTTCACACATTTCCGTCTTCCTTCGAGAATACATCTTAAAATTGTTTGAGGCAATACTCAAAATATCGATTCCAATTGGAACAGGTTTTTAAAAAAAATGACATAATTTTGTAAATATAACCATTGTTCTCCATCTCCTCTCATCTTATTTTAGATATATTTTACTTCTAAGAGTTTCTGTAACATTCCCATGCTTGTAAGATCTTCTGGGTTCAAATACCGAACGAATGAGCGGAGTATCCGCACCGAGCTCTTTTTCCTCACACTCGATTTTTTATCTTCAAAACGACGTTCACACAACTCCTTTAATGAGTTCATCTGGTGAATATCTACAATTAATAAAATATAATAACAAATACATTTATTATTTACAAAAATATACCCCACCTCCCGAAAATAATCATGCTGGATCCGCTCCTGCTGTGACACCTGTCCTAACTCCGTAAGCGGAAGGCAATAACACAGTCCCTCGTATGTCATCGGAAGCGACCGCAGATCCTGCACAGATCTGGCGTCTCCCACGGCAACGCTTCAGTGAGACGAGGCGAAATGATTGAGGGGGACTTGAATTTTCAATGACACCGAGCTACAATTACTGGTAACATTGGGGAAGTTTTATTCTCGTAAACTAAAAGTAAAATTATAATTTTATATTTCTTGGTACTTTTTATGCATGTAGCCGCAGTTATCTACAGTCGTAATTATAAAATTAATAATAATAAATAATTATTATTATTATTATTATATTATTTATTATTATTATTATTATTATTATTTTCTATTTAATTATTCAAAAGTACGAAATCAAAGGGTAGACTTGTGATATCGAAGTCACTAGGAAGAGAATGCAATACTATTCACAATATCTGTTTGTACAGAAGGTTAAGAGGTAGATACAAGAGAGAGAACACAAAGCTTGTTGGATCTGACCAAACGAAATTCTAAAAAGTTTGTACATCTATGTTTGTAACATGAAAAAAAGTGATTAATGGATAATGAGTAGTTGTCTCTGGCGACTTATTACACCTGACGAGTTCAGCAGTTTTCGATTATTTTTTTGATGGATCACTCACCGTCTCTTGTTTTCCATTTTCCAAATCATGAGATTAGAAGGCAACAATCTCCTTTTCGTCTTTCGAGATGACGGCAGAGATTTTTTTTGTGTGGTGTGTTTGTAAGCGATTCTGATGCAAAAGCAGACAGTTAGAATTTCTGATTTTCGCAGTGATTATTGGAGGATCTAAAATATTATTGAAAGAAATGTTTACAACACTCAATTCATTGGACATATTTGTACTTGAAATTTACAGTGCAGTATACTCCTCTATAAATTGAAGTTTTTAGTACCTGAGATAGTACAATCTAAAACCTACTTTCACCCTTTTGCGGTCTAAAACAAATTACTTTTGACGTTGAAAACCTGAAAAATGTTCACGGCAGTGTAACGACTTTTGACGCCTCATCTTTCACAAGGCGGCAATTTGACAATAATCTCTCTTGAATAGTGATGAAAATTCAATAACATTGCACAAAAAAAGGTATGTCCATTTAATAAACCACATATTTAAATATTACTGTCATCTGTCGTACATAAGAGGTTGAACTAAAGAATTCGCCCAAGACCTACAGTGTACGTATTCGGCATATTGGCGTAGTTTGCAATTTGCCGCCTACGCCAGCAGTCTAGGAAATAGTATATCTGCTTTGACAACATTGTATGTGGTTCAGTATCACTTCATCTGATATAGAATGTTTCTTGTTCTGAGAAGACATGAACTAAATGAGTAAAATTTGTTTGCTTCTTGTTCGTAACACAAGTGTATAGCGTATTCATTTTAATTTGGTTTCTGACTTTTGGTGGGACGGTATAGCTTCTGTTCGTAGTAAAGGCCAAACAGTAGGTGCACAGTAGGGTTAGAGAAATTATACGTCTCGTTATTAAGAAATGTGACGAAGAAAAAATTCGGGCGTTCTTAATCACATGCTGCATAACAGCAATTTTCGGTAACTAACCTATACTGAAGTACGAATGTTGTCTTTTATGTTTCGGGATTGGGAAACCCTGGTGTTGCAATCTGGCAACTGACAGCTCTATCGTAAAGTTGGATGTTTTGAGGTTATACGTACTCAGAACGTTTTGACATAAAGCGCTATTTGTGTTGTTTACAGTAACTTAAAAGATTCATCTTGGCCCAAAAATGGAATTAAATCGTGAACATTTTCGTGCGATTATTTTTTACAACTTTCGATGTGGAACAAAAACAGCAACAGAGCATGGATGAACTTAATTCAATTTTTGGCGATAAAGCTACATCAAGGACCTGTGTATCGATGGTATGAATTAAATCTTGGTCGTAGTTCATTCCAAGACGAATTTCGCGAAGGTCGTCGAAAATAATTTGTTATTCCGAAAACCATTGACGCTGTACGTGAACTGATATTTCAAGATCGTCATGTGACCTATCGTTAGATTGAGACACTCTTAGGCATTAGTGGGACCAGCATACATTCAATATTGTAGGCAAATTTAACTGTCCAAAAATTTGTTCGCGTTGAATCCTACACAATTTGTCAATCGCTCAAAAAAAGGCTCGTGTCGCTTAGTCGAAAGAAATGCTCAAAAAATACAATTGCGGTGCTTCGAAACACGCCTATGACATCGTGGCAGGTGATGAATCGTTGATTTACGCGTATGAGACCGAAAGTAAACAACAGTCGACTGTATGGTTGTTTCAAGATGAGCCAAATCCAACAAAAGTTGATCGCGCACGAAGCACTTCCAAACAGATGGTCGCCTGTTTTTTTGAAAAAACTGGTTATGTCGCAACCGTACCACTAGAACAACGCAGAACAGTCAATTGTGATTGGTACACAACGATTTGTTTGCCAGCTATCTTCCAAGAAGTCAGGAAAACAAACCGCCTAAGACGGATCACTCTTCACTACGAAAATGCGAGCTCTCACACATCGCCTCAAACAACTGAATTTTTGAGCTCCCAAAGCATCGATTTGATGAGTCATCCGCCGTATAGTTCTGACTTTGCAACGAATGACTTCTTTTTATTACGTAAAAAACAAACTAAGAAGTGAGCGTTTTTTCGACACCTGAAGAAGTGGTTGCTGCATTCAGAATGCATGTTTTGGAGATACCCGAACCAGAGTGGCAAAAGTGCTTCGACAATTGGTTCAAACGCATGCAGAAGTGTATAGATCTTAATGGGGAATATTTTGAAAGACAATAAAGTGATTTTCGATGATTAATATTTGTTTTTGTTCTCTAATCCTGAAATATAAAAGGCAACCCTCGCATCTGTTCGAACTGTTATATCAATTAAGAAAGAAGGATTTTAAGCCGGCGGGGCAGCCTTGAGTACTACCGCAAGAAAAGGCCATATTGTGATGATAAAAAATTCCACATTATGGTATTCACTTAATGTTTATTTGTTTTCCTTATTTTCGTATGATGTTTTCATTTTTGTCTATGGATACTTGGCGTAATATATTTGGGACAGCTAGTAGTTGCATATTAGGCGGAGGGGGGAGAGTGCAGCTTCCAAGAACACCGAGCGCATTTCTCAGCCTCGCAATCAAGTAAGCTGCCAACTATAAGAATGAGGTGGCTCGTGAATGAACAGACGCACTAGACGTGGACGTGGAGAAAGAAGTGTAAAGCGGAGAAAAAAGAAAAGAAAACAATATGAGAACCGATGAGTGAACTTGGTGTGAGCATTCTCCACATGGTCTACTTGCGAACCACTGTCCCAGTGCCATATCGGTCGTGGAAATCCCAGGACCACTCCCCCACGGCCACTTTATTCTAGTCCAGACTCGTTCGTGACCTAGTCCCTGCTCTAGTCCTTTTCGGCTGGTGGCGATGAAAAAACGACCGCCCGATGCATTCGGAGCAACAACCTGCTCAATAGTTTTTACAATGGACGGACTGAATCAGACCCGAAGAGAAAATTCAAGATTTTCTCCGTGAAACATAAAAAAAAAAAATGTTTCGTTTCACAAAATCTTGGAAACTCAGGCATCGAAAAGAAGATTCAATGGATTATATAATACGATATAAGCAATACTATAGTATACATACTTTGGTTTTTACTTTAAACGCATGACTATTATTATTATTATTATTAATTTTATTATTATTATTATTATTATTATTTTTATTATTATTATTATGTTATTATGTTATTATATTATTATATTATATTATTATATTATTATTATTATTATTATATTATTATTATTATATACAACGGAGTCCTTATATTTCTATTTTTTCAAATATTATGTTTCTCTGCAAACACAACAAATAACCAGACAAAAATCAAAAAACTCTATAAGGGTATTCCAGCCCAGACCAAGATAAGATTAAGATAAAAATTATTCAAGAAAAAAGCGGAGAAGACATAACAACAAATGGAGATCTTAAGAAATTTTTCAGGTCAACCGAAATATAATCACGGAATGTAAACCAACAATGGCGAACGTTAAGAATGCGAACGACAAAATGAATACAACAAAAGGAGAGATCACGAAAAGATAAGAAGAATACACGAAAACGGTATATGAGAAGAATTTACAAATATAGTAGTGGATAAGTATAGATGATTTCGAGAAAGAACCAGAGATAGAAGAAACGCGTTGGGCGACAAAACCACTGAAAAATGGGATGTCCCCAGCTGTAGATAATATTCAAATCGAACTATTCAAAGATACAGGAGAAGAAATCTTGGCGAAACTAACACAATTATACAATGTGATCTGGAAAAGAAAAAGTGAACAACAGATTTGCAACGCACTATAATTATTCCATTACCAAAGAAAGGAGACAGCAGAGATTGTGCAAATAACAACACAATTGCATGAATACCGTGTGATTCAGTCAATCGGTAAAAGTCATCCCTCGGAAAAAGAAGAAAAATAAGATTTTAAAAATGTTGATGTAAGCATATATTTTCTAAAGATTTTCAAAACCAATTCACATCGAAAGAAACCTCATTTTCTATGTCCTCTGGAAAGTTGTACAGATTACATTACGTCGCGTAAGCGTTAGCATAAAGCATATTCTAAGATCATACTCACAGAAAAATATTTCCTTGATTTTTAAACTAGTTTGAATGTTCCATATTATTTATATTATTGTGGCTAATACGTCACAAAAGAGTCACGTGCAACTGGTTTTGCATACTGCAATTTCTACAGATACATTTTCTAGAAAATCTACTTTTTATAAAACAAAGAAAATAGAAGAGAAAACACGCTCCAAATGCAAGAAAACATCTAGGGGTTGTCTAATTGCATCATACCCTTGATTCATTTACGTAGTCTGTACGAATGACGCACAAGGAATTATTTATATCCTTCAAAATTATACAAATATAACATATTTATTTTATATCAAAATTACTTACCAAGTAAGCTGGGATAAATCATGATTCATAAAATCTTATTTCGATGCTTGTTACGGCGTTGGAGTCAGAATGCACCTCGCCAGCTCGCTATTTTACCACCTTTTTTGTGAAGTCGTAGGCTTCCGCGGCCAGAGTCATGGGCAAGATTTTGGTTGTCCGGGTGACGTCGCGTCGAAGCTGTGTTGCCGACGTTTCGACCATCTTGTCGTGGTCTTCCTCAGGGTCAACACAGCCTTCGACACGACGTCACCCGGGCAGCCAAGATCATGCACTTTTTAAACTTATCCGAAAGTACGATAACATTTTTAAAATTAGCTTCGGCTATTTTACTTGGAAAAAGAGATTCACCAGATGAACTCTTTAAAGCATTCGCACGGCGTTGGATTCAGGAAGCATGTCGCCATCACGCTATAAGCCCACATTTTTTAATTTTTTATCGGAAGTTCGAGAACTAATTTTAAATTCGAATTTTTGCTATATTTTTGGGAAAAGGGTTACGTAGCGTAAATTCTATTTTTAAAAGGCATCAAATGCCGTTGTCAGATTGAAAATCAGACCATTGTTCAGACGTTATCAGTAAAGTAAATTCCCATGTGATTGTGCTGCGATCTATTGAATTTTTCCACAAGTATATTTCGGTTCATTTAGCCTTAAGTTCCACCAACATTAAAAGATCCGTTTAAAATTCGAGGATTCATGACATCTACCAGATTTGATGAATATCCGTTTCAGTGAAACTCCTGCTTACCCTACACATACGTAAACGGACTGACAGAGAGAGGTTTTTCGAAAATCACTTTTTCAGATGATGGAGCATTTAAAACATAAGCATTTTCACACACCTATGTGAAGAAACTAATATACGAGCAAGAAACAATCTGTTTTTTCGAAGGAGAAAAATACAAAACGCATTTTCTGTAGAACTTTTGACACTTTCTCCTGCAACATTATATACCTCTATCTTTACATAGTATACGTGGAGGTAAAAATTGACTGGAGTAACTAGGATTTCAACTCATGCCCCTTTAATCCGCAGTTCTTGTTCGACATCTCACGCTACAGGAAACATTTGCCATCGCTACGTCCAGAAGAACTTATTTGAGAAATTTTCTGCTTAAGAATATATATATATATATATATATATATATATATATA